>CAMZMU010000060.1:38359986-38737328 GCA_947311845.1 Poa pratensis | reverse complement strand
AAAGTCAATTTCCTCGCCGTCAGAACCTTCTTCACCGGACTCTGCTTCCTCGTCCGAGCTCTCTTCATCCTCAGAATAGAGGCGCCCGTCATCAAAGGTCCGGGTGTTTGCATAACTAGCAAAGAGGTCGGCTGCTGCTTGGCGTTTCGCAATGCCATCAGGGGTGGAGTTCCAAGGAGAGCCCCTGCGCAGGGAGGTAACCGTGTGGATCTCAACATTCATACCAGGACAGCAAACACCAGGGCCTTGTCCGCTCCAGCCCGAGCTGATGAGCATCTCCACTCCCGAAGTCTAGCCTCGGCTCCTTTCAGCTTCGTGGCGAGCTCGTCGATGCAAGTGGGAGTCTTGACCTTGGGCCAGAGGGCACGGTGGACCTCGATGGCAGCATCAACCAGCTTGGTTCCAATGGCCCTGAGCGGCCTGATCCGAGCATTAAGGGCAACAAGGTGGTCCTGGATATCCCAGCTTTCGCTGAGGGTTTCTGTCTCAGCCCTCTTTGCCCGAGCTGCTTGAACTTCGCGGATAGCCTTGTCCTTGGAGTGCTCGAAGTTCTCTGAAGAAGACAAAAAGGCTGTCGCTGAAATAAGGCATACGGTGGCACGGGGTGTAGGTCGGCAGAAAATAAGGAAAAGGGGAAAAGAAACTTACTGTCCATTTGGTGATTAATCCGAGCGAGCTCGGACAACCAGCTTTTCGATATAGCTCGGAGGGCGATAAGTTCGGCTTCGGCCGAGGTGGCGCGGCTCTCCAGGGTCTTGGCAAGCTCTTGCTGCTGTTCGGCGGCCTGGTCTTTGACCTTCATAGCGTCCTCCACAGCAGTTTTGGCTTCATTAGCCCGGTTCAGCTCTTGTTGCAGCCGAGCTATTTCATCTTCGGCTGTCTTCAACTTGGAGGCGTAATCTTTGTCGCTCTGCTCCTTGCGGATAGAAGAGTCCGGTGAGACTTCTTCAGTCTGTTGTGATCCAGCAGGAGGTTCTTGAAGATCTTTGTCCGAGCATTGTTGCACTCCTGAAAAAATAGAGAGATCAGTTCGAAGAAATCCGAGGTCTTTTTAGCACCCGAGGCCCAATTGAGTCCCGGGGACTTGGCATTGCCTCGGGGACTCAGCATGGGAGAAATGACAAGTTTTTGAGATTCAAGCCGAGCAATTTTAACTCGGTGGAGTGTCAATTGCTCAACCCGAATCTCGGGGACTGGGAATAGTGTATGTTTGTCATTTGGTTTCAAAGGAAGAAAGAGAGTTGCGTAAAGAAACTTACCGAGGCCTTCTTGCTGCAATCAAGGACCGCAGTCTGCATGTTGTAGATGGACTGGAGCACGGCGCTAGGTCCAACTGGATGCTCAGAGCTCGGGTTAGAGGAGACCTCGGCAGCGTCAGCCGAGTTCCAGTCCATGTCATAGTGCTTCTCCGAGCCTAAGCTGTTCCCGCTCTTGGTCCGGAGTTGCCCGACCTCCCAGCTGCTGATGTTCGGCTGGATGGTAGCAGCGAAAAGAGCTCGGGAGGTGGCGACCTGAGAGCTCGAGGGCGCGGTCTTGGTCAAGGTGGACTCGGCGCGGGAACATGCGGCACAGTTGGGTGCTCGCAGCCTTGGGGCCCGGTGGCGGTGGCGGCATTGGAGTTTGCTGTGGCTGTTTGGGGGGCTCAACAACTGGAGCTGAATCTTTCTTCTGCTTCTTCTGCTTCTTCTGCTGCTGTTGCTGCTGGTTGCGCGCAGCTTGAGACTTGGGGGAGAGCCGAGGCTCCTGCACGGTCTTAGCCGGAGTCTTGGCGCGATCTGTCTCCGCATCCTTCTGAGGAGGCGGAGGAGTCTGATCTCGGCGGGGAGCAGAGTGCCCCAGGCCGGAGTCAGAGCTCGGCGGTGGAAGTTCGGCGGAGGAGACACGCACCGGGGAGGAGATGGTCTTCTCCGGGCTGTGAGGTCAATGGACCGTTCTGGAGGAGAGGCTCTGGCGGGGCTGCCGAGGTTAACCTCGACCTCGGGTCTGAGCTTCAACCACTGGAGGCAGTGGTGATGTATCGAGCTATGGCTCTGCTTGATCTGCCGAGCCGGGCTAGACGAAAAAGAAAAGATTAAGTTAGAGTATAAAAAACTTAACCTCGGAACAGCGTGAAAGGTAAAAAGGAGCAAGGTGACTTACGCATCTTCCTCCACGGGGCCTCGCTTCTTGTGCCTCGCCGAGGTCTTCTTGGCACGCTTGGCTTTGGGCGCCGCAGTCTCCGAGGTCTTGGAAGCCTCGGCATCCGAGGTACCAGGTCCTGAGCGCTTCCGGGAAGCTGCAGACGCTGGATGAAAGTTCTTATATGTTGGAGGAGCATATGAAATGGGAATAACGTTGACAGGTTCCAGAATTTGGCAATCGTCATCGTCATCATCGGGCCAATCCTGGATAGACGATCGAACTGGTGGGCGGTGCGAGGTGAAACCACGAGTCTTACCCGAGGTGGCCTTGGGAATGGGGAGGTGATCCTCATTGTCCGGATCTTCAACCTCGGCGGCGGCCGGGACAGGCAGGTCGGGAGTCCACTCCTTAGAAGAAAGGGGGCCATCCTCGATTTCCTGTCGAGTGAACTTCTGCAGAGGTGGCGAAGTAAAACCAGTTAGCACAAGGATCAATACAAGGTCAGGGTGAAAATGAAACCGAGGAATATTATACGTCGGGTAAAGTACACTGACTTGAGCTGGAAGGTGATCTCGGTCATAGGGCTTGACACCCCATTTCCACTTATCGGGCATGGTGGTCTTGGCGATGGCTCGGATGCGCCTCTTCACCTCGGAGTCATCAAGTTCAAAGGTGCTGTGGCGAGTGGGGTCGTAGCGGCCACTCATGTGGCAGATCTTATGGCCCGCGCTTGTAAAGGGCTAACTCGGCGGGTGATCATGGTGCGCAAGATGTCATCTGCTCCCCAGCTTTTCTCCTGGAGTCACATCATGGTCTGATGGATCAGTAAAACCTCGGGAGCGTCGGGTGCAGGCTCATAGTCCCACTTGAGTTGGGCAGCAGGGGTTCCGATGGTGAACTCCGGCAAGTTGATGAGATCTTCACTGCCCGGGTTCTTCACATAAAAGAAGGAGCGTTGTCATTTGCGGCAGGAGTCCAGGCCCTGGATCCGAGGAAACTCAGAAAGGCGCCGAGGTGAAATCGAGGCCGCCCCGCAAGTGGTCATCTCCTTGTCCACGACCTTCTTGTTCGGGAAACTTTGCTTCTTCAGCTGGAAGTACTTGGCCCAGGACTCGATGCTTGGCCATAATCCGAGGTAACCCTCGGAAAAGGTCGCGTAGGCCGAAAGTTGGAGGACGGCGTTGGCGGGCAGGTGGTGTGGCTGTAGCCCAAATTTGTCCAAGAATTCCTGGAAGAACTTCCCGGCCGGGAGCCCGAAGCCACGTTCGAAGTGATCCAGGAATACGACCCGCTCCCCGGATTCCACCTCGGATTCGATATCTCCTTTCTTCGGAACCCGGCAGATGAGTTTAGCCGGGATCCGCCGTGAATCTCGGAGCCATTTGATGTCGACCTCCATCACATCGGATCCCTCCCAGCTACCTCGTTCTCCAGGTGCTCCTTCCTCGGCGGGATTCGAGGAAGAAAACATGTTGACGCTTTCCTGCAGAGGAGGGAGGTTCAACCGGGGTAAGTACCTCGGATAGTTCAGGATAGCCGGGGTAAATACCTCGGGTCATTCAAGACAGCCGGGCTAAAGGATTTAGGCGGGAAACATGTTTCTACCACTGCGAGATACTAGCAAAGATCTACCGGTGAGCAAAAAGGGAAATAAATTCGAGTTCATCCAGGGGCAAACCTAAAAGGACAGTGCTACGGGCGCGTCTGATACAAGTCTAGATGAGATCTAAAATGTACTAAAAGGGCTCGAGGGGATCGTCTAGTTCATCAAGGTCTTAGGGTTCATCAGGATCCTCGAGTTCATCGAAGGATGAACTCATCAATGGCAATGGAGGGGAAGCGAAGAACTCACCGTGGAAGAACGCGAAGGATCGGCGGCGAGTCGATGGCGCAAGGCGCAGCGCGCATACTCCGGTGCGGCGAGGCGCTCGACGGCAGTGCGGAACGGTGCTGCAGAACGGAGGCACGTACTCCGGTGCGGCGAGGCGCTCGACGGCGACGTTGGAGGCAGAGGGCACGAAGCGGCAAAGTGAACGGGGAAGGAGACGAAGTCCTGCCCTGGGCCCCTAATTATAACCGCGTGCGGTTAACTGCGCACTACCGCGCGGTTACCGCGGAGGCGTGGGATCGTGTGTGGGCGGAGGAACGGTTGCGCGGTTGGTGGCCGCACGATCGGCCACATCGTGGGCCACAGGACGGCAACCGCCAGCGCCGGATTTACTGTGCTTGTCAGCGCGAGAATCGAGGGGTCGCGGGCGGTCAAGTTTGTCAAGTACTTGAGTGCGCAGGTGCGCTGTTTGGTGGGTCCGACTGACGAGGGCGGCGTGTGGTCAGGACATGTCTTTCAAAGGTCCGGATTTCGAGGTCCGGGCAGAGATTCTTCGCCACGTACCTCGGAAAATCTTGAGGCAAGATTGTGCTGAGTCACACAGCTCGGAAAGTTCAGATTACAGACCAACCTCGGATTAGATTATGGTTTGTGGGAAGTATCTCGGCGGAGCTATTTTTTAGGTCGGTTTTAGAGGTGGTGCCTTGCTTATTTTGAACCTGCTACGGCCCTCCATCCGAGGTCGTAGGACCGCACCAGCTTCGGGGACTAATGTCGGGGGGCTACCCCCGGGTAGGGTCAAGGCTTGGCTTAAGAAGAGTTTAAAGATATGCCGAGGTACGGAAAGGGCCGACCTGCTTAGGCCTGGGAGTGTCCGAGCTTCATCCTAACCTGGAGATTATAAAGACCGACCTATCTTGGCCCGGAGGGGTCCGAGGTATCCCGTTGGCCTGGACCGAGGTTCACTGTCTGAGCTATGTTCAGCCGACCTAACTACCTCGGTGCTATTGTTTGTATGGTGAGTACAGGAGAAGCTGTCCGAAGAAAGTAATGTCCGAGGTGGTCGGATCTTAAGCGCAAGACCCGAGGTACGGAGCCCGTCACATCCGTGCCGAGCTAACCGAGGCAAGAGGCTGTAGGTCGGGCATGAGTCAATGCTCCTGTCACTTCCTGCCTGGTACAAGAGCGCCTGACGCGGGAGCGTCTGTCACGGAGCCTGGCAGAGGCGTGCCCCGGGTTCGGCGGGGCAGCACGTCTCTGACCGCTGACCATGCGAGATCTGGGAAAAGGCTACGAGGTTGCTCTGCCAGGCCACGTCCTGTCTCGGTCAGAGGAGACATGCTAGTTCTGCCGTTAGGCAGCAGGAGATGGGCAGGCCACGTCTTGTCCCTGATAGAGGTACGGTGGTGACCGGTGCAGAGGCATGGTAACAGTGTTCAGCAAGGGGCACAATGGTAACTCGGCTGGCCTATATAGTGGGCTTCACCCCCCTCCTGCTTGAGGGACGGACAGATCGATCGACAGAGGAAGAGAGAGAGAGAAAGGAACCTCAGAAACCTCGGAAACACCTCGGATATAGCTCGGAGTGCCTACTTCCTCCAGTGTAGCTCCATCTTTTACCTCAAGTTCTCACCATTGTATCATCATACAGCTCGAGGAGCAGCTTGTACTTGTCACCTTGAGCTATACACCGAGTAGAATAGTGCTGCAGTAGGGGTGTTACCTCCACAAGAGGGCCCGAAGCAGGGTACATCGTGGTGTGCTTTGTGTTCTAGGTTTGTTGGTTTCTCGTTCGTGTTCTTGCGTGTTCTTGCGTGTGCACTTCTTGAGTGCATAAACCCTCCCCGGATTCCCCCAACGACCATTCGGCCCCATCTTAGCCATACCTATGGCATCTGTCGTGATCCCACCATGACATGCGTATTTCGGCACCGCCGGTGCCGCCAATGATATCAATGTGCTCCAACGCTCCCCGGTGTTTAAGAAACTTTGTGATGGCATAACTCCACCATGCAACTATGTGATCAATGGCCATGAGTACACCAAGGGGTACTAACTTGCTGACGGCATCTATCCCACTTGGTCAACATTTGTGAAGACTATCCGCAACCCTGTCGGCGAGGCAGATTGCCATTTTGCAAAGAAGCAAGAGTGTGTTCGCAAAGATGTGGAGCGGGCATTTGGAGAGGTTTAGGCCAGGTTTTCCGTCGTCCGCTACCCTTGCCTTTCATGGTCGCTAGATGAAATATGTGAGATCATGAGTGCTTGTGTTATCATGCACAACATGATCATTGAGAGCGAGCGTGATACAAGGAGGCAACTGGTCAGCGATGTGTATGATTTCCAGGGGCCTATGGCCCATCCACAGCCGGGCGTGCCGACGTAGTATGCAGAATTTCTTGCCATGCATCGGGAAATTCGTGATGGAACAATGCATCTGCAGCTGCACAATGACCACGTGACGCACCTGTGGGCTATCAAAGCGACTCAGCCGGCGGCGGTTTAATATGTCATGTTTTAAACTTGAATTCGTATTTAAACTTTGCATTCGAATTGGAACATGTCTTGTAATAATTATTACATTTTCTATCTTCAATTCGTATTGAAATGCAAAAAACTACCGCCGATGTGTTGATGGATTTTTTTTTGAATTGGCCTTTGGAGTGCGCCGCCGTGGATGACACCCCCAATTTGCTGGACACATGTCCGGCACCCCCAATTGGGCCTCCATTGGGGGGGGGGGGGTGTCGGACACCAATTTGGAGGCACCCGGTGAAGATGCTCTAAGACCATCTCTAGTCGGGGCGCCCAAACGGCCGCCCAAAGCCGTTTGGGGCGTGCCGGACACAAAATCGCGCCCACTCGCGGCGCCCAAACGCGAATTCGGTCCGGCGTGGCCCAATTTTGTGTCCGGCACGCCCAGCCCATGCCCTCAACTTGGGGATGCTTGGGGCGGCCCCGGACGGAAGGAAACGCACGCCTCCGACGTGCGGGCCACGCCTGGCAGTGACACGGCCATGCCCGGCCGTGGTCAAAGGCGTCGTCAAAGGCGCGTGCCGCGTGGCGACGCCTCGTTTTCACGGCCGGCGGACGGCCAGTGAGCCGTCGCGTCCTCTGCTCGCCGGAGTGAATGCGGCGCGCCTTTTTGAGGTGAGCGGCGTTAATGACACCGCTCTCCGGCCGCCATAAAAGGCGCGCGCCGGCCTCCACTCATCGCCACTCTCGCCCTCGCCGTTCTCTCTCCCTCACCTCGCCGCTCCTTCTCCACTCGAAAACCGCCGCCGCTCTCCTTCTCCATGGCCGGCAGCTGGAGGTGCACCGGCGGCGCCGCGGCCAACGGCTTCGCGCCACGCACCCTGCTCAAGGAGCAGACGGAGGCGATGCGCGACAACGGCTATCCGGTGCCGCCGGATATGCGCGTTGGCCACGGGTTCATCATCGGCGTCAACAACGTGCCGGCGACGCACTACTGGGCGTGACCTGATGCCAGAGCGGCGTCAGGACCCGCGCTGGGATCCGCGGAACCCGGCCAACCATGGCCGGTACGAGGCGGCGTTCCAGCGCGCCTACGAGGAGGACTTCAACCGCTGGAACGGCCCCGGCCCGGCGCCAACGGACAAGAACGTCGCCGGGCGCGAGGCGTTCTGGAGCGTGCTCGGGCGCACGCTCCAGTTCGTGATGAACCACATCGCGAATGGCGGCTCGCTCCTGACGGTGGCGCCCGCCCCTGCTCCGGCCGCCTGGGCACCACCGCCGCCACCTTCCGGCCAACCAGTGGGCGCCGCGCGCGACGCCGTCCTCGTCGCGCTCCACGGCGTCCTCGTCGCGGGCGTCGTCCTCGCGCTCGTCCTCATCTCGCTCCCGCGCCTCCTCTCTGCTAACGCCGAAGCCGGAGCAGATGAAAGTGAAGGCGGAGTCGGAGCTCTCGCCGTTCATGGCGGAGCTCATAGCGGCGCAGGCGGGGACGGACGATGACGCCATTGTGGCGGCCGTCGAGGCCGCGTCGATGGACGACGTGTCGCCGCTCGACGGCCCCACGGCCTGCGCCTGGTCGGCGCGCGAGGCCGCCAAGGAGAAGGGCGCGCCCTTCTTCGACCTCACCGTCGACGACGGCCCAGGACCGAGCCGCGTCAAGGAGGAGGACGACGGCGGCGCGTGGAGCAGTGGCGGCGCAGGGAGCAGCGGCGGCGTGAAGGAGAAGGACGGCGGCGAGCACCCCTACGCCGCCTTCAGGCGCCGCCACGGGCGCCCTTAGATTTTTAGTTTTAAGTTTTTTAAATTTCGTTCAAATCTCTGTAAATTTTCCTAAAATTTGAATGAAATCCATCGAACTTTAAATTTAATTTTTTTAGTTTGGTCACCGCGAGTGGGGATCGAGGGCGCCCAAATGGCGCAGGTTGTCCGGACGGCGCCCAAATGGCACGTCCGGACGGCCTTTGGGCGCCCGCGACTGGAGATGCTCTGATGCTTGTGGTACATGTAGTGGTAATTCTATATCCTAGCCTTGGTGATTACTCCTACGGTCGCGTAGGGTTTCCGAATTCTGCGTGGGCATGCGATGGATCAAGCGTGGTCCTCCAGGGAGATCGCCACCTGCAAACTGCAACCGATCATGGCCGAGATGCTGCTGGCGAAATCTGTGGCAGCAGCGGGTCAGGATGTGCTGGCCGCATGCAAAGCTGTGCCGCGGTGCCAGCCAGTGGCAGTTCTCGCCAATGGCGCCCAGCGCTTTTAACCCTCTGACCTCCGGGGCTTCTGCTTTTGCTGTACCAGCAAGGCTAGGCAAATGCAGGCGGCGAGATCAGGCCATCGATCGCCTAGGGCTTTGGCTCTAGCCAGTGCGAAAGTAGCTTTCGCTACGCCTTTGTTTGCCCGGCAGGGAGGATCCTATTCCTATCATCGCATGAGGCTTTGCAAACAGCATATACTGCATCTAGAGGAAGCTAGTTTTGTACCTGATCCAATGCTCATTATGCATGTGGCTTTCTGCATGCCGCATTTTGGCAAACTTGTATGGGATTTGATCAATCTGTGGCTTAAAACAGACCCCATGATCTGCAATTAAAATGGTATTATGTGATATGTGTTGTCCTGGATAATTCGTACTAGCAGCGTGCAAATTAATGTAGGAAACATGCATTGAATTGGATAGATAGGCGTGCATATACTAGTAGCATTGCAACCCGAATCTGCGCGCCGCATTGATCGGTCTGAAGAAGATGAGCCGGCCGGCCATATCTCGCTCTCGCTCGCCGTTGTCCTGCCCCACGCAAAAGAGGAAAGCGCTGGAGGCATCTTTGTACCGGCTACAACAAGGCTGCAGTGCTGTGAGCCATGGCATCACACATGCATCTCTCTCTCCCATCATTTTCTCGCAATTTATGTCACTGTAGTAGTAGTGGTAGTGGTAGGATTAAAACTTATAGACCCAATAATTTTCTGCAAGGTAGGATCCAAATGCGCAGACCTGGAAGTACATTGCGTGCATGGCTAAATGCAGCAGCATCGAGTGGTGGTCGTACTGCAACGGATCCTCCACTCTTCAATGTAAAAGAGGGAAAATTCCAAACCAAAACTTAAGTGAAGGCATGAAATCTACACACAAGCTTCCTGCTGAGACGAGATCGGAGGCCAAACAATCACATCAGAATGAGATTCACGTGCGCCTTGCGTGATGTCTCATCAAAATTTGGTGGTGGTGCGTACCTTCGCATGCATGCAGCTAGCGCACTGGGGTCTCCTGCATGCGCCTTTCTCGTGAACCACACATGATGCGCAGCAACGTCGCATCACACGCTGCCTTCATCAGGTCAAAGCTGTGTCGCTCACAGCCTTTGGTGATAGATATGGGCATTTATTTATACATGTACTACATATATACTACTTAATTTCGCTTCTGCTAATATGCATAGAAAATTAATCTTGTGTGAATTGTTTCTTGGCTTCTTCCGAAGTGGACAAATATCAAGATAGAAAAATCATGTACTCCCTCCGTTCTAAATTAGTTGTCTTTCATTTGTACAAAAGTGGATGTGAAAGACAACTAATTTGGAACGAAGGGAGTAGTACATTAGGGGTGCTACATTATCTTTATGAAGGTGAAGATAAAAAAGAGCCGCTACAATTGGTACGTTTTCGGCATTTATTCATACATGTACAAATATGCTTAATTTCGCTCCTGTTAATCACACTTGAAAAATAATCCTGTATGAATTGTTTCTTGGCCTCTTCTGAAGTGGACAAATATTTTTTGAACTGAAGTGGACAAATATCAAGATGGAAAAAGGTTAGTACATGACAAGAATGGAGATGCGTGACGAGCCGACCGTCTGGGCCACATGGCAGCAGGGCGACCACCACGTGCTGCTTCCCGGCCGTGTAGGAGTACTCGGGCACGTGAACTACTCCGCTCCTACAAATTACGTACGCCCCACCTGTCTGTCTGACGAGTGAGACGACGGCGAGACCCGGTATCCACTCGATCGTCGCTGGTCTTCTTCCTCGAGCCGGGCGTTATAAAAGCGGCACCCCGGGCGGGGACAGCCGGTCCCGTCCATTCTCGCCACGCAACCCACAATCGGATCAAGCCATCCGCTAGCGCACGCACCACCGCTTGCTTGGCGTCTTGCTCTCTCCCATCCATGGCGAGCAGCACGCCCTACTTCCTCTGGCCCGCGCAGCCGTCGTCCGCCGCCGCGTCCGACGTCTTCGAGTTCAACGCTCAGGAGGAGACGGCGGCGATGGACATGGCGCCGCTGCACGCGCCGGAGCTCTCCGAGGCGGTGGCGCGTCAGCGGCTGCGTCGGCTGGCGCCGTCCGGCTCCGGGTCGGGGAGGCAGCAGCAGGCGGCCGGCGGCAGCGGCAGCGGCAGCGGCGGGACGCCCAAGAAGCCCCCGCAGCGCGGCCTCGGCGTGGCAGAGCTCGAGCGCCTGCGCTGCGGCGGCGTCGACCCGCTGCAGGACCTCAACGTCGCCGCCGCGGCCGCCATGCTCGAGGCCGCCGCCGCCAGCGCCCAGGGCAACTCCGTCCTCCTGCACCACCAGCAGGACCACGTGCCGGCGTTCGACGCGGCTACCGGCGCGCGCTACTACTCGCCCCTCCTCGTCCAGCCGCCCCCCGCGCCGCAGCAGGCCCCCGTCCGCTACGTCCACGGCGGCATGGCGCCGGAGCAGCAGTACTTCATGGACCGCTGGGGACGCGTGGGTGGCTTCGTCCCGGCGGGCAATGCCGCCGGCGCGGGCGGCCTCCTGCAGCAGCTGCAGGGGACGGGGCAAGAGCAACCTTCAAGCCAAAACACCATCTGGCGTCCGGCTCCGGCATCCTCCCCCTCCTGCCTCCACGCTGACCACCGCTGCGACCTCTGCTCCAAGGTACTCCATAGGCCGCTAACATTCATATGCAAGAATACTTTTTGGCTGGATTTTTCTCTCCGTTTCATCGTGCTTGTGCTGTAAATCGGTAATACTACTTTTTTTGAGGTTAAAAAAACTGTAATAATTGCGCTAATTGATCAGTTTCTTGTCTTCCTCCTCGGTTCTCCCCGCGCGCCCGTGTGTTCTTCGCCTATGAAGACGATGAGAGCCTTGTCAGAGAGAGCTTCACGGCCCCCTGCCGCCGCTGCCGCCGCCCCCACCATGCCCGACTACTCCCTCTACGATCTCGATGCCGCCATGACCGCCGCTCGCAAGGTACGTACATGCATCGACACGTTTGAAGATTGTCGTTTCTGCAAAGTTGTAATCTTGATTCTTGATTTGCCATTACTTGTAACTGACGACGGTGTTGCTCGCGACGAATGCAGGAGACGGCCGGTGTCGACGGGTTCTCGGCGCGGGAGGGGAAGAAGGAGGTGAGGGAGATCGAGTTCTTCCCGACGAGCACCGCGAGTCAGGCGGACGAGTCCGAGTTCGCGACGGCGATGCGCCGGGCGCCGCCCTTCTCCAACTCCTCCTCGTCGCCCGGCGTCGGTGGCTACGCCGCGCCCCTGGACCTGTCGCTGAGGCTGTAGGGTTTTGATCGATCAGTCTGTTCGCGTTGATGGATGCACTAGTTTCTTGGGGGTTTTGATTTCTTAGTTGTCGCTGTTATTTTCGGAGCTAAGTCGGCGAAAACCTTGCGGAGTTCAGATGAGACGAGTGCACGTTTTGCGGCATTACGTTTGATTTGGTGGTTCTAAGTAGGTTAATTTTCAACTTTGTCGTGTTTTCAAGCAATGCTGTTATCTGTACGATGAGATGAGGATGGATATGCTCAAACTTGTTCAGTGGACTCGATGTATATATGGTACTATGACTATCTCATGATATTTTTCCTTTTAGAAATTTTTGTTTTACTAGCTTTGCAGTGCAGTGTACGACATGCTAGCGTACAAAGGAACAGCTTCTCTTTTGTCATTACTGAAACCAGTGGTCAGTGGTCTGCAATTTTTCTTAAGTACAAAAAAAAAAATCAACGAAGACTACCAGACTACCAGTACTGTGTTGCACGAGTGTAACGTGTTCTTTTTTTTTTGAAAGCCCACGTATTCAACAGAGTACCACATACACCGTACATAGTACAAATACGGAATACAGAAAACCATACGCAGGGGATACAGAACCAGAGCAAACATCGGCAGCTCCTCCGGCGTCGACGACGAAGACCGCCGACCCCCTCCTAGCCACGGCCCGAGGGCACCTCCTTCCTTGAAGATCGCCGCAAGGCCCGTCCGCCGCGCAGCGGCGGAGCTTATGCCGGTGAACGAACACGGCGAGCACCCTCCCGCTCCAGCTACTCCACCTTGCCGCAGCCGTCTTCGTCCCCAACGCTGGCAGAAGCCGCCAACCTCGCCCGGCCCTGAGTTCCAACCACCGGATTCGCCGCCTACACGGATCCGACGGGAGGCAGAAGAACTCGAGCACCGCGCCGGGCCTCGAGCACCTGCAAGTCGAGCGCGACGACGACGAGCCCCGAGGAGCTCCACCGCCGGAGAAGGCCGCACCGACACCAAACCACCCGCCACCAGCTCCACCTCCTCCAAGGCGCCGCCGGCGGGATCTCTACCCTACCCTACCATATATACAGGCCGGAGCTGGGGATCCCCCACCCTCCCGCCGCCGAAGCGGCCGGCGGAGGAGGGGAATCCCACGACTCAGCGGCGCGCACGCGGTGGATCGACGGAGGACGCCCAAAAATCGCCTTCTCCTCCTGCAACAGAGACGGGGAGGGGATAAGGTCTAACACGTATAGTGTAACGTGTTCTTGCCATGGCCAGTACGTACATGAGAAGGTTTTGGGTACCGCTTTTACTTTTTTTCTCGGAGGGGCCCCGGATTTCCGATAACCGTGGTTACCGGAAAATACCGGCCGGTAACCGGACGAATTTCCCGGACATAATTCGAAACTCAAACATAAATCATCGAAAAGAAATCAAATAAAGATTTTGGGCGGATGAATTCAGCACAAATTCAAACATCCCGAGAATTTTCGTCCGATAAACTCATTTACCGGAGGGGGCTGAGATTTCCGATTACCGTGGTATTTCGGCCGAAACCTCGAAATGCTAGTGCAAAGTAAGAAACGCGATCATTATATTTTAGGCGGTGGAGCAAAAGCGCGCGAATCGGTCTGTACGTACGTGAGACCTGTCCCCTGACCGGCTGTGGAGCTGTGGGAAAAGAGATCAACGCACAAGGCTGCTGCTGCTGCTGCTGTGCATGCGGCCGGGGCAGGAACAACAAACAGGATGGGACCAGCAGCAACAGGCACCAAAAACCAAGCTCTCTCGCTTGCGGACTTAATTGCGCCTTTGCGGTGCATAGAATCCGATCGACGGCTCGATGCGAGGAAACTTCTGTCGTCCATTCCTTGGCGACACAATTTTGTCGTCAAGAAATAGACACGAGACCAGAGTCTGCAGGTTGGATTAAGATTCCGGCGATGCAACGCAGGAGCGGATGTTCTTGATTTATTTATAAAGCGGACCTGTTTTAAGAGAGAAAGTTCTTAAATCATCTCACACCATAAACGCCCCCTCTCCCATTTACCGGCATAAAATAAGTCTTGTACGCACGCCAACTGTTCCGTCTCTCGGCAAATCGGCAAAGGTAGGAATTTATCATCAATTTCTACCATTTATGTTAACAATTAGTGGTGACTACTAATTTATTAAAGAGTTGCATCGGTTCATTGGTATCAATTGACCCGATTTGTCCTACCTACCTAGTTGACGTCGTGAGGGTTTTCCTCGCACGCCTAAAGCCCACCTCTCACCGCCATTCCAAGCTTGATCCTCCCTTTCCACCATTGTTTTGTGTTCCTACTTCAGCTACCTCCTTGTGCTCTCATCTTCTCATGTTGTCTTGCGCGGGCTCGTGTCATTAATTGGACCCATGCTTAGATCTCATTGTCTTGCCTCACCTGGACCTCTATCTCCGCTCCGGGAGAGGTCTTCGCGACGCAGGTTGAGGTCGTTCAGCCAAGGGTTGTTTAGACCAACCAGAATCTCATGTACCCTCATGTGTTGTTTCATGTGGCCTCCTCTTCTCGCCGTCTTGCTTAAGATCATGTTCATGTATGATAAGTCATCACAAACACATATATTTCCTTTTTATGTTTAGTATAAATATCTCTATTGAGATTTACAATATTTGTAATAAATTTCTATTTAACTTTGGAAGGCAAAACCGTTCTATTCAATTGTGGAAGGCAAAACCGTTTCAAGCAATTGTTTATTTCACCAATCTTCTAGAGAGAAGGAGTTCCTAAAAATAGAAGGAATCAAAAACTTGCAAAAGATGCGAGTGAGGGGTGACCCATGAGCAACCTTGGCGGGCCAACTGGCAAGGGTTGCAGCCCTTGACACGCGGCCCCTGACACGCGAACACCATCAATCGCGGTACCTTCACCATTTCATCCCGAGGATGATGTCAACCCTAATCGATGGCTATAAATACCCTCAATGTTTTTTTTTGCTACCTGAGAGGCATGATACAGAGATAGAATAGAAACAAAGAGGAAACCAGGGTGCCACCGGAGAAGGTAGAAGCGGAAACGCCACCGGAATCACCTGTGGATACATCTCCGCGGCCACCAACGATTGTTTTGATGTTCTCCATGATGAATAGCGAGTAGTCCACCCCCGGACTAATTGTATCTGTTTTTGTGGTGCAATGATCTTAGATTGTATGAGTTTTCTTACATGTTTACAGTCACTTTTATGCATCTTTGATGGTGGAGTCTTGTTCATGAAGTGATTTATCTTCGCAATTCCTTGTTATGGTTGTATATGAAATATTTATAGATGGATTTGTTTCTTTATTCTTGATGCTAGACTTGATCATTAATTGTAGAAGATACGACAATGGTGAGGATGGTGTGTATTAGATGGAGTGTATTTAGGGGTGTGATTAGCTTACCAACAAAATAAGCGGTGCTAATCAATTACAAGCTACTGCTTAACACCCTACAATATGTAATATCTACATAGTTACACTCAAACCTGATAGTCTTTTGCTCTAGAAAACTCTAGAAAGTAGTTTGCTACATTTATAACTCTAAAAGATCCACCACGTTTTGCAGATATGTGAGAATACTAAGGAAAATGATACCTACAAACTCCTAACCTGCTGATATTAGCTTGCTTAGATTTATGCAAATCAGGTATAACAAGAGTCTTTATTAAACATCCCAGCATAAAGAAAGGACAATGTTTTTGCAAAAAAGAACATGCAAAGCATAGCATTAGAAATTGTAGTTATGATGATAGGCATTCGAGCACTGTGACAAATATGATCTTAATGTACAATCACATACAACATTGTATACTTCAAAATTAAATTCCAAAAATTTGTAATTAAACATTTGTGTTGATAAATAATAATAATAATAATAATAATAATAATATATCTTCAATGACAATATGAGAAGTAAAAAAAATCAGTATAAACTTAGGATCACATTATTTTTGTTTTTTCTTCATTTGATATGGCCGTATCATTAGCAATTGATTTACACGCTCCACTCGTCTGTTATATCAATTGAGAGACTCATGACAATTTGAATGATGTCAAAATATGTTGAATTTGTTTCTTCGTAGGAGCTAACCAAGGCTAATTGTTAATAGGATAGGGCTTGGGATAAAAATTAAAGGAAACCAGGATTACTAATACTACAAAGGGGGTGAATTGTGTATGTTGTCTATGTACTTACGTGTTAGCTGAGTTAGGGATCTAATATGTGAAATGCACATGGTGTTAAGCAACACGGCGAAAAATTTCTAGAGCTTTGTATATTTCGTTTTCATTTATTCATATTAATGTTTTAGTTATTTAACAGAATCTCAACTAAACATGTTGTCTATTAATTTGAATAAATTATTCATCAATTCTTGTTTGCATTACGCCACTATTGTATTTGTCGGGTCACATTGCCTTCGACATGATAATGGCCAGAGGACATGTGTCCAAAAACAAAATTTGTCAAATTCAAAATTTAGCATAGCTCTCGGTACCAGCTATGTCGAAATAAAGCTCCTTCAACCAACAATAAAATAACCATAAGCCAAGAAGGAGAACCAGCAGAAAAATATTATTATTATTTAGGACTCACCGGGTTAGCCTCTCCACCTGATTATACTTCTCGTGTTGCTGCCTAACAACTACCACCACGACTTGTACGTGTAGGGAATGTTTTGTCGATCAAGAACTCCTAAGTGTCGAGGTATAAAAAAAATTACATAGAAAGTGGGACAACATAATGCCGATGATTCCAGAACCCTCATAGGAGGAGCCAACGTAAAGCCATTGCGTCTGCGTAGTTGGCGAATGATAGGGCATCGCGAAGTCCAAACCTGTCGGTAGATGCAAAACACTAGAGAGATTCCACGCAACTACTTGCTAAGACGAGTTGGGTAGTGATTTCCAAGCCACGATAAAACATGTCATAAATGTTTTCATCCTAGGGATGTATATCGGCTTTGAAATTGTGAAGCACGTCCGAATGAAAAACTTCTACATATTGTGTCGTTGATGAATATTCATCAAAACATATGAGTATGTGATCTAATTATACAGAGTTTGCCGCCATATTAACAATAGTGAAAGGATTCGTAGTTTGAGCATTCTTTGTCTTTGAAGAATGAAAAACGGGAAATTCGCTACCCGTCGCTGCGAACCGCTTGCTGGCGCTTCCCAAATTTAAAAACGCGCTCACTATGACACTATAACGTGTGAAGCAGAGGCGCTCCGTACTTGCAGAACGGGCCTGCTTCGCCTCGAAGTCCTGAAAAAAAGCTTTGGCCAATGAACACAAGCTGGGAGCCAAGCAGAAACATCCGTGATCCAAACATTAGCTCCTATCATCCATGACCAACACGTCTGACAAACAGACTTATCCGTGATTCAAAAATTAGCTCGAGGCACGAACTCTCCTCCTTTGGTTCGAGCTTTCGCCGGCTTCAGCTTCCGCCCACCGCACTGGTTCCGGCAGCTCAGCTGCAGCTCCATGGCGACTCCGCCAACATGTTAGAAACGGGCGCAGAAAAAAAACGCCGTTGCCGGGATCGAACCCGGGTCACCCGCGTGACAGGCGGGAATACTTACCACTTGCTACAACGACTTGGATGATTTAATTCCTCCGTAAAACTTTGTTAACATAACTAGTTAAATACGTGGCACTTGCAAATTCTGCGTCTTTGTAATTCCTGTGGGTGCTTCCAGCACCGCATTGCTCTCCTCCCTGTGCTTGTGGCTCATACGTACGACAGATCGGAACGGTAAAGCCCGGAAATGTAAATTGGTGGACAGATGGCATGTTCGAGAAGCCGATCAGGAAAAGTTTCATGCACCAGCTACGAATCTGCAGAAATGCACTATTCTCGTTTCATTTCCCAGCAAGCGAAAAAACAAGGACTCGTCCACGATCTACAGCTCTGACACAAACTCAAAGTGCAAAGCAGAGTGTAATGGACAAGCGACCACTCAGTTACAGAGGGGCTGCTTGGTGCTTCCATTGCTTCGTTTTTCTGCAACATAGGGGAAAAAAGGAGATCAGATCCATGGTACAAGGAACTAAAACAACTCGCAATAAATGGAATCAATAGATTTTTCATACACAATAATATACGAAATTAAGTAACACCGTATACAGTTTTTTCAAGTAATTAACATGAAATAGACACTAACTAGGTGGGAAGTGCATTGTCAACGCTACAGTGATCAACAAAAGGAATATATCATGTTATAGTGGGATGCACACTAACTATGATGTTTGTTTTTATTTCTTATGTTAATAAATAAGATTAGTATTTACTCCCTCCGTTTCAAAATAATTGAAGTTCTAGTCTAGTCAAACGTCTTTACATTTGACCAAAATTGTAAAAAATTATGTCAATATTTGTAATGTTTCTTACTAGTTTACCCCACTAATTCATGCACACACACAAAATACCCTCCATGAACAAGAACGCCATATTTCACGAACCGTGCACCACGAACAACACAAAGCGGTGGTATTCAAGTACACACTACTAGTTTACCCCACTAATTCAAAATATCAACTTCGTTGCACTTAAACTTGATAGTATTCTTCTCTAGAAAAACGTAACAAGTAGTTTGCTAGTTTTGTACCTTCCAAAAATATCCATCATTTTCTCGATATCTGAGAATATTAAGGAAAATGGTACATATAAATGCCTAACCCGATTATTGGTTTTCTTAGATCTATAGCAAAATATATTGTAACAAGATACTCTATTAAACATCACAAACTAAACAGACAATATTTTTGCAAAAATACTGTTAGAATTGAGCACTAGAAAATGTAGCAATGATGATAGGTATTCAAACATTATGAGAAAATATGTACCTTAATATACAATCACATGTTACAATGTACATTCAACGAGTTAGAACTTCAAAGTAACATTGACAAAATTATTATGAAAGATTGAAGTTAATAAAATAACAACATCCTTCAGTGACAAGATGAGTTATGACGAAGTAAAAAAATTCAGTATAAACGTGGGAGAACATTTCAACTCTTATGTGACCCGCGGAACCAAAAGTATAAACTTAAGGCAACATAATATTTTGTGGACGAGTGATTGAACATATAAATTCACAAAGTGTTAGATAACCTAAACTAGAATAGGTTTCTAAACTTGTGTTTCTTTTTGCATTTATTCATATTAATGTTTTGAATATTTTATAGAAATTCAATTAGATAATTTATCAAATAATTTGAAATTGGAATAAACTGTGTGTCAAAAATAAGATTCTGCAGTACGCCCTATAATATGTGTCAAGTCACGTTGCATTCTATATGTCTATGTATATATACTCATGTAGAACTGATTGAGCACATGTGTCCATAAACACATTCATGAAATTCAACATTTAGCATTAGCTCCCGCTATCGCTATCAAATACGTCGAAACAAGGCTCATACGGCCAACAATGAAACACACATCACGGCAGGAAGGAGATCCAATAGAAAAATGACATTAATATTTAGGAATCATCGGCTTACTCTCGATCTTATTATATTTCTCATGTTAATGCTGAGCAACTACGACCACAACTAGTACATGTAGGGAATGTTTTGCCGCCGAAGAGCTCCTAAGCATCGAGGTGGTAGGAAAATTGCAAAGAGAGTGAGAAAACGTCATGGTGATGAACCCATAGCCCCATGGGAGCAAAAGTTGCAACGAGAGTGAGAAAACGCCATGCAGGCAGATGCAGAACCCATAGCCCTGAACACTTTATGGGCATGTTTGGTTCGAAGGATTCTAAATACGTGTGAATAGGAAAAACACAAAACAACAATGTCATGCCCAGTGCAAGCCTACATGATTTCATATGCGTCAAAATTTCATTGATTCCATCACAGGAAAAACAAATAATTGTTTCCCGGAAGTGCAAGCCTTCTTTTGTTCAGGGGATTTTCAAAGCAATTGTATAGGATTTCAATCCGTAGGAATTGTTTCTATAGAGTCTATTTAGACAAGAATCCTCCAAAATTATTATGAATTGTTTTGCTACACTAAAATCCTATAGGATCTTTGGTACGAGGTGACGCCTCTTTGAAAAATTTGTGTCTATGAAAACTACGATATACTCAATCCTACAGAAATTTCCTATACATTTTATTCCGACGATATTGCTATTTCCGTATTTTCAAATCGTACAAAACAGGCCTAAGTGGATGTCAGATTCCCTATGAAATTTAGTGCAAAGTATTCCTTAGCAATAAATTCTATAAGGTCAGTCCTACAAATGAAATAATCACCATACGAATATTCCAAGGATTTAAATCCTGCTAAATTCCTATGCATATCCTTCGAGAAAAAGATGCCGTGTACAGTCCATACTTGCCTTGTAGGACAGGCCTGCTTCGCCCGAAAGTCATAAAAATGGCCTTTGGCCAATGAACACAAGCAGAAACATCTGTGATCCAAACATTAGCTCCTACCATCATGATCAACATGCCTTACAGGCAGAATTATGGAAAGCAGAGTTGTCGCTCATATGTAGATCGCACATCGGGACAGTAAAGCCCGGTGATAGAAATTGGTGGGCAGATGGAATCATATTCGAAGAGCCAACCAGTAAACCAGCTACTATCTGCAGAAGTTCATTATTCTCGTTTCAATTCCCAGCAAGCGAAATAACAAAGGAGTAGTCCACGGTATACAGGTCTGATACAAACTAAGTGCAAAGCAGAGTGTATAGACAAGCGGACACTCAGTTACAGAGGGGCTGGCATCAAGCAAGTCTTGCTCTCTCTTCTAGTGATTGATCTAGCTGCTTGGTGCTTGCTATTACCTCAATTTTCTGCAACATATGGAGGAAAAATGAAATGAGATTCATGATACAAGTAAAACAACTCACAATAGATTGATATGTGCAATAACATAGGCAACCTACACCCCTACGGTACTGTCTTAAAAAAACACATAGGCAATGAAGCAACAGAGTATAGAGGTTTTGCAAGTAATTAACCTGAAAGAGACATTAACTAGGTAGCAATGTCAAGATTATGCTGATCAATAAAAGCTGAAAATGCTATAATGGATGCAGAACATGAAAACAAACACACAGTATCCCAGGGATGTTTATTTTTTCTTTCTTATGTTCAGCCAAAAGATTAGCATCTATATGAGAGGACAGTACCTCAAGGTAGTGTATTGGCATGACTGTGGGTGCTTTCAAGTCTGAACATTTTACTTGAGCTTGTGTCAAAGACCATATCAGTCAAAGCCTTACCTTAACCTTAACAAAGCCTTTTGTCCCAAACAAGTTGGGGTAGGCTAGATATGAAACCCTGTCACGAGGACTTCTCAGGAGGTCACCCATCCTGGTACTACTCTCGCCCAAATGAGTTTCATATCCATGGGACTGGCTAGTTTTTACGTTGGCTCGCCAAGCCTATCACAACCCTTAGATATTAAACCTTTCATGAGGATTTTCCAGGAGGTCACCCACCCTAGTACTACTCTCGTGGGTTTCATATCCATGGGACTGGCTAGTTTTTACGTTGGCTCGCCAAGCCTATCACAACCCTCCTCCTTTATCCGGGCTTGGGACCGGCTATGCCTAGAAGACATAGGCGGAGTTATATCAGTCAAAGCAAAAAAAAAAAAAAAATCACTTTCCAGATGATGCCACCTCGATGTGTTCATGCATGATGCATCTTACAATGCACAATCATTACTGTGTTTGGAACTACAGAAGTGGAGATAGTACAAGGCATTGCTCCTATAACAATGCAGGTATCTGTTATAACAATGGATCTGGAAGCATATAACAATGCAGGTATTTGTTCGTTTCAGAATATTGGTAGATATGAAGGAACAAAAGATCATTTGAAAGCACAATGGTCAATACGAAAGAGCAGAAGATCATCTGACATTGTGATATCGAAATGCCAAAAAGAGCCATCTATGTCACACACAATAAGTGCCCTTTTTGTAGACTTTTAATTTGATAAGTTGCAGCAATCCTCTGTTCTTATCATATAAGAGCACAGCATTTGCACATTTCGACATATAAAGGTGAATTCAAAGCTCCACCATGCAATACTGGACCTGTTATAATCTAAATCGAAAATAAACCGCGTATACATTCAGTGCGAATAGAACTACAGTAATGTCAAGTGCAACTAAGCAAACAGTGTACAGCTTGTTTTTTTGCTCTCAGCCAGTGCAGAATGACTGAACAATGTGAAATGTAGCTTTACATGCCGCTGTCTGTACATGACTGTTTGCTAATTCACAGTTTTAGAGTCAACCTGTTTCCTGTTTTGGTATTTTGACTGGTCCATGTATTTTCAGTTTCCACTACTATGCACTTCATTTAATTTGCTTGAATTATATCATCTGCTCAAGCTCAATGATCTAATTAGACCTTAAAAGAACAGCATTATGACAACAGAAGTGAACTTTGTTGACCGGACTTATGTACTGAATTAGTTATAATGCAATGTAACCAGAAGACTATTAATCAAGTGTCACTTTCATCGCCATCAATACCAAATCATTTTCAATGTTACCTGGACGAGTGCTCAAATTTTATTTTTAATGTTCTGAATTTGCTACCCTCACTATGAACAGGTATCTTAATTTGCTTGATAAAAAAATGATCACATTACACGGCAGCATTCAGTCAAGGCCTAAATCTTAGGGCCATTCACCGGACTTCTGCAGTGAATTAGTGCTATGCAATGCGACCAGTTTACCACTAGAAAGACTCTTCATCGTGTGTCTCCTCCCTTGCCATCACTATCAAATGCATTCAGATAATTTCCAATGGTAATTACTTGGACACCCGTGTCCAAACTTGTAATACTTTGTGAATTTGCTACCCTGAACCATATAGCACTGAACATTTCAATGCCTGCTTCATGGCAAACAAAGCAATGGAGAGTAGCAGAGGAAGCAAAAGAGCATACCTTTCTGCCCCTCGTAAGCCTCGTGGCACACGACCTCATTCTCAGGCACTGTCCTCAGCTCATCCCCACAGCCTCCGCGGCACCCGCCGCCCCGGCGTCCTCAGGGTACCTGACGACCACAACGGGACAGACGCAGTGGTGCACGCAGTAGTCACTGACGCTCCCGAGCCTCCCTTTGCCTCCCCTCCGAGACGCTCCAAACCCGCGGCTGCCCATGATCATGGCGGACAGGCCGAGGCGCTCGGCCTCGAGGCAGAGCCGCTCCTTCATGTCGTGGTCCTTGACGATGTGGATCTTGAATGGGATCTGCGCGGCGACGAGCGGCTGCGCGAGGTCCTGCGACTTGGTGGAGGTGAAGGCGTCGAAGTCCTCCTCCCGCTTCTTCTTCTTCTGCGCGTCCTCCTCCTCCCCGGAGGGCGGCTGCGCGTCGGCGTCGGCGTCGTCCTCGACGGAGACGGGGATGTGGCCCCAGTCGGCGCCGTAGAGGACGGAGGTGGGGCGCACGTGGAGGAGCACGACGGCGTCCCCCGGGCGGAGGTAGTTCTGGACCGCCCACTTCACGGCGAAGGCGGACTCGTCGGACAGGTCGACGGCGATGGCGATGCGGCGGTGCGGCGAGGAGGTCGCGGACAGGGAGGAGAAGAAGTAGCGCGGCGAGCTGGGCTGGATCGCCGCCGCCGCCGCCGCCGCCTGCGCCTGCGCCGTCGCCAGGCGCACCGGCGACGGCGGGGAGGGGGAGGACTTGCCGCCGCCGGTCGGGGAGGCTGGGTGGTGGGCCGGGTCTGCCATCGTCCTTAGGGCTTAGGGTTCCTCGATCCAAATGTGTGCTACTGTACGGAGCGTTCGATCTGATCGGAAATGGGAGAGACGGGGACGAGGGTTTTGGAGATTGCGGCCAAAGATTTGAGATTTGGAGTGAGTGCGCTCTGGTTTTCGGCGAAACCACGGCGGCGGTGGCGCGGTGCGGATAGGACACGTAACCGCCGCCTGACTGCGCTTTTTGTCGATTTTACGCCTTCTCTATCCACACCTGCGCTTTCAACATTTTTGCTGGGTTTTTTCAAATGAATGGTCTATTAGTAAGATCACATAGCAGGATAAGAAAAAAACAATTTGCAGAAATTCGGTATCATCAGTACACTAGCAAGCTGCTATGTGATCCTGCAGGCAGGCGGCGGCAGCTCATGTGAGAGGCCCGCTAGAGCGACAGTGGAGGTCATGGTCGACACGACAAGACGATGGTTTCTTCCAGATCCGGAAACGTTTCGGCATCAGGTTGGTAACTACTCCAGATTTAGTTAAAAATCCAGAAATCATCCTGACACACATAAGAAGACTACGTCACCCCTCAATCTAAAGTTTAAAATAAATCTTAAACTCGTCACTAGTAGGAGAAAGGTTATAAGTAGGTTGACATTCTCTGGCGCACCCTTAATTGGTGCGTCACAGAAATATTTCTGTGGAGGTGCGCCACAGAAATTCAGAAAGTTGGTTTTCTGTGGCGCATGGACACCCATGCGCCACAGAAAGTCAGACTTCTGCGGCGCATGGGTACACGTCTGCGCCACAGAAATCCTGTGGGTCCCACGTGCAATCATTGGGCCTAGATCCATCTGGGCAATTTCTGTGGCGCACCGCGGCAAGTTCACATTCGGTGGCGCACCAGCCACCATGCGCCACAGAATGTTAGCTTTCTGTGGCGCACCAGACACCGTGCGCCACAGAAAGTTGACCGTGCGCCACAGAATGTTGGCCCAGATCCACAAAAAGGTGGCAACACCCACTTTTCCCATGTGACCTTCTTCATTCTCCCCCCCATGCATCTAGCTCGAGCTCCTCCTCTCTCCCATGGCATTTTGACCATCCTATTATCCATTATTTGTTGTTAAACCTACTTTGTTTGACATATAATTGGTGAGGGCTTGGGGAGAGCCTCCATATATATTCTCCTCCTCTCTTTTTGTCCACTATTTTCTCTCCATCACCACACACTCTCTCTCATCGATCACGGTCACGTCTCGGCAACGGATCTAGATCTACTAGGTGAGTATTGTTGGATGAATATGTGTGTACATGAAGCTTGTGTGTGTTGTGCATGTTGTTGCCTTTTGTTGTTGTGTTGCGCCGGCGTGGTGCATGGATGTTTGCCGAAATGTTGATTCATTTCCATTTCGGTAAATTTTAGGGGAAGTCATGCCGAATTTTTTCGTCGAACATTTCCGACTTAATAACACATACTCTATATGTATACCGCGTAGGCGACCATGGTCATGAAGATGAGCTCCAGTCGAATCAACAACTACAAGGAAGAAGCGAAGGCGGAAATGATTCGGTGCAACAGCGCCACATACGATGTCCGTGTAGAAGTTGCAAATTTGTGAGATGGATCGACCCTGATTCCGGACACTTGGAGGAACACCTGCTCAGGCGCGGTTTCATGGAAGGCTTCAATGAAGCGCCGACAGCAAATGTTGCGCCGACAGCAAATGTTGCGCCTGAAGACGAGGGCGGGCAAGATGATCGTGACGAAGGAGATGCCGACGGACATGGTCATGATGAAGGAGTAGATGGTGGTGGAGAAGACGCGAACACGCCGCAGAGCTCGCTAATGTCGGCCTTGATGGAGTCTCATGTTCAAGAACTGCTCCTCAAGGAGGCGAGGACCGTTAGAGAGAAAGCCAAGCTGGCGCAAATGGAGATAGACGGGAAGACTCCGTTGTATCCAGGGTGCCGGCCACAGGATACGCGCTTGCAAGTAACGCTTGATGCTCTGGAGATGAAGTCGGGAAACAAATGGACCGACGTGAGCTTCAACAAGAACATGAAATTCTTCCACGAGCGTCTTCCCGAGGGGAACACATTGCCAACTAGTATCGAGGAGGCCAAGAAAGTCGTGTGCCCTCTTGACCTACCGCACGTTAAATACCACGCCTGCATCAATGATTGCGCAATTTATCGGGGCGAGTACGAGGACAGAACCACATGTCCGGTGTGCGGCCAAGGACGGTACAAGAGCCGTGGGAAGAAAGGTCCTCACAAAGTGGTATGGTACTTTCCTATCACTCCCCGTCTGCAGCGGTACTTCGTGGACCCTAAGGAAGCAAAGCTCATGCAATGGCACGCGGAAAGGGAGAAGCCTGAAGAAGATCCGGAGAAGGGCAGGATCCTTACACACCCTTCAGACGCTAGCCAGTGGCAAGAGTTGGACGCCGTCGGAAATTTCGGAGGCGACGCAAGGAACGTCAGGCTCGGTATGAGCACCGATGGACTCAATCCGTTCGGCAACCAGAGTAGCACGCATAGCACATGGCCCGTGTTTGTATGGCCTTACAACCTTCCCCCGTGGTTGTGCACGAAGCAAAGGTATATACACATGAGTCTTCTCATTCAGGGGCCGAAACAAGCAGGTGTCCACATACATACGTATCTCGCGCTGTTGGAAGAGGAGTTAGCCACGTTGTGGGCGACCCCAGCCCGTACGTGGGATGCCTACACTGGAGATTATTTCCCAATGAGAGCCGCGCTGCTCACGACGGTGCAGGACTATCCTGGTTGCTCATATGTATCGGCCCAGGTAAGCCACGGATTCTGCGCATGTGTCAGGTGCATGGACTCAACCCCGCATCTCCAGCTACCAAGGAATCAGGGTCTTCGAAAACCGTGTACCCAGGGGCTCGAAGGTGGCTTCGCATGGATCACCCGTGGAGGAAACGCGGTGACCTGTTTAATGGTAAGGACGAGCCCGAAGGACCCCCGATCCCGAGGAGCGGCACAGAAATCGACGAGCTGTTGAATAATTGGAGGAGTGCCCTGCGCCGGGAAAGAAACGACCGAAGGTAGATCCGCTGCTGGGTGTATGGAAAGCGAGGGCTGTTTTCCACAACTTGCCCTACTGGAAGGTCCTCAAGACGCCACATAGCCTCGATATGATGCACATTACGAAGAATGTCACCGAGAGTCTGCTTGGCACTCTTTCCAACATGCCGGAAAAGACCAAGGATGGGACGAAAGCAAGATACGATCTGAAATGGCTTGGTGTCAGGAAAGATCTTCAGGCCCCCGATAGCGATGACGATGATGATGATCAGACGGAAGGGACTCAAGGTCGTGGCAAAAGGGTAAAGAAGAACACTGTGGTGCTTCCCGCTACGTGCTTCACTATGAGTCCGGAGGAGCTCGAGCAATTCTACAGGTGTCTTCTAGGAGTCAAATTTCCGAATGGTTACGCGGGGCAGATAAGCAGATATCTGGACGGAAAGAAGAAGAGGTTTAGCGGGATGAAGTCTCACGACTGTCACGTGTTGTTGACGCAGATACTTCCCGTTGCGATTCGAGGGATAATGGACGAGCACGTCCGTGATACGCTGCTTGCCCTTTGCAACTTTGTCGACGTCATCAACAGGAAGTCGATCGGGGTGAAGCAGCTCGACAGGCTACAGAAGAGATCGAGCTGGTACTATGCGAGCTCGAGATTTACTTCCCGCCAGCATTCTTTGATATATGCGTGCATCTCCTTCTCCATGTCGTTGATGACATCAGGCAGCTAGGGCCAACGTTCATGCACTACATGATGCCGTTCGAAAGGATGAACGGTGTCATGAAAGGATACGTTCGCAACAGGGCCCGTCCAGACGCAAGCATGACCAAGGGCTTTCTAACCTACGAGTGCATCTCCTTCTGCCAGAATTATCTAAGCAACGAGAACCAGGATGTAGGTCTGCCCACGAGGAAACACTTCGACAGGCTCAATGGATATGGTCACCGAGAGGGCACCAGCTCAATCTTTGTCAGCATGCAGGGTCGAAAGGACGACTACGACAGGGCTCACCGGGTCGCGCTACAACACTTACAGTTGATCGAAACTTGGGTGGAACAGCACAAATGCTTACTCGAGCAACATTACATCAAACTGGGCCGGCCGAGGAAGAAGGGAGACGTAACCAGAGAGCACAACGCCAGCTTCACGCGTTGGTTCAAGCAAAATCAAATGGAGCTAGCAAAGAGGAAACCGCCATCTACGGAAGATGAAAACTCATATTCTCCTTATCACGGGGTCCCTCGCATAACGTAAAGACCTATCAGGCGTACGACATCAACGGCTACAGATTCTACACCGAGGAAAAGGACAAGATGTCGGAATATCAAAACTCAGGAGTAACTATGCTATCATACGGCGATGAGGAGGCTACTGTCAAGAAAGATACTTCGGAAGGATTGAGGACATATGGGAGCTCAACTACTGTGGAGAGGTGGTGCCAATGTTCCGTGTAAGATGGGCCAAGGACGTCGTCAAAGAAGGCCGGTATTTCACCACCATGGTAATACCCGATGCCAAATCGAAGAACGCCTCCGCGAAAAATGAGCCATGGGTACTCGCTAGCCAAGTTGAGCAATGCTTCTTCATTACCGACCCGTCAAAGCCTAGCCGTGTTGTCGTGAGGAGGGGCAAGAGGAGCATCATCGGAATGGAAGGAGGCGCCACCGAGCAAGACTTGGACAACGAGCCAAAGATCGAGGAGGAATTCGACAAGTTCTTCGACATGCCTACTACTAGTACACAAAGAAGGAAGACCTCCCTACCTACTAAAGGTTGTCCGTTCACGCGAAGAAATCTCAAGGTCACCGGCCTAAAGTTTTCAACCGCGAAGAAGGGAAAGAAGAGAATCTAGCTCGCGGAACTGAGACGAAGAATACTTTTTTGGTGTATTTAATTTGTGTGTGTGTGTGAGACAATGGAAGCATATATATGTATGATCATGAATATGTATGACATTGTGTGTGAGACAATGCAAGAGCATATATATGTATTAAATGAATTGAATATTGTGACATTTTGTGTATTTTGTAACCAAAATTAATCAAAAATATTTTAAGGAAAAAAATTAAAGAAATAAAAAGTGAGACAGCCAGGATTCGAACATGGCTGTCCAAAGTACAAGTTTTGCCCAGCAAACCATTGGGCTAAGTTACTGTCATTGTTGTAACATGGCAGAATAGGTTTTAAAAAACTCAGGCCTCCTAATTCTGTGGCGCACCCCCCGTGGATGCGCCACAGAATATCAAATAGTTTGTACCCACTTACATGTGGGCCCGCACACGCGCCGCCTCCATCTTCTTTCTTTCCCCAAAATCTGCTAAGTCCCCGCGCGAAAACCACCTCTCGCGAAAACCACCTCTTGCCACCGGCCCTCGCCGCACCACCTCTGGCCGCCGCCCCACCTCCGCGCCCCCCTCGTCGCCGACGACCTCCCCTGCGCCCCGCCCTCGCCCTCTTCTGCCGGTGGCACTCGGCCTCGGCCTCGTCCGTGTGGCGCTCGGCTCCGTCGGCTCCTCCAAGCCCGGCCGAGTCTGTCGCCGTCGCCTCCTCCAAGCTCGGCCGAGTCCATCGTCGTCGCCTCCTCGTCACGCAGAAACCGCCCTCGACCTCCCCTCCCTCACCTGCACGAGGTGTGCTTCCCCTCTCTGCCTCCTCCCTCCCCTACCGAAACCCTGCACGCAAGGTGTTTGCGAAAATTCCTAGCTAGGATCAGTGCGAAATTTCTTGCTAATGCTTGTTGGTACATGATTTGTGAAGTGTTACATTATTTGTGAAGTGTTATATGTTTTGTGAAGTTTTATATTTTTTTGCTAATGCTTGTTTGTTCATGAAAAAAAGTTGCTACTGCCCCTGTGTTAATTGCCTCTATGGTGTACTTATCAAACATAGCAGTTAGTCATTATGCTAGTGTAGCAATGTAGGTATGTACTTATCAAAATCTAGCTACATGTGAACTGTCACATTTTGGAATTTTCAAGTAGAAGATGGGCAGAAATAGCAACTTTTGTAGATAGCTAGATGAAGATGATCAGAAAATGAGTAGTACTAGTGTAGCAATGTAGGTATGTAGTTGGAGTAGTGTAGCAATGTAGCACTGTAGTTGGCACTTCTCCTCAATACATCAGCTTTGTATTTTCATAATCAGAGCATGCATTTTTAGTTGCTGCTAGGTGCTTTTGCTGCTAGCTGCTTTTGTGAAATGTGTGTGCTAGATGCTGAATCATGGTTTGGTTTCTTTATTGCAGCACCACGAGGAGCACCTCCACCACGCCGATCTCGGACCCGAGCCTCCCTTCCCTACCCGAGGTAGTTCCTCCCTCTCCCTCGATGTGGATGTGGATGTGGTGATGTATGTGTTGAAGTGATGCTGTTGCCGGCCAGCTATGCCGGAGGGAAATGTGTTGATGTGATGCTATTGCCAGCCAGCTATGCCGGCCATTATTTGTGAAATGCTTGTGCAGGTACCCCGTGAGGCCCTTGAGATTGCTGGAACGTCGATTAACTTCCGTTCCGGCAAATTCGGGTACTCCATATGTACTATTTTTAGCAAAGGTCATGCCAAAAAAATTCGTGAAATTTAGCATGACTTTGCTAAAAATAGGACATATGGAGTATTGCGGCTAATGCATGGGCCGGGGTATCTTAGTACTAAATTAAGTGATGCTTTTATTATATTTGTTGTACTAACATTTTGCCTCTTTTTAATGTAGTGCAAACATGTCCTCCGAGGCCGGCCCTTCTGGGAAGCACATGAGCGTCGAAGAACAAGCTAGACAAAAGAACATATCGTTCTGGGAATTGAACCCGCAGATGGAGGATGCGGAGGCCGCCGAACTGGCTCGTGACGGCGATGGTGACTTTCTGTTAGAGTCTGCCGAAGCCACCACCACCGATGGAGAACCCACCAGCATGGATGTCGGGGGTGGCGACCACACGGATGGCGGTGGTAGTAACCCGCCTGCTAAGAGGCCTGCTAAGAGGCTTAAGAAGCCGAGGAAGGACCAGACACCGCAAGCGGTCGGCAACGTCACAGACACGTTCACTAAGGTCTCCTTAAGTGGCCAACCACTAGAGCCTTGGGACATCGCAAAAGGGTACAACATGCAACTAGGGTGCATCCTCCGGGAAAACGCATCGATCAACACGTATGACCTCAGGAATCCAGAGAATGAGGCTTTGCGCAATGACCTCCTCAAGAAGCTTCACAAACGATATATTTTCCCGGCTGATGAAAACAAAAAGGTGGACAACTTCGCCATCACGAAGATGAACACCGCCTTGACAAGCTGGAGAGGCCGGGTGAAGGCGAAGATTCTTGAAAAGGGTCTTAGCTGGGAGGAGATCAGTGCCAAAGAGCCGTACCTCGAGAAAGACGAGTTCGATATATTCAAGGTATCTTTGTCATCTCCGGAGGCTGAAAAATGGACCGAGTGGGGGAAGAACATGTGGGCACTGAACTTAGGTAACCACCATTTGGGAAGCGGCGGTTACGCAGGAAAAAAGCCCGTTTGGGACAAGGAGGATGCCGAGGTTGCGAGACTTGGGAAAGAGAACCCGTGGCATAAAATCACGGACGAGCAAGTTACGAACTTTGTTCGGTCCCGCTACTATCTGAAGCCGGTGACGGGGGAATTCGTTACCGACTACGAAGATGTGTTGGAATTCGAGAAAAAGCTGGTAAGGAACTTAATTACCGCGGATATCTCAAAGTCCATTTGCGTTGATTTCTACATGGGTTCACGTTTATTTCCTTTGTCCGCAGGTGGCTGAGTTGGAGATTGAGGCTGAGGCCGACCCGTCGTCCCAGGAGCCTCCGGCCGGCCCGTGGGACACGACTTTCAACCGGGCGATGAACGTTTACAAGGGGAGGGACAAGTTAAAGCCGCCGACGTCAGCTGGCCGTGTGACCGGCTTTGGTACGGCGATGAAGTTCACCGAGTACTACAGCACGGACACCGAGAAGAAAAAGGAGAGGAGGAGGCCGGCTAAAGATAGAGCCGAGGTTCTCGAGCTAAGGAAGAAGCTGGACGCACTAGAGGCCGAGAAGGTGGACTCCAGCGTGGTGGACAAGCTAGTGGCCGAGAAGGTGGACGAGAAGCTCCGGGCTTTGTTACCCCCTGCATTGGTGCAGGGGATAACTGCTTGGCATGCGGGAGGTCAACAGGGGATAACATCGTCCCACTTCATGCACACAGCGCCTGGCCTTCACCGACACGCCTCCGGATGCCGGCGATCATCAAGCTCAACCGAGTAACATTTTCAGCCATAACACACTGCATGAAATAGTTAAAGCGGGGTTCACTGCACCCCCACAATCCCCAGAGACGAAGAAAAAGAAGAGTCATGAAAGGAAGAGAAAAGCATCCTCTGCGAGCCAGCAAGATCCTAAGATCCGGGGTCCTGAAGACACGAATCCACAAGGCTACTCCCGAGTTCATGAAGCTGGTAAATCTATCTTGTCCGGGGACATGCTCCGCCTTGCAGAAGGACCCATGATTACTTTGCAGAATAATATCTTGTATCTAGAGGAGACCCTTCTTAAAGAGAAGAACCCAGGTTACCCGGCGTTCCCGGTCAAGGTGCCAAAAGAGTTGGTGGACTTCGTCCAGGAAGACCCCGCAGATGTGTTCTTCATAGCGTACGAGGACATCTTCAACCTGTATCACTCCAAACGGCTGGACTATAACATGGTCCGCCTATATGCGCTCGATGCGGCGATGAAGATCAGGAGAGATGATACCCCGTACATCGCGATAGTGGATCCCTACTACATGCGCGATAGCCATCTGGTGGAAGGATCAACAACACGGGAAACGGCCAAGGAGTACCTCGTTAGGGTCTTCCTGGCCAACAAGGAGAAGACCGCCCTTCTTCTGCCTTACTTTTTCGAGTAAGTACACATCTGCTCGCCACCGTCCTATCTTATGCCTTCTTGTACATTTCTTCCATCGCTGATCCTTTGTCCAACATTCTGCTTCAATTGTGTTGAGCAGGGACAAGTACTACGCACTCATCCACGCATCCCCGAGGTAGTCCGTTGCCACTTATTTGGACTCGGGGAATGAATCTCAGCCGAGATCATACAACAGATTAAAGGGTGTTCTCGATGACGCTCTCGAGGCCTATGCCAAAAAGGGCGGCCCCTTCCATAAGAAGTCGGAATTTTTCACGGAGGACGACAACACACACAAGTTCTTGCATGGGGCCGGATTCCATTGCGTCAAGCAACTGGATGGCAGTGTGATGGAGGCCTACTATGCCCTCCATCACCTTAAAACGATTGTCCGGGATTGCGAGAAAACGAAGATTGCATCTAATCTCGCAGAATACACCAAAATGGCGGAAGGTCTCACCGATGCTGATTATAGACAAGACTTCCATCGCATCCGGCTGCAGTTAACAAATATCATCCTCGACGATGTCATGCACGCCTCAGGGTCCTTCCACTTCCGCTTGGGTACGTAGGATGTATTATAAAAGATAGCCTTGCTAAGCATTACTAGCTAGTGTGTACTTTTTTGTAGAAGTGCATGTGTAGGGTTATATATTATATATATGCTATGCTATGAAACTCAAATAGGATAGCCATATGATTTCCAACCATGACAACATTGATTGATCGTCTTGCCTCTCTACTTAGATGAACAAATTATACTCTATGTATATCACTAACCAATATATATCCCAATCCATCTTCAGCGTTGTCTCAGAGGGAGATGGAAGAACGACTAGCGGCGCAGAATGATACCAGGGAGTGGAGGACGAAAGGGGGCATTCTACCGTTCCCGGCGCCGCTCAAGAAGAGGAAGCCATGATCATGCTCCATCATCGCGGCGGTGACAACTTCATTTGTACTAAGACTTGTGTGTGACATGAGATGAACCTTTGTACCAATTAAGACTTGTGTGACATGATCGAGATGGAACTTTTGTAGACTTGTGATTTGGCACTTGTCACTATATGTATGTATCTTGGGCTCTAAGTGTTTGTCATGACATAGTAATGTGTTTTTTTTCATATACCGTGTCAAAATATATTATTGTTTCTATTATTACTGTATTTCCTGTAATATACCTGTATTTCATGTAATATACATGTATTTGTACAGGAAACATGAGAATTTCTGTATTTCTGGAAAAAACTTTTGTGGCGCATCAAATATTTTTTTGTGGCGCACCAGGCGAGGGTGCGCCACAGAATTCCTCTGTATGTGGCCTACCCAGATATTTCTGTGGCGCACAGCCTGGGTGCGCCACAGAAAGCGGGTTTCTGTGGCGCATGCCCATGGTGCGCCACAGAAATAATATTTTAGTGGTGAGGATTCTGTGGCGCACCCAGCAATTCTGGGGGTGCGCCACAGAATCCATTTTTGGTGTGCCACTGATAAGGCTTTTCCTACTAGTGCGTAACGAGTGTCCAAATTGAACCTGAACTATTAATTCAGAAATCATCACCCTGAACTCACAATTCCCGTCGGTACTTGCGTGACACTCGTCTAATGGATTGTTTTACTAACGTGGCCTTGATCAACGCTAGGATCCTTGGCTAATTTTTTACATCATAATTTCAAACCATGAACTCATGTGTGCACACCGACACATCGGCAGCCATGCATCATGCTCGAGAGCGTCGAAATTCGGGATGCCAGTCACCAGCCAACTGCGGAAGATCATTCCCGGGATTATGGCTAAAATTGCCACCATTAATCCACATATCATTCCACTTATAGCGAGTTTCCGGCAAGTATGACACACTTCAGAAGCTCCACTGCCGTTCATGCTACTCGAGGTCCAATTTTCCAATGCATCCTATTCCCATTTTTCAGTGTACTGTTCTTAGATTTATCTTCAGCCATATCTCTCATCCTTGAGCCTCCCAACTCCTCAACTCCATGTAGTATTTATTGATTTGAGCCATATCAATATGTGCACAACCACTCAAGAGCTGCAATATTTAGTGTCTCTATAATTCAAATACTACTTGTTGTAAAAAGTGTACCTCATAATTATGAAAACCTAGCTAGGTTGCATGCAGATATTACACATGATTTTTTAATGATTAAACGTGGATAGATCACGTACATAGTTAGCATAGAAATCCAAATTTAAAGTTGTAGATTACTATGACAAGATCGATTGTTCTGTAAGTCACATGCATGAGCATCGCCAGGCGCACCAGCAGCGACAGTGATGGGAAGGACTTGCCTCCAGCGGGGCCGCCATCCTAGTTAGGGTTCCTCGATCCAAATGCATGCTACTATACGGAGCGTTCGATCAGGTCAGAATAGTGGTTGTGGGACGAGGGTTTTGCAGATTGAGGCCAAACATTTGAGATTTGGAGTGAGTGCGCACGCCGAAACAGGAACCGCTCTGGTTTTCGAAGAAACAACAACATCGGTGGCAAGTTGCGGGTAAGACACCTAAGCGCCGCCTGAATGCGCTTTTCGTTGCCTCATCGTTTTTGCTGGCATTTTCGTACCTGAGCAAAAGCTCAAAACAAGAAGAGAAAAACGATTTGCATAAATTCTATAGCACCAACAGTGAGGGCGACAATAAGCCATGGCCGACACAGCAGCACGGTGGTTCCTTCCAGATCCAAAAACATTTCTAGATTTCACAGTGGCCGGCGGAAGAAGACCCCGGAGCATGTATCAGCAGTTCAGCACCTATTCCGTGGATCAACCAATTTTGGCCATGTAGCGACTCGAAGAATGACAGGACATGCGCACGCTGAGCTAAAGATGACGAGCTGACCGCCACGATTTAGGTAAAAATCCGAGAATCACTCTGGCACACACAAGAAGAATGTAAGGAGTATGCACTAAGTTAACCTCACCAATTGTAGGGCCATTCTATGTTTTTTAGACAATGTAGGGTCATTCTGTGTAGAGTCTGAAAATATTGTTCTGATATTAACAGCACGCACCATGGGCCATGTCTCGTGGTGCGGCGTCCTCCCATTTGTTTTCTTCCTTCGTGTGGGGTCGTGGGCTATTGGGCGCCGAGGCCAACACATGGGCTGGCTTTTTCTTTGGTCTATTTCGTCACCAAATTAATGTTGTCAACATTGATTCATTGCACAACGCAATACTTAATTTTGTAGCAATAAAAGGTATCACTCAATAGTACAATACTTCTCTTTGCATTAGCGCGTTACATGACTTAATGCCAGCTCTTTATCATACATCTTTTGTAGAACCAATAAATATAAGGGATATGTGTTAGCACATCTTGTTCGTGCTATGCACCATGTTTTTCATGTATACCGGCAGCTAGCATCCCATCAACCTACGGGCGAGGTTTCTTGAGGGGGGGGGGGGGGGGGGGGCTGTCAATGCTGTTTTAATCCACCCTTTCATTCACTTAAGACCCAAAACAGAAAAGGTTTGCAATCCATATACTAGAATTTGGTTCATGTTAGTAAAAGTACTGATTCCCTACATCAGTTTATTTCACTTTTCTCAAATATACAGTTCTTTCTTAATACAATAGCACTTTCCTAACCAACAGGAACATAAAAAACACATTCGAAGTTCTTTGGCAACTAAGTTAGAACTATAATTTTTTCTAATATTGCCCCACATGTCACTGAAGTGTATATTATATTTTAATTCAATTTGTAGGTAACTATGCAACAAATTTATGTTTATGCCTGATTCAGGATATAGGTAACTATGCGGAAAAATTTATGGCATATGAGAGCAAAGGAACAGAAGGCAGTTCATTCCCATGTTTCATGGGCGCACTGTCCACAAATGCGTTGAATCATGGATAAAATTCTCACACCTGATCTACGCGTCATTCCTCGTGTAGTGAGTTTCTTTCAAGTATGAAGCGCATGAGAAGATATGTTGTTCTCTCTGGTACTCCAACTCTAATTTCCGATGCATCCTGTTCCCAATTAATGTACTCCCTCCGTTTTTAAATACAAGGCCACAATTAAATTTACATTTTCTACATATACAAGGCCACAATCTGCAATCGAGGCAGAATTGAATGAATTGCTTCCTCGTATCCTGAGTAAAAAAAATCAGAATAGTCGTCATTAAGTAGCCAATCAATGTATTAACCAGTGCATGCACTAGCTAATGTATTGCTATTGGCCTGCATGGTGCATGTGACGTGGGGTCGTGGAGCAAATGATTTATTAGCTTCACAAACGAGGGGCATATTTCGTTCTTTGCCAAGAATTTAACCATGTATTAATTAGTTGGAGTAGCTACCTTGGTACCTAAAATTTGAGATTGTGGCCTTGTATACAAGGACGGAGGGAGTACTATCCTTGCACTGATGTGCAACCATCACTCTCACCCTTGAGTCTCACATCCCCACCTCTCCTCGCGGTATTTATAGACTTGAGACTACCTATATTGGGACTAATATTGGTAGTAACATGAATGTCATCTAAGTAAAAAAGATGATGTGGCAGTTAATTAATGTGGAGAGAGATAAATAGAGTAACATATAGGTACTCCCTCCGTCATGGTTTACGCAACGCTATTCCATTTCCATGCAGTTTCACAACCCGTGGAAATTTAGGCGCAATAATATTAATTGCCGACTTAATTGGATCGTTTTATCAATTAGGCCGGCCGACAGTTTTCTCTCGTTCCTTTAGAATGTGTTCGGTTCTAGAATCAGCTGGAATGAAACGGGGTGGAACGGCACAGTAATCTAGGGTGATTAACTCTAAATTAATCAAGTTTAGTAATAATTAATCAAGATTAGGAATAATTAATCAAGATTAGGAAAAATTAATCAAGTTTACCAATAATTAATTAAGTTTAGCAATAATTAATCTAGATTAGGAAATAATTAATCGAGTTTGATGCCGTTCTGATTCCATTCCATTCTCATTCCATTCCACCCATCCCAGAAAGAACAAAAGAATGGAACGGTTCCGTGATAATTTTTTGTCCAAACCGAACACAGGGATGGAATGGTTCCGTGACAAGAGAATGGAATGGTTCCCTGGCATTCCACAACCGAACACATCCTTACTTTCTGCTGTGCGTACTGGGTGGATTTCCTGCATGCAGGTGGGAACGCGGGGTGGATTACCTGCAATACGAGTTAATTAGGCACCGGAGGCAAACGATTCTTTAACGCACCATGATCTGTAAGCACCAGGGCAGCCATGATCTGTAACGCACCAGCGCATCGTCGAGTGGACCATATTGGGTTGTGACCCAGTCTTTCGAAAACGCAATCAAACACAGTTACCAGGGTAAATGCAATAAATTAGGCCCACGATGGGCTGTCAACGGTTCAAGGTATGGGCATGGCCCAGACGGCGGAGCATGACACTACTCAAGTTGAACGCATGGTTTCTTCATCCTCTGTGCTATACCCCGTTCCTTCCCCGTTATGGTAGCTAGATCTACAGTCCAAAAGAAAAGCTAGATCTACTTCCTTCCCCAATTCCCTACTTCATATCCCCTTTTTCTCTTATATTGGTTCTAGCAAGCCCAAATGGTTGTCGCACATCATTATCCAGCAACAAGGACAAGCTGCGACTCCCATTTTCTGATTGTAGAGGAAATTTCTTGCAAGTTCTGCAAACTGGAGCATCAAGGAACGAGGCAGTACGCCGACGGCTTCGGGCCGTCGGCACAGGCTAGAAAACCATCGGCAACGGATACGCCGACGACAGCCCTCGGCGTTATACGCCCTCGGCTCAGCCTGGTTTGCCATCGGCGTATCAATTGCCGTCGGCGTAGGGTTAGCATCGAGGGCCAGGCCTGGCCGTCGGCATAGTCACCGTCGGCGTTGTTGAGGTGGGGCCCACACCGAGCCGCTGATGGGCAGCTGCTACGTCGATGGCTTTGCCCTCGGCATAGCCTGGCCACGCATCATAAAAAAAACCCCGGCCGGCGGTCCCTCAGTGGGGACCGGCTGGGGGCGGGCTGGGCCGGCGCGACGAGGACGGCGGCGCTGTTCCTGGCTCACGGTCGCCGGCGCGACGAGGACAGCGGCGTGCTCGTGGCTCGCCCCGGTGTCCGACGCGGGGAGGACTGCGTCGCTGCTCCTGACTCACGGTCGCCGGCGCGACGAGGACGGTGTCGTGCTCGTGACCCACCGCGGTGTCCGTCGCGGGGAGGACGGCGTGTGACGGTGACGTATGGGCTCCCGACGCCGCCCTTGCCCACGGCCCTGCTGGTGCTCGCGGCTGCGCTCACCGTTGAGTCACCTTCGTCCGGAGCCCATCTGCCGCCGCGGGCGAGGAGCTTGAGGCAGAGCGTCATGTCCTCCTCCTCCTCGGCGAGGAGCATGAGGCAGAGCCACCATTGCGGGAGACGCATGTCGGCGACGAAGAGCCCTTGGCGCGGAGCTGGCGGCCGGGCTTGGCCCAGCCGACGACGACCACAGTCTGTCCGGCCAGGGAGTCGCCGGCCGAGGATGGCGCTGATGCGGGTGCGGGTGGTCGGCGGCTCGAGGTCGGACGGCGGCGTTGAGGAGATGGAGGCGGCGGACAGCTCGCACGTCGGTGGCGCCGGTGCTCCGTCGTCGGCCAGAAGAGAGAGAGGAGATGGTGCGGGTGGTGCTCCTTGGCTGAAGCAGGTGGAGGGCAGCGGCGGTGAGGAGGATCGTATTGGGTTACGTAGCAGAATTTAAAAATTTCTGATCTACGTAACGTCCAAGAACGACTATGAAGATACAAGTGAAGTTAGTATTATTCGTTACCAACAACGAGACACGGAAGAGTTGTCAGTGACGATGTCGATGAAGCCTGATGAAGATTCCCACGGCCAAGCCTGGCGGTGAGAATGTCGCCGATTCCTCATACAGCCTTCTTGATCCAACAAAGCGAGAGACAAACGTCTATGACGTATCGCCCCTCTGAGAGCTCGCACACGTACGTCCGTCAAAGTCCAGCAGCGCTTCGCCGTGCCAGAGTTAAGAGCTACTGGTGTATGTATGGTGGAGAGAACCCAACACATGGGAGAGAGGGAGAGAGATTAGATCTAGAACTAGAGAGATCTCGGGGAGAGATCTCTAAACTTGTGTGTCTCTCAATGAGAGGGGGGTGGTGTTTATATAGTGGATCCAAGGGGTAGAGGGACTTGGGCAAGGGGAAAGCTTTCCCCTAGTCCTACTTGGATAGGGCAAGGGAAAAGCCTCCCCTTCCCAATTCGGTTTGGGAGGAGGAGTTGGAGTGGCACTCCAACTCCCCCCCACCGCCTGAACCGCCGCCGCCCCGGGTGGGGCCCACCCTAGGCCGGCCCGCCCCCTTCGCTGCCGCCGCCTCACCCCCCATGGGCCCGAAGGATCATTAGGGTTTCGGCTCGAGGGGGAGCCTCCCCCTCGGTGCCTCGGCCCGCCACCACCTAGTGGTGGTGTGGCTGCCATGTGGGGGGCCCATGTGGCAGCCACCTTTTATTGGCCTTTTTAAATAAATAATTTTCCCTTTTATTTATTAATAAAATAAATTAATATTTAATAAATTAATATTTTGTCGAATTAATTCCCTGAATTAATTCCTTATCACATAAACATATTTACATGATCCGGGACACCCAGTGTCTGCCGAAAAAATATACTGGATACTTATTTCCTTCTATATAAACCTTCTTTCTTTTTATCCAATCTCCGAATACAATTCTATCACGCCGGAACCATCCCAGGTGATACTCCGACTCTACTCCTAACCATTCTACGTATGCAACAGACTTTGACGTCTTAAGTGTGTGACCCCTACAGGTTCGATAACAGATAGCTATAATTGGAAATGTCTATTCAATCACTTGCCAGGGTCAGAACCATGGACGTTCTGAATGACTACTATTGTTATGCGAAGACACTGTAATGAACCTGTTTGATTAACATGTTAGTTCCCATCACTTCATGATACTCATCAAATACCCAAGGCGAGATATATGACATCACCGTAAATGATAGCTTTCATTTACTATGTCACTTTATCCTTGTTACCGGTATGATGTCTTTACTCTTTACCCGTGTTCGAGCATCCCATGATATTTGCATATCACTCCTTTGTCTGCGCAGACTTATCGATGGACGCTTTCCCACTAGTGTGGATCCAGGTTGTATCTCTCTATATTAACTACAGGTGTGATTCCCAGTCTTGAATTACTATGATCATAATATACCTTCGAGGTTACCCAGCGATAGCCGTTTTGATCACCCAGTTACGGCCGTGATACTTGACTATGCCAAAGCTTCCCTTCTAGTATACACAACCAGAAATTCTCATGGTCTAAGAAATAAATAAGCAACCAATCTTAGACTATACTATTTTACTCAAAACTTGATCTCGTAGTATATCATACTTTCGGGTCTTCACAGACACAGTGTTAAACTTAACAATGTGCTCTCATTAATAATGGCAAGAACTTTTGTCCATGGCTGGAAAACATCGCCATCCAGTATCAACGAGTTTGTCCAAGAGACAAGACAAATGGTACTCTAGGTTTGATTATATCCTTACACATGCGTACATATTTCCCTATAAATCTCACATTTATAGACCATAGCAGTTATAGCATAAAGATATAATTCATTAATCATGAAACAGATGTATATTTATTGTCTCTCAGGGCATACATCCAACAGTCTCCCACTTGCACTTAGATACAATAACTATCTATTACATCAAACCTTCTTTAAGACCGATGTTAAACCGGTGAGGTTCAAACTTCAAGCATGGGAGTGCTTTTGTCATAGGATCGGCAACATTGTCAATAGTATGAGCTCTACGTATTGCAGTGTGCCCTTTTGCCACATGATCTCTGATGAGGTGATCCTTGTGTTCTATGTGCTTGGCTTTGTTGTGAGACTTCGGATCCTTTGTCAGAGCAACGACACTATTGTTGTCACAATAGAGCTCGATTGGATCTGCCGCTGAAGGAACCACTCCTAGTTCAGTGATGAACTTCTTTATCCAAAAGTTGTCCTTGACTGCTTCTGATGCCGCCACATATTCCGCCTCCATTGTAGATTCTGCCACCGTGCCTTGCTTGGAGCTTCTCCAGCTGATTGCACCGCCGTTGAGAACGAACACGTAACCTGATTGTGCTTTGGAATTGTCTGGATCAGACTGAAATCCTGAGTCAATGTAACCCCTTACTCTGAGCTCCTCATCCCCTCCATAGACTAGGAACATGTCCTAAGTTCTCCTGAGGTATTTGAGAATGTTTTTAACTGTTGTCCAGTGGACTTTACCAAAATCAGATTGAAATCTGCTTGTAACACTTAGGGCATATGCCACGTCTGGACGTGTGCATGTCATTGCGTACATAATAGAACCTATTACCGAAGCATAAGGTATATCCGCCATTTCTTTTCGCTCAGCAACTGTCATGGGACAGTACTTCTTGCTTAAGATAATTCCCGGCGACATGGGGATGTAGCCTTTCTTGGAATCGACCATGTTGAATCTCTTCAACACCTTTTCTATATAAGTACTTTGGCTAAGACCTATTAGGCGTCTTTCTCTATCGCGATAGATCTTGATGCCTAATATGTAAGCAGCCTCTCCTAAGTCCTTCATAGCAAAACTCTTTTCCAATGAAGCTTTAATTTCCCCAATAAATATCTTATCATTACCTAGTAACAATATATCATCGACATAGAGAATCAGAAACGCTATTGAGCTCCCACTTTCCTTCTTGTAAACACAAGTTTCCTCGAAATTCTGAAGAAGCCAAAACTCTTGACTACTTCATCAAATCGAATATTCCAACTCCGTGAAGCTTGCTTGAGACCATAAATGGACCTCTTTAGCTTGCACACCATGTTAGCTTTCTTTCGATCGACAAAACCCTCGGGCTATACCATGTACACGTCCTCAGTTAGATTTCCATTTAGGAAAGCTGTTTTGACATCCATCTGCCAGATCTCATAATCGTAGTAGGCAGCTATGGCTAACATTATCCTTACAGACTTAAGCATTGCCACGGGAGAGAAAGTCTCCTCGTAGTCTACACCGTGAATTTGTCGAAAACCCTTTGCGACAAGGCGTGCTTTATTAACGGTCACATTACCATCCGCGTATGTCTTCTTCTTGAAGATCCATTTACATTCTATTGGTCACAGTTCCTCAGGAAGATCAACCAAATCCCAGACTTCATTGTCGTACATGGACTTCATTTCAGAATTCATGGCTACTTGCCATTTGTTGGAATCTACATCATCCATTGCTTCCTTATAACATGCAGGTTCATCCTCTTCGAGAAGAAGAATTTCATCCATGATGAAAGCTTCTTGCTCGACATTCTCAAGTAAGAAAACTTCATTCACGAAAAACCGTGGTTGTTCGCAAACTCTGGTTCCCTTTCTTATCTGAGGATCAGACCTGACTAGAGTTTCTTCATTCCCCTGAGGAGGAGTCGGAATCTCTGTATCAGTGGCTGAGTCTGTGACAGGAATTGCTTCCGGTGCACTTTGTTTGACTATCTCTTCAGAGGATTGTAAAATCTTGTCGAGACTTACCGTCCTCCCACTGACTTCTTCTGAAAGAAAATCTTTCTCAAGAAATACACCATTTCGGGCAACGAAAATCTTGCCCTCGGCCTTGTTATAAAAGGTGTATCCGATGGTGTCTCGAGGATACCCTATGAAAACACATTTCTCAGACCTTGGCTCAAGTTTTGTGGTTTGCAATTGTTTAACATAAAAATCGCATCCCCAAACCTTGAGGTGTTTAAGACTAGGTGGTTTACCCATCCAAATCTCATAAGGAGTTGTCTTGACAGCTTTAGATGATGATCTGTTCAAAGTGTAAGCTGCAGTTTGTACTGCATATCCCCAAAAACATAGTGGTAAATCAGATAATGCCAACATAGACCTAACCGAATCCATAAGGGTACGATTACGTCTCTCTGAAACTCCGTTCCTTTGCGGTGTTCCAGGCGGCGTGAGCTGTGGTACAATTCCATGCTCCTTCATGTGTTGACTGAACTCATGACTCGAATATTCTCCACCACGATCCGACTGCAGGTACTTTATCTTCTTGTCATGTTTGTTCTCTACTTCATTCTGAAACTCTTTGAATTTCTCAAAGGTCTCTGACTTTTGCTTCATCAAATAGACATAGCCATATCTACTTAAGTCATCAGTAAATGTCACGAAGTAAAGATATCCACCGCGCGCTGAAATGTTCAAAGGTCCACACACATCAGTGTGTATGATCTCGAGCAATTCAGTTGCCCGTTCAACAGTTCGGCCAAACGGCGTCCTGGCCAATTTTCCCATCAGACATGCCTCACACTGATCAAATGATTCATCATCAAATGATTGCAACAACCCATCCGAAAATAGTTGTTTCATTCGGCCTTTTCCGATGTGCCCAAGACGACAGTGCCAAGTGTAAGTATCATCTTTCACTACTTTCAGTCATTTTGCATTAATGTGTAATATGTCTTCTATCCTTCCAAGATTCAATGCAAACAGACCATCCACCAGAGGGGCTGGTCCTTAAAACATACCCTTATAATAAATCGAACATCCATTGTTCTCAGAATTAAAAGAATATCTGTCACATAACAGTCATGACCCTGAAATGATGTTCTTGCTCAATGTTGGTACATAGTAGCAATTATGCATTTCAAAAATGAATCCTGAAGGTAAATGAAGGTTCATGGTACCGATGGAATGAACGCTGACTTGCATTCCGTTTCCAACCCTCGTGCACACTTCTCCTGGATTTAACTTCCTCACGTCTTTTAAACCACTCGTCGTGTTGCAGATATGTGCAACAGACCCGGTGTCAAAGATCCATGAATCACTGTGAGGTCTAGTTAAATACACATCCAACACATTAATGACTCTGGGATTTCCATTCCCCAAATTATCCACTAAATTGAGATCCCCTTCCTCCATACCTTGTGATGCTTTGTTGGATAAACCAACCCTTCTGCAGTTTTTAATCTTAGCTTCTGCTATGATCAACTTCCGAGTAAGCTCTAATGCTTATGTTACTACCAATCAAATCAGAATTTTGAATATATCCGCTGTAAGGCGATGGTAGTGACATTAGCAACACTGTACGGCACGCTTGGGCATTCATTGGAAAACCTAGATCTTCCAACTTTTGATTAAGCTTAATCATGCTAGCCAAGTGGTCATTGAGCGAACCCTCCATGTCTAGCTTACAACTGAAGAGGAGTTTAGTGATTGCATAACAGGCAATTTTAACTCTCTCCCTGAATAGACTATGCAGCTCTGTGAGCACATCATATGCACTAGTGATGTCTACTATAACTTCTATTCTTGTAGACAGTGTTGGGCCTCCATGTGCAGAGGTTTGTAGAACAACACCAAATTTCCCTTAAGTGAGTAACCCAAGGTATATCGAACTCAGGGAGGTAGAGGTCAAAGATATCCCTCTCAAGCAACCCTGCAATTAAGATACAAGAAGTCTCTTGTGTCCCCAATACACTTGTCAGGTGGTTAGGTGCACTAGTTCGGCGAAGAGATAGTAAAATGCAGGTGATATGGATATTAACAAGTGGTAAACGTAATCTGTGATAAAAATGGTAGCGAGCAAACATGCAGCAGAACTAGAGACAAACAGTGTTTCAGTGCTTGGAAACAAGGCCTAGGGATCATACTTTCACTAGTGGCCACTCTCAACAATAATAATATAACTGACCACATATAAATATTTCCTCTTCAATATGCAACTTAGATGCTACTCTGAACTACTCTCATGTTGGATAGAAATTTTAATCTATTGCATAGGGCTACAAAAGCACACCTTAAATTCTGAGTAAACAAACACCACAATATCATAAAACACCGATACCATCACGTAGGGCTATAAAAGCACACCTTAGAGTTCGAACACCACAATTACTTGCGTAGGTATGTCACACCTTAAAGTTCAAACACCACAATTATATAGTGACATCCAACATAAAGAACAACTCAGGGTAAGTATCCCTCTAATCTATTATCCCTAGAGTCACACACGGCACGCGCGCTGTCCTCTTCGCACCGTGGGTCAAAGGTGACTCCGGAAATTATAATGATACAACCAATTGAATATCATATCCATAACATAAATAAGGGGAAACATCTATGAGTTGAACTATATTACAATGCTCATGATCATATAAAGATCACACCATGGGAGAGAGAGATAAACCACATAGCTACCGGTATGAGCCCTCAGCCCCGATGAAGAACTTCTCCCTCCTCATCATGGGAAGTAGCAACGGTGATGAAGATGGCTCCGGGGGCACTTCCCCGTCCCGGCAGGGTGCCGGAATAGAGACTTCTGTCCCCCGAATTAGGGTTCCGGGAAAATTCTTCGGTGTTCTCGTGTTTTTAGGTCACGAGTGATTTTATAGGCGAAGAGGTGGCGCGAGGCAGTGGACGAGCGAAGGAGGCGGCCTCATGGCGCGGGGGAGGCCTGGGCCGCGCCCCTAGGCCGCGTGGTGGCTGTGAGGCCCGCCTACAGGTGGTCTTCTGGCTCCGTGGCTTATTTGTGCTGGAAATAATTCAGGTAAATTTTCGTCCAATTCCGACCACTTTCATTTTTGGGCCTTTTCTGCAATAAACAGACAAAACAGACAGAAGGTTAATAGGTTAGTCCAATAAATGTCATAAACTGATATAAAGTTTAGAATAAACATGTGGCATTTGATATAAAACAAGTATGGAACATCAAAAATTATAGATATGTTTGAGACGTATCAACTAGCTTTCTCGAAGCGAGTGAACAACTGTCCATCCATGTGAGCTAACATAAAATCATTTACTGCTTTTTCATCACGAGCAAAAATTGTCATGCCATAACAATTCAGAGGGAGGTGCATCTAGAACATAAATCTTTCTATTTTCTCCAAGTCTATTTCTAAGGGCGCAGATCCAATCTACAAAGTTGTTGCCATTAACAGTTAAAGTTTCCATTTTACAAAGCAGGTTAATGTCGACATGCTTTGATCTACAATGATAGAAAATTCCATTTTAGATTCTTTTTCATGATTAATATGCACAAGTTAAAATAATATGATTTAACTAAAGTGTGCTCCCACTGAAACTGATATACCTCATGATCAGTTGAACAGTGATTCGGAATCCACAACCATTAATAGTAGAACGGATGGATACATCGCGTCATACTATGATGAAGGGGTAGGCAAAACCACCAATCACTTCCTGCCGTGATTTCCGTTTATCTTTCGATGTAGTGCTCCAAACTCATAACTAGTTATGCCAGGACTTCAAGACAACCAACCGATCATGCTGCTAGAACAATTCGTGCCCGCCTCCCAAACCCTTGGCACACATTACTCATGGAAACATGGCGTACGGTGACAAGCTCTAGTTTGACGGTGCCATGGTTGGATGAGCACGATCTCCTTGATATTGGACTTGAGGAATCACCCTAATAATCAAGACTACTGCGCAACCAAAAGAGTGCAATAACAAAAAAGGATAAACTTTCACAAAAATAGTGATGTAGTATAGTCCTCTTCATCTTCAACGTGGCTTCAAGAATTCCTTATTTATTCCACTCCTTGTCGTCGAGGTCTACGACGCCATCTCCATGTCCGTCCCCTATTTCTAAGAAACAAAATAACATGTGACACGCAGGCCTAAGATAGCAATCCTGTGGTTTCCAACCATCATGCTTTAAAATCCGACACGCAGATCATAATTACAAAAGATGGTATTTCATACAACGATTGAATAAAATTAAAGGACTATACCACATCACATCACATGCCCTACAAAAACAAGTTAGATGCTTCTAACATTTGTATTTGCAATTTTTGCGAGGCTTTAGGATTTACCGTGTAAAACCGTCACTGCCTACGTAAGTAACCAAGCATGACTATTCATGTTGCTAGATTGACCTTGCGGAGTGATTATCCATCCCAACATTACGAAAACATTACGGATGCTAATCCAGACGATTGCATTTAGTTGCACATGACCTCCATGTGGACCTAGTCCACATGCCCCATCCGCTCTCAAGTCGACGAGACCAACTATAATATGATTCAAAGCTACTGAAGCACTTCGTTGGCGCCGACAGGCATACTAGGAGCAACCAGAAGGTCCACGGATTGCCAGAAGTCCGAGATCATACTATGCCGCTGGAAACAAGACGAGACCGCATATTGGGAAGCAAACATAAATAATCTAAATATCAGAAGAGCTCAATGACATACCCACACAAACTTGTGCGGTGCCCGCACAGACTTATGTGCTCTAGTACGTACCTGTACCTACTCATAGATAGCTCTGATACCACTATTGGGTTACATAGCAAAATTTAAAAATTTCCGATCTACGTAACATCTAGGAACAACTATGAAGATACAAGTGAAGTTAGTACTGTTCGTTACCAACAACGAGACGCGGAAGAGTTGTCGGTGACGATGTCGATGAAGCCTGATGAAGATTCCCACGACCAAGCCTGGCAGTGAGAATGTCGCCGATCCCTCGTACAGCCTTCTTGATCCAACAGAGCGAGGGCTAAACGTCTATGATGTATCGCCCTTCTGAGAGCTCGCACACGTACGTCTGTCAAAGTCCAGCAGCGCTTCGCCGTGCCAGAGTCAAGAGCTACTGGTGATGGTGGAGAGAACCCCAACACATGGGAGAGAGATTAGATCTAGAACTAGAGAGCTCTCGGGGAGAGATCTCTAAACTTGTGTGTCTCTCAATGAGAGGGGGGTGGTGTTTATATAGTGGATCCAAGGGGTAGAGGGACTTGGGCAAGGGGAAAGCTTTCCCCTAGTCCTACTTGGATTGGGCAAGGGGAAAGCCTCCCCTTCCCAATTCGGTTTGGGAGGAGGAGTTGGAGTGGGACTCCAACTCCCCCCACCGCCTCAACCGTCGCTGCCCCGGGTGGGGTCCACCCGGCCGCATCGACCTAGGGGGTGGGGCCCACCCTAGGCCGGCCCGCCACCTTGGCTGCTGCCGCCGCCTCACCCCCCATTGGCCCGAAGGCCCATTAGGGTTTCGGCTCGGGGGGAGCCTCCCCCTCGGCGCCTCGGCCCGCCACCACCTAGTGGTGGTGCGGCTGCCATGTGGGCCCCTAGGGCCCATGTGGCAGCCACCTTTTATTGGCCTTTTAAAATAAATAAATTTCCCTTTTATTTATTAATTAAATAAATTAATATTTAATCAATTAATATTTTGTCTAATTAATTCCTAGAATTAATTCCTTATCATATAAACATATTTACATGATCCGGGACACCCAGTGTCCGCCGACAAAATATACTGGAAAATTATTTCCTTCTATGTAAACCTTCTTTCTTTTGATCCAATCTCCGAATACAATTCTATCACGCCGGAACCATCCCAGGTGATACTCTGACTCTACTCCTAACCATTCTACGTATACAGCAGACTTTGACGTCTTAAGTATGTGACCCCTACAGGTTCGATAACAGATAGCTATAATTGGAAATGTCTATCCAATCACTTGCCAGGGTCAGAACCATGGACGTTCTGAATGACTGCTATTGTTATGCGAAGACACTCTGATGAACCTGTTTGATTAACATGTTAGTTCCCATCACTTCATGATACTCATCAAATACCCAAGGCGAGATATATGACATCACCGTAAATGATAGCTTTCATTTACTATGTCACTTTATCCTTGTTTCCGGTATGATGCCATTACTCTTTACCCGTGTTCGAGCATCCCATGATATTTGCATATCACTCCTTTATCTGCGCAGACTTATTGATGGACGCTTTCCCACTTGAGTGGATCTAGGTTGTATCTCTCTATATTACCTAGAGGTGTGATTCCCAGTCTTGAATTACTATGATCATAATATACCTTCGAGGTTACCCAGCGATATCTGTTTTGATCACCCAGTTACGACCGTGATACTTGACTATGCCAAAGCTTCCCTTCTAGTATACACAACCATAAATTCTCATGGTCTACGAAATAAACAAGCAGCCAATCTTAGACTATACTATTTTACTCAAAACTTGATCTCGTAGTATATCATACTTTCGGATCTTCCCTGACACAGTGTTAAACTTAACAATGTGCTCTCATTAATAATGGCAAGAACTTTTTCCCATAGTTGGAAAACATCGCCATCCAGTATCAACGAGTTTGTCCAAGAGACAAGACAAAGGGTAATCTAGGTTTGATTATATCCTTACACGTGCGTACGTGTTTCCCTATAAATCTCACGTTTATTGAGCATAGCAGTTATAGCATAAAGATATAATTCATTAAACATGAAACAGATCGAGCTCATAGGAGGGAGAGAGAAGATAAGGATCGGGGCTGGTGAGGGGAAAAGGAGGAGAGAGAATCTGGATCGGGGCTGGTGAGGTGAGTTGACAGAAGATAAGGAGAGAGAGGTGGAGAATGGAGAGAAGGGGAAGAAGATTAGGCCGTTGGATCCTGCTGGATCCGACGATGCAGGTTGGTGATCCATGTGAAAATGGTCCCAGCCAATAAGAAGACATAGATTCTTTGCCCTTTTGAAAAATGGTATTTATTAAAATAATTTGGAAACCAAAATTGGCATAAATATTTACCATGCCAAGACACAGTTATGTGTCAAATATGGGCACTTTATCACAAACCATGGCATGGGGATGGCCATACATTGGTCATTTGGCTCGAAACTTATACATGTTCGCCTGCCTATTCATTGAAACGAGTCAATTTTTTCAAAACTATCGAGCATGTCCCTCCCCACATACCACCACACTTGTATACATATGATATGGCACCAACTAGGTTTAGCCGGGATTTCAACGCCCCGGAGCACCGCATCGGCGAAACCCTTACCTAGTTGGAAAAAAGTCAAACTTGGACGTCTACCCCCTTGACCGGCGTCGAGAGGGGGTGTACGTGTGGACTTTTTTTCTTGCTTGTGCTAGGGTAGGATATGGGAACATGGAAAACCAAATTTTATCACAAGTTCTCACAAGATTCCCGTGGTTTACTCGGAACGGGAGTTTTCAGCGATAAGTGCAGAACCTTCCTAGGGAGTAAGTGATGTCGGTGAAGACGGTCAGGCCTCAGAGCAGGATATTGGCCCTCCCCACATACCACCACACTTTTATACATATGATATGTCACCACCTAGGTTTAGCCAGGATTCCGAAGCTCAGGAGCCCCACATCAGCGAAACGCTGACCCAGCTGGGAAAAGTCGAACTTTGACGTCTACCACCTTGACCGGCGCCGACAAGGTGTGCACATGTGGAAATTTTTGCTTGGTTGTGTTATAATAGGCCATAGGAAGACCCAAAACCAAGATCCACCCAAACCCTTGCAAAGATTCCCCACGTTTCGCCCGAAGTGGGAGTTTCGAGCTATAAGTCGAGAAATTTAGTAGAGAGAAAGTGATGCGGTGAAGCCGGTCACACACAGGAGTACAATCTTGGCCCTCTACAACACCCAACACGCTTGTATACATATGGAACGGAACCATCTAGTTTTTGGTGGGGTTTCGACGCTCCGGAGCCCCGCTTCGGCGAAATCCTAGACCCGTTGGAAAAAGTCAAAGTTCCCGTCTACACCCTTGAAGCCGGTCACACACCGGAGTAGGATCTTGTCCCTATACAACACCCAACACGCTTGTATACATATGGTATGGACCACCTAGGTTTTGGTAGGGTTCCGACGCTCTGGAACCCCACTTCGGCGGAGCCCTAAACCCGCTGGGAAAAGTCAAAGTTTCCGTGTACACCGTTGACCGTGGTCGAAAGGGGGTAGGCCAGTGGAATTTTTTGCTTGGTTGTGTCAGGTTAGGCCATAGGAAGACCCAAAACCAAGATCCACCGAAACCCTTGCAATGATTCCCCACTTTCACCCGAAGTGGGAGTTTCAAGCTATAAGTCTAGATACTTAGTAGAAAGAAAATGATGCCGGTGAAGCCGGTTACACACCGGAGTAGGATCTTGGCCCTCTACAACACCCAACACGCTTGTATACATATGGTATGGAACCACCTAGTTTTTGGTGGGGTTCCGACGCTCCGGAGCCCCACTTCGGCGAAACCCTAGACCCGCTGGAAAAAAGTCAAAGTTCCCGTCGACAACCTTGACCGGAGTCGAAAGGGGGTAGGCCGTTGGATTTTGTTGCTTGGTTGTGTCAAGTTAGGCCATAGGAAGACCCAAAACCAAGATCCACCCAAACCCTTGCAAAGATTCCCCACGTTTCGCCCGAAGTGGGAGTTTCGAGCTATAAGTCAAGAAACTTAGTAGAGAGAAAGTGATGCGGTCCCATATGAAGAAAATGAAAAATCCACGGAGCTACCCCATATGAAGAATATCTAGGGGGTAGATGATCCGGGGCCCGCGGGGCACGGTTTCGACACTACCCCACTTCGGCGAAGGAAAATTATAGAATTTTTGAACAACTTCTGCCCAAAATGTGTGAGAGATAATATTCACACACATGCGATAACACTTACACAATTTCTCGACGTCATTTTAGGTGGGTGGAGACCACTGTTCGGAGGGCACGAATCCCTCCAATTGATAAAAATATAACCATAATAAAATAATTGAGAGTAATAAATAAATACATAAAAATGAAGAGTAAAAAAAATACATGGCAACTGTGCCGATGGCTAAGCCGTCGGTGTAGCTCTGACGGTAAACCCTAAACCCCAGTGGCGGAGGACGAAAAAAGTTTGAGGTAGGGCAAACTTTTCCTAGTGTGGAAAATTTGGGAGTGTGGAGAATTATTGGTCAGGTCGTGTATTCAGCCAATCTTCGTAGCCTGAATTTTGTTTTTTGAGAGAGTGTAAAGAATTATTGGACTTTTTCTTTGAGTGGCAATTATTGGTCAGGTCGTGGTGTCAGCCAATCTTTCTAGCCTGGAGAATTTGGGCTTTCCCCATTCTAGTTACCACCGAATTAGGCCCATGGCCTGTCTCTCCATCCCCTACCTCTAATCTCCCGTACCTGTTCAACCATCATAAAAAAAAAACCTGTTCAACCTACGAACAGGAAAGCTTTGCCTGACTTCCATGGTGCTGCGCCGCCAACTCTCTGGAGAAGGAGATGGAGGATGGAGTACCCTGCTCGTCTCTATGGAAGCACCACCTAACGCTCCATCCTCTTTCTTCCATATCCTTTCTTTCTCCAATCGCGTTGGATCCAGACGAACAGATCGTTGACCGATCGATGCTCGGATGCATGCATTTCCTACGCTTACCTACGCCGACGGTGGCCGTTGGCCTAGCGGGATCTACGCCAACGGCAATCCTACGCCAAGGGTAGCTATCGGCGTAGCCGGGCTACGCCGACGGCATTTCCTACGCCGAGGGTCAGTTTGACGGGCTGGCCTCTTCAGGGTCTACGCCGACGGCCCCGACAAAAAACCGTCGGCGTAGCCGCCGGCCGTCGGCACAGCTCGCGATTCCTATAGTGAATTCACAAATTCTGCACTACAGGCAATTCGGCCTTTCCTTTGTTGCGTGTCATGCTCTTCCAGAGCTGTTAGGATTTTATGATATACTCTCTTTGTTCGGGTGTGTAAGGACCGAATTGAGAGACCCAAGAGGCCAAGAACAATAATTACTCTCTCCCATTAATTATTGAATGGGAGAAAATAGAAAAAGGTGGCACGTTGGGAGAGAAAACAATATGTATCAGGGAAAAGAGTAAACCATATTAATTCATGATACATCCAAAACATATCTAGTATAATTTTTGATTGATCCATAATATTATTATATTATTAATGTTGTTTCACGCGCGATGCTGCCCTCCCCATTCATTTTCTCCCTTCAAGTGTGTTTTGGACGTGGGGTCTAATATGTAGGTTGTCTCCCTTTCTCTCTTATTTTCCCCTCTTTCATCATCAAATTGATGTTGTCAAATCGATTCACTACACAAACATAATTTTTAATTTTGTAGTAATAATTAAAAGTATCACTCACATAGTACAATACTTATCTCACTGCATGGGCACAACATGTCATATAACCATGCTCCATTCGTCCCAAAATATAAGACGCCCTTAAATTTCGTTGGTCAACGATGTACGTTTTAAACATGATTTGTACTTAGAATATGCCCATAAAATTAGTATAATGATATATGAAATAAAAAAATTGTAAGGCGAATCGAGCGGTGTCATTTATACATTCTCAACCCATATAACTTAGTATATATTAGTGATCAAAGTTGAGCATAAAAAAACCCGTACAAAACTAGCACACCTTATATTTTGGGATAAAGGAAGCAATTAATTTTGAGGTAATTATGCAGAAAAATTTATGTCTATTCCCGACTCAACAGTTTATAGGTACACTCTCGTATGAGAGCAGTGAAAGAAAAGCTTCTTCTATGGACGCATTGTCCATCAATGTGGAATCATGAATAAAATTTCCACCCTCTGTCAACATGTCAATCCTCTTCTCACGAGTTTCTTACAAGTAGGAACCTCATGAGAAGCTCTGTTGCGCGTCATGGTACTCTAGCTTAAATTTCCAATGCATCCTATTCCCAAATACTATCCTTAGACATATGTGCAACCATCATTCCGACCTTTGAGCCTCCCATCACCACATCTCCTCATGGTATTTATACAACTCAGCCATATCAAAAGGTGCACAACGACTCAGAGCTACAATATTTAGTGTCTCCCTATAACCTACATACTTGGGGCAACTTTTTATTTTATTGGGGCACCCTATAACCTAAATATACGATGTGAAAAGTACCTCATAAGTATGAAAATCCATCCGAGCTGCATGCAGATATTGCACATGTTTTTTTTATGATAAATCATGGATAGATGTTGTAAACAACTAGTGTAGGAACCCAGTTTTAATGTCGTAGATTAGTATAGCAGGATCGTTTGTCCTGTAAGGGCAGAGCATCAGGTGGAGCATTTCCCCACGGCGGCCGGGCCACGCCGCCGTCTCCCGCCTCTCTCCTCCTCCCTCCCCTCATCCTCCCCGCCGTCGCCGGTGTGCCGCACCTGGCCCTTGGCCGGGCGGCGCCGGTGGCGGCGGACCTGCGGTTTCTCCCCTCTTGTATGTTGGGCGGCGCGGGGCGGCTCAACTGCAGGCGGTGCTCCTCGGTGGCTCTGGTCCGGCGTGGCGTCGGGTTCGCCGGCGTGCAGCGCGGGTGGTGGAAGGGAGTGGGAGACTGTTGGAAATATGCCCTAGAGGCAATAATAAATAAATGTTATTATCATATTTCCGTGTTCATGATATATGTTTATTTCCATGCTATAATTGTATTAACCGGAAACATAATACATGTGTGGTTGCGTAAACAACATTGCGTCCCTAGTAAGCCTCTACTAGACTAGCTCGTTAATTAATGATGGTTATGGTTTCCCAACCATGAACATGAGTTGTTAATTAATTAACGGGATCATGTCATTAGAAGAATGACGTGATGGACAGACCCAACTAAGCATAACAATATTGATCGTTTCATTAAGTTTTTATTGTCATGCCTTTTATTGTCAAGTATCCTATTTCTTAGACCATGAGATCATGTTATTCCCGGGTACTGGAAGAATACTTTGGGGACATCAACCATCGCTTCGTGACAGGGTGATCATAAAGGTGTCTTACGGGTATCTCAGAAAGTGCTTGTTGAATTACATGAATCAAGACTGGGATTTGTCCCTCCGTGTTTCGGAGAGATATACTCTGGGCCCACTCGGTAGTGCACATTCGGTAAAGCTTGCAAGCACGTGACTAATGAGTTAGTCACAGAGAATGTTGTATTACGGAACGAGTAAAGAGTACTTACCAGTAACAAGATTTAACTAGGTATAGTGATACCGACGATCAAATCTTGGGTAAGTAAAATATCGCGTGACAAAGGAAATTGTATACGGATTATAGTAGTCCACGACATAGTGGTTCAACCGATAAAGATCTTCGTTGAATGTGTGGGAGTCATTATGGATATCCTGGTCCCTCTAATGGTTATTGATCGGAGAGGTGTCTCCATCATGTCTGCACGTTCTCGAACCCGTAGGGTCACACACTTAACGTTCGGTAACGCTAGAGTAGCTCTGGGATAATTTTGTTAATGGTGTCCGAATATTGTTCGGAGTCTCGGATGAGATCCTAGACATCACGAGGAGCTCCGGAAGAGTCCGGAGGTAAAGATTTATATATGGCAAGTTGATTTCAGGGTTCCGGAAAAGTTCGGGATTTTTCGGCAGAGTGTCGGAATGTTCTAGAAGGTTCCGGAGGGTCCCATAGTGGGGCCCACCTGTCCCCAACGACCAAGGGTGGCCCACTGGTCCATTTGACCAGTCCTACTTGGTCCATGCAGCCATTCAATGGGTAGCCCTTTAAAAGGGATGTTACCACTCTTGAAAGAGGGGGTTACCACCTTTTAAATGAGAAGGGGTTACCACTATTGAAAGAGGGAGTTTCTACTTTGGAAATAAAGTGGCTGCAGCCCCTTGCCTATATAAAGAAGAGGGAGAGGTGCACCAAGAGACAGAGGCTTGGCCGCATCACTGGCTTGCTGCTCCTCTACCTCCCGCGCACCGCTTGGCGAAGCCCTGCCCGCGGGAACTCTCCACCATATCCACCACCACGCCGTCGTGCTGCTGGAATCGATCCCACCTACTTCTCCCTCTAGCTTGCTGGATCAAGAAGAGGGAGACGTCATCGAGCTGTACGTGTGCAAGCCTCCGGAGGTGCTGCTCGTTTGCGGTGCTGATCGGATCGAACATCGTCAACAACTTCACCGAGCTGCGTTGAATTAAACGTTCAACGCGCGTGTTCTTCGAGGGTATGATGAACTACTCTCCCCGTTACTAGAATCTTCTAGATAGGATCTTGAGTGTTGCTTCCGCATGTGAGAGAAATTTTTTGTTTTCTATCGCGCAAACTCCTACAGTGGTATCAGAGCCGGATCTATGCGTAGATGTTTTGGTACGGGTAGAACACATATGTGTATGTGGGCGTTGATAATCTTTTTATTACTTCCTTTGTGTATTTTGAATCTTAGTGGCATAGTGGGATGAAGCGGCCCGGACTAACTTTACATGTCCACGTACATGAGACTTGTTCCACGACTGACATGCAACTTGTATTGCATAAGTGGCTTTGCGGGTGTCTGTCTCTCCCACTATAGTTAAGATTTAATCTACAACGGGTTGTTAATAATTTGTTTATCACCGTTGTGGTTTCATGTTCGTAGGTAAGAACGGTTCTTTCTTCGAAAGCCCTAAGCCACGTAAAATTTGCAAAGAATAAGGGAGAGGCGTCTAACTTGTTTTTGCAGGGGTGCTTGTGATATGGTATAGCCCAAACTGTTTCATATGATATATTTGTGATGTATGAGATGATCATGTTTTGTAATGTTTCACGACTTGCATGTCGATGAGTACGGCAACCGGCAGGAGCCATATGGTTGTCTTAATTATCAATTGTATGACCTGCGTGTCAACTTCAAACGCCATGTAATTGCATTATTTATCGCTATGAGTTAGCAATATATGGGATGCAACGTGGTGGAGACAACCAAGGCGCCACATGAACATGGCGCCATGATGGAGATCATGCCGGTGCGTTTAAGATGGAGATCAAGACGCAATAAAAGGGCTATACCATGTCACATATTTTTATGCATGTGATGTTTATCCTTTTATGCATCTTATTTTGCGTGTGCTCGACGGTAGCATTATAAGATGATCCCTCACACAATATCAAGATAAAGTGTTCTCCCTTAGTATGCACCGTCGCGAAAGTTCGTCGTTTTGAAGCATCTCGTGATGATCGGATGTGGTAAACTCTACGTTCACATACGACGGGTGTAAGCCAGTTTTACACATGCGGAAATACTTTGGTTAACTTGACGAGCCTAGCATGTACAGACATGGACTCGGAACACGACGAACCGAAAGGTTAAACACGAGTCATATGAATGATATGATCAACATTTCGATGTTCACCATTGAAACTACATCTTCTCTCGTGAAGATCGGACTTGGTGTAGTGGATTTGGATCGTGTACCACTAGACAACTATGAGGGATGTTGTTTTAAGTGGGAGTTCGTTAGTAATTTGATTAAAATGAACTCTTTATCATGAACATAGTCTAAAGATGTCTTTGCTAAAATGTTGTAGATCATGGCCCGCAACGTAGCTCAGTTCAACTTCAGCGCATTCCTTGAGAAAGAAAAACTGAAATCATCTGGTTCAAACTTCACTGACTGGCACCGCAACCTGAGGATTATCCTCACTGGGTGTAAGAAGCATTATGTGCTCGATGCTGCGCTAGGTGACCCACCTGCAGACAATGCGCCTGAAGCAGAACAAAATGTCTTTGAGACGCGCAGAGATGACCACATTATAGTTGCCTGTGCCATCCTTACATCTCTGGACACTGATCTCCAGAAACGTTTTGAACATCACGGCGCCTATGAGATGGTTGAAGAGCTGAAAACCATGTTTCAGACTCAGACCCGCGCTGAGAGATATGAGATCTCTGATAAGTTCTATACATGTAAGATGGAGGAGCACAGCTCTGTCAGTGAACATGTTGTCACCATGGGAGGCTATATCCAACGCCTAATTCAGCTGGGATGTGTGATCCCGGATGAGTTAATCACTGACAGGGTGCTGCAGTCGCTCCCTCCGAGCTACAAAGGCTTTGTGCTGAACTATAACATGCAAGGCATGAATAAGACTCTTAATGAGCTCTTTGCGATGCTGAAATCTGCAGAAGTGGACATCAAGAAAGAACATCAAGTGTTGATGGTCAATAAGACCACCAGTTTCAAGAAGGTTAAGGCCAAAAAGGGTCACTTCAAGAAGAGTGGCAAATCTGTTGCTGCTCAGGGCGGCAAACCTGTTGCCACACCTGTGAAACCCAAGGCTGGTCCTAAGCCGGACACTGTGTGTTTCTACTGCAAGGGAGACGGTCACTGGAAGCGTAACTGCGCCAAATACTTGGCGGATAAGAAGGCTGGCAACGTCAAAGGTATATTTGATATACATGTTATTGATGTGTACCTTACTAGTTCTCGTAGTAGTGCCTGGGTATTTGATACTGGTTCGGTTGCTCATATTTGCAACTCGAAACAGGAGCTGCAGAATAAACGGAGACTGGCGAGGGATGAGGTGACGATGCGCGTCGGGAATGGATCGAAGGTCGATGTCATCGCCGTCGGGACACTACCTCTTCATCTACCTTCGGGATTAGTTTTAAACCTGAATAATTGTTATTTGGTGCCTGCGTTAAGCATGAACATTATATCTGGATCTTGTTTATTGCGAGACGGTTACTCATTTAAATCAGAGAATAAAGGTTGTTCTATTTCTATGAGTAATATCTTTTATGGTCATGCACCCAACGTAAATGGTTTATTCTTGTTGGATCTCGATAGTAGTACTTCACACATCCATAACATTGATGCTAAAAGATGCAAAGCGAATAATGATAGTACCACATACTTGTGGCACTGCCGTTTAGGTCATATTGGTGTAAAGCGCATGAAGAAACTCCATTCTGATGGACTTTTTCAATCACTTGACTTTGAATCATTTGATACGTGCGAACCATGCCTCATGGGTAAGATGACTAAGACACCGTTTTCCGGTACGATGGAACGGGCGAGTGATTTGTTGGAAATCATACATACTGATGTGTGTGGACCAATGAGCATTCCAACACGTGGTGGATATCGTTACTTCCTAACTTTCACTGATGATTTGAGTAGATATGGGTATATTTACTTAATGAAACACAAGTCTGAAACATTTGAAAAGTTCAAAGAATTTCAGAGTGAAGTAGAAAATCATCGTAACAGGAAGATCAAATTTCTACGATCTGATCGTGGAGGGGAATATCTGAGTTACGAGTTTGGCATGCACTTGAAAAATTGTGGAATTGTTTCCCAACTCACGCCACCTGGAACACCACAGCGTAATGGTGTGTCTGAACGTCGTAATCGTACTTTATTAGATATGGTGCGTTCTATGATGTCTGTATCCGATCTGCCAATGTCATTTTGGGGGTATGCATTAGAGACAGCCGCATTCACTTTAAATAGGGCACCATCTAAATCCGTTGAGACGACACCATATGAGTTGTGGTTTGGTAAGAAGCCAAAATTATCGTTTCTTAAAATTTGGGGATGCGAGGCTTATGTCAAAAGATTACAACCTGATAAGCTCGAACCCAAAGCGGAAAAATGCGTCTTCATAGGATATCCAAAGGAAACCATTGGGTATACCTTCTATCACAGATCCGAAGGCAAAGTTTTTGTTGCTAAGAATGGATCCTTTCTTGAGAAGGAGTTTCTTTCGAAAGGAGTGAGTGGGAGGAAAATAGAACTAGACGAGGTTATTGAACCTTCTCCCGAATTGGAGAGCAGCGCAGCGCAGGAAGATTTGGATCTTCAGGCACCGCCTTCACCAGCTAGAGAGAAAGAAGCTGATGATAGTGATCATGCAGCTTCGGTCAAAGTTCCCGTTCGCAGGTCGACAAGGTTACGTACTGCTCCTGAATGGTACGGTAATCCTGTCTTGAACATTTTATTGTTAGACAATGATGAACCTATGAACTATGAGGAAGCGATGATGAGCCCAGACTCTGGAAAATGGCAAGACGCCATGAACTCTGAAATGGAATCCATGAAGGAAAACCAAGTGTGGACTTTGGTTGACCTTCCTGATAGCCGTAAGGCTGTTGAATGTAAATGGATTTTCAAGAAGAAAACAGACGCTGACGGTAATGTCACCGTATATAAAGCTCGACTTGTCGCAAAAGGTTTTCGACAAATTCAAGGAGTTGACTACGATGAGACCTTCTCACCCGTAGCGATGCTAAAGTCTGTTAGGGTTCTACTAGCAATTGCTGCTTATTTCGATTATGAAATTTGGCAGATGGATGTCAAAACTGCGTTCCTCAACGGAAACGTTGAAGAAGAGTTGTACATGGTACAACCTGAAGGTTTTGTCGATCCTAAGGATGCTGATAAAGTGTGCAAACTTCAGCGATCCATCTATGGACTGAAGCAAGCATCCCGGAGTTGGAATCTTCGATTTGATGAGGTGATCAAAGGTTTTGGATTTGTCCAAAATTATAAAGAAGCTTGTGTTTACAAGAAAGTGAGTGGGAGCTCGGTTGCATTCCTGGTTTTATATGTAGATGACATATTACTTATTGGGAATGATGTGGAGCTGCTTAACAGTGTGAAAGATTATTTGAATAATAGTTTTTCAATGAAAGATCTTGGTGAAGCTGCATACATATTGGGCATAAAGATCTATAGAGATAGATCAAGACGCTTAATAGCACTTAGTCAAAGTAAATACCTTGAGAAGATAGTGAAGAAATTCAATATGCAGGATGCAAAGAAAGGTTCTTTGCCCATGTTACAAGGTAAGCCATTGAGTATGACTCAGTGTCCAACTACGGCAACAGAAATAGAAAGGATGAAGAAAATCCCCTATGCCTCGGCCATAGGTTCTATTATGTATGCCATGTTGTGTACTAGACCGGATGTGTCCCATGCTCTTAGTTTGACGAGCAGGTACCAGAGTGATCCTGGAGAGGCTCACTGGACAGCAGTTAAAAATATCCTTAAGTACCTAAAAAGGACTAAGGACATGTTTCTTGTCTATGGTGGTGATGAAGAGCTCTCCGTAAAAGGTTACGTTGATGCTAGCTTCGATACTGATCCAGATGACTCGAAATCTCAAACAGGGTATGTCTTTATCTTGAATGGAGCTGCGGTTAGCTGGAGGAGTTCCAAGCAAACCGTCATTGCGGCATCTACATTAGAGGCGGAGTATATGGCCGCTTCTGAAGCAGCGAAAGAAGGGATATGGCTGAAGGAGTTCGTCACTGAACTCGGCGTTGTTCCGAGCGCACTGGATCCCATGGAGATTTTTTGTGACAACACTGGTGCCATTGCTCTAGCCAAGGAACCAAGATGTCACAAGAGTTCCAAGCATATCAAACGCCGGTTTCATCAAATTCGTGAGCATGTCAATGAAGGAGATATTACCATTAGCAAAGTACATACGAATCAAAATATCGCTGATCCGTTGACTAAAGTTCTTCCACAGACAAAACATGATCAACACCAGAAGGCCATGGGTGTTAGATTTTTACCAATGTAAACTAGATTATTGACTCTAGTGCAAGTGGGAGACTGTTGGAAATATGCCCTAGAGGCAATAATAAATAAATGTTATTATCATATTTCCGTGTTCATGATATATGTTTATTTCCATGCTATAATTGTATTAACCGGAAACATAATACATGTGTGGTTGCGTAAACAACATTGCGTCCCTAGTAAGCCTCTACTAGACTAGCTCGTTAATTAATGATGGTTATGGTTTCCCAACCATGAACATGAGTTGTTAATTAATTAACGGGATCATGTCATTAGAAGAATGACGTGATGGACAGACCCAACTAAGCATAACAATATTGATCGTTTCATTAAGTTTTTATTGTCATGCCTTTTATTGTCAAGTATCCTATTTCTTAGACCATGAGATCATGTTATTCCCGGGTACTGGAAGAATACTTTGGGGACATCAACCATCGCTTCGTGACAGGGTGATCATAAAGGTGTCTTACGGGTATCTCAGAAAGTGCTTGTTGAATTACATGAATCAAGACTGGGATTTGTCCCTCCGTGTTTCGGAGAGATATACTCTGGGCCCACTCGGTAGTGCACATTCGGTAAAGCTTGCAAGCACGTGACTAATGAGTTAGTCACAGAGAATGTTGTATTACGGAACGAGTAAAGAGTACTTACCAGTAACAAGATTTAACTAGGTATAGTGATACCGACGATCAAATCTTGGGTAAGTAAAATATCGCGTGACAAAGGAAATTGTATACGGATTATAGTAGTCCACGACATAGTGGTTCAACCGATAAAGATCTTCGTTGAATGTGTGGGAGTCATTATGGATATCCTGGTCCCTCTAATGGTTATTGATCGGAGAGGTGTCTCCATCATGTCTGCACGTTCTCGAACCCGTAGGGTCACACACTTAACGTTCGGTAACGCTAGAGTAGCTCTGGGATAATTTTGTTAATGGTGTCCGAATATTGTTCGGAGTCTCGGATGAGATCCTAGACATCACGAGGAGCTCCGGAAGAGTCCGGAGGTAAAGATTTATATATGGCAAGTTGATTTCAGGGTTCCGGAAAAGTTCGGGATTTTTCGGCAGAGTGTCGGAATGTTCTAGAAGGTTCCGGAGGGTCCCATAGTGGGGCCCACCTGTCCCCAACGACCAAGGGTGGCCCACTGGTCCATTTGACCAGTCCTACTTGGTCCATGCAGCCATTCAATGGGTAGCCCTTTAAAAGGGATGTTACCACTCTTGAAAGAGGGGGTTACCACCTTTTAAATGAGAAGGGGTTACCACTATTGAAAGAGGGAGTTTCTACTTTGGAAATAAAGTGGCTGCAGCCCCTTGCCTATATAAAGAAGAGGGAGAGGTGCACCAAGAGACAGAGGCTTGGCCGCATCACTGGCTTGCTGCTCCTCTACCTCCCGCGCACCGCTTGGCGAAGCCCTGCCCGCGGGAACTCTCCACCATATCCACCACCACGCCGTCGTGCTGCTGGAATCGATCCCACCTACTTCTCCCTCTAGCTTGCTGGATCAAGAAGAGGGAGACGTCATCGAGCTGTACGTGTGCAAGCCTCCGGAGGTGCTGCTCGTTTGCGGTGCTGATCGGATCGAACATCGTCAACAACTTCACCGAGCTGCGTTGAATTAAACGTTCAACGCGCGTGTTCTTCGAGGGTATGATGAACTACTCTCCCCGTTACTAGAATCTTCTAGATAGGATCTTGAGTGTTGCTTCCGCATGTGAGAGAAATTTTTTGTTTTCTATCGCGCAAACTCCTACACTGGGCCCTTCAGGCCTGATCTGGGTCAGGGCGGGCTCGGCCGTGCTGTCTCCGGTGGGCTGACGAACGGCTCGTGACGGGGGATGATAGTAAGGACGTCGCCCTGACTGCAGCGTGACAGCGGGAACTTCACGGGCCCCTCCGGGCCCGGCCGAGCCTATGGAGCCGATAGAAGGGTAGTGGCGGTGGTGGCCTATGTGCAGCAGCATGGCGGCGAGGACTTTACGAGCCCCTCGGGGCTCGGCCGGGCCTGCTCGGCCTGGCGTGTCCTTGCTGCCGTGTCCGGTCGGCACCCGTCCGATGGCGGTGGAGGACGTCCTCCAGGTGGCTGCGCTGCTGCCGCCCTCCGGCTCCAATGGCCTGGTGTGCTCTTGTTGTTGCGTCCGGTCGGCTACCGGCTTTGGCGGTGGAGGCAGTTCCCTCCCGCGCAATTGTGCTTCTGTCGGAGCTTGTCTATGGCTACTTCGTCTTGGCCGGTCGGCCCTGCTACTTTTGCCATGGTGTGACGACGATGGTGACTTCAAAACTGTGGTGGCGGTTGTTGGTGGGTGGCAAGTTTGGTGGAGCGCTACAGAATGTTCGGGTTGTGGTTTTTTGGGGGTCGGGAGAAATCCTTATCGTTTTGGCACCGACGCGGTGACGCTTGAGAGTGTCACCCTCCCTTCTTGAGGGGCGTCGGGTGTACCTCTTCCCCACTCCTCGGAGCGTACCGGGGGAAACCCTAGGACCAGTCCGGGCAGCAGCGTCGCCGGCGTCGCTTTCCTTCTTGGAGGTGTTGTTTGGTACGCAGCGATTTAGAGTGCTAGGTTTGTGGTGGGAATTCGCTGGAGAGGACGCAACGGTTGCGAGTCACTATTGTTTTCGTTACTCCGCCGGTGTCGGCTTTGTTTTCTTTTCTTTTTTTCTCTTCCTTTTCTTTTGGTCTTGGCTGTGCTGTCTGCCCCAGCAGTGATCTCAATGTTGTATCGGGTGATTGCTATATTAATATAGCGGGGCGAAAGCCTATTTTTCTTCAGGTGGAGCATGCTGGTCCTGTCCCTGTCTTCCAAAAATGCAAAACATAAGAACCACGGTACATGCTCTAAATTGGGGCCGCAGTGGGCTATCGGCGGTCGAAGCTATAAGCCTGGGCAGTCGGCAGAGTGTGACACTTCTCAACTTACGCCCGAACGCAAGGTTCCTTTATCCTTTAAATTGTGATATGTTTTCTCTCGTTCGTTCCCCATATTCCCATGACTGGACATGGATAGGTGAACTTCCCTTCCCCCAAATCCCCGCCTATATAATAGCCCACTATTTCTTGTAAGAATGCGAAAACGGGCCCCAAATGTCACACTTATTCTCCATTTTGTACACGTCTCGTACAAATCTTTGGACAATTTTTTTATACTAGGCATGTACAAAATGAAGAATAAGTGGACAATTGGATCCCGTTTTCGCATCCCTAATTTCTCGTTCCGTTGGTTCTAGCCAATCCAAATGCTTGCTGCAACCTTTAATCAGGCAACCATAACAAGTTGCAACTGCCATTTTTGATTGTTGCGACGATTTTAGCATCCAATTATATGGTCACAAATTCTTCATTATAGGAAATTTGCTCCTTCTTTGTTGCATGTCACGCGCCGCCACTAGTGCAAGAATTTTATAATGTATATAACTCTGAAGGAAATGCATCACAATGACTCTGGACTGCGCATAAGTCTGGCCCTCACCATAATGTTTGTCATCAACAACGACTAGATGTGTGTGGACATGAATCGAAAGATCTGTGATGATAGGAGGGCGGTGTTAGAGTATATGTACGGTTAGGATTGATTAGGGTTAGATCATCTTGTACTCCAAGTCTCCTAACCCCTTGTACTCCTATATAAACCCCTCACCAGGGTCCAGATCAATACAACAACAGAAATTAGGGATTCTAAAACTTCCACATGGTATCGAGCGGTTAGTCTCACGACGCCGATCTTAGGATTCTAAACACTTCCGCATCGCGCCGCCCCGAGGAGATCAATCTCCCCTCCTCGGGGCACGGCACCCGGTTTAGATCAATGATCTGATCGGTTCTTTAGATTAGATTTTAGACAATTTTCGAAATCTCTAGTCCCATAGATTAGATTCAGTTTAGGCATCAAATAAACCATAAATCCCTACGATTTTCTTCCAGATCCTATTCCGGCGACATCAGTTCCAAAAATTATTGTGCATATCCGAGCGCTACTCAGCCGATCCAGGCGGAGAAGTGGAGAAGACGGCGCGCACGCCCGGACGACAACGCCTCCAGCAGATCATGCTCCAGGCGAGCCTGACCCAAGCGTGGTCATGGTCACGCGCGCATCAGACGCGCCGTCCCGCGGGCGACTCCCGTGCAAGCCATCGCACATCAAGCTACCTGACGCGGCCACGCCAACTACGCCACACGAGGCGAGGGAGCTGCAGCTGGGTGCACGTCTGCCTAACATGCAGCACCAGCAGCGCTCTATACGATCCGAACAAGGTATGGTACGTACATGCATGAGGTTGCTCCGAGCTGGACTTCACGGGCAGCCCTACCACGAGCGAGCGGATCAAACCTGCTGGAGCCAAGCTCTCTATCGACCTCCCATCGTCAGGCGGCGCCAGCACATCGTCTACATCGAGCGGAACATCACGCGCCAACACCGACCGATCTGCACCGCATCGAGCCAACTACATCGAGCCGAACCACGACATCGAGCTGTACGACTACATCAAGATTTTCATCGAGTTCTACATCGTCAACACAATCATCGCCATGGTCTACATCACGCGAGTCGAGCCGCACGCCGCAAAAACCCGCCGCCGCCGCAGATCCGCTGCCGCCGCCGCACAATGACACAAAAACACGCCGCCTACCTGCCGCTGCTCCCAAGCGAGTCGCTGCCGCACGCCGACAAAAACCAAAACCTCGCCGCCGCCGCCGAAACTGTGCCGCCGCCGCCCAAAAACTTCGCCGGCGCTCTGTTAGGGCGATCGCACGATCGCCTCGCCCGCCTGGTAAAAACCCCGCCACCGCCGCCCAAAAACCGTCGCCGCCGCAGAAACCCTGCCGCCGCCGCCTCAAAACCCAAAACCGCGCAATTTTTTTGCGCCTTCGGCTCTATCGGCTACACCGACCGCGACAACCTCGACCACGGCTACATCACGCTCGGCTACCTCGACATCAACATCATACACATGTCTACAGCAACTCAAGAGCTCCAGTCGACAGCATCCGCGTCATCCCTTGCATCCATGACACTCCCGTTGTGACTGCGGGAGGGAAGAGAAGAAACCAGAAGGGGACGGCGATGATGACAAGGTGGAGGAGGCGACGGACGCACATGACTCTTCAGTCGCAATCGTCCGCTTCACTCCCGCTACAACTGAGCGAGGATGTTAGAGTATATGTACGATTAGGATTGATTAGGGTTAGATCATCTTGTACTCCAAGTCTCCTAACCCTTGTACTCCTATATAAACCCCCACCAGGGTCCAGATCAATACAACAACAGAAATAATTAGGGATTCTAAAACTTCCACAGGCGGCCCATTAAAATGTATGAGCGGGGAAAGTGACTGGAGGCATTCCTTGTATAAATTGCGGCATTTGATTACCATTATTTGAAATTTGAACAAATACTATTGGAGTTCAAAATTTTGAGTGTGGGTTAGGCCTCCAGTCGGCTGTGCTTGGGACCGCCCCGCCAGAGTAGACAACCCAAAGGCTGAGACATGCCGCTCATGTACAATTAGTACAATTTCCCAAAATTAGTATAGTTGTAATTTTTTTGTCAATATGGGTGGAAGAGGGATTTTACATTGAGCAAGTAGGCAATTAGGTTCAATGCAACCGATCCATCTGTTGCAAGTCACTGCCACCAACGGCGCCAACCACCACCTGATGCATGAATTAGGGTCAGTGGCCGATTTAGGGCCACTTCTTTTAAGCTTTTGCTTATTCATAAACTGGCTTATAGATTCGGTGGGGAGAAACTGTGGTGGGGAGAAGCTCATAGAAACTGTCTGGAGACTTCTTTTGGGCTTATGCAGAGTTGGCTTATTTATATGTCTAGTTGTGAGATGGCTAAAATGCCCCTGGATTTGATGTGTACTTAATAAATTGAAACCTCGCCTTATTTGTTGTGTTGCATCTGATAAATGAGCAAAACATAGAATCAAAATAATATGAAATAAAGCGCATCATATAGATTCAAATTACAATAATGATTCGGTACATGTCAAAATAAAAGCAATGTCATAATGATTCAAATTACAATAACAAGAACTAAGCTACTATTCCTTGCGCAATGCTCTGTCGTAGTGCAGCCATGACACTATCAGATGAAGAGGGAGCGGCTCCACCGGTATAAGATGCACTCTCCTCATGTACATATGCGCCCCGCTCAAACCTGTCGAAGTGGTCATCATATAGATTACTGTCGCGAATGAAGTTATGTAGACACATACACGCAGTGATGATCTTCGTTTGCGTCAGAGGGTCGGGGAAATGTGGCATTGCAAGTAGAATGCGCCACTTCATTTTCAGAACACCAAATGCTCTTTCAATAGCATTTCGAAGACATGAATGAAGATGGTTGAATTTCTCCATCATGTTTTGTGGAGGTGCCCCTTGAAATTCCGGAACGTGATAACGTTGCTCTTTGAATGGGGCGAGATAGCCAGTTCTGTTTGGGTATCCCGAGTCGACGATGGCCCCGGCAGATCGAACCTGAGAAGTGGGAGGCACCCTAGCAGTCACATTGGTCACAACATTCTTGTCAAATAGTATCTTCAGGTCCTCCTCATCTTGGAGTGGAGCTACCTTAAACTTGGCTGCCTCTGGACACAGCTGCATATCACAAAAATATCATTAGAGGATATGAAAGGAAAAAAATTGTCAAGCATAGAAAAACTCATCATTACCTGTATCTCACGTTCCCACCACTCGTCGCTAGCAACAATGGTATGAGTGACAGGATCCATACCCAAACCGGATGCGTGTTGGAGCAAACCCTTCCAAACCGTGTAATCTTTTTTCAGTGTTTCCCACCTATTTTTCATTTGACTATGTTTATAATTTCTCTTAGTGCGCTCGTTGAATTTCTTAATCAAATTTGCGTAGCCATGTTTGGTCAAAACTTGCACCGGACGATTGTTTGCATTAATCTCTTCAATGCACACGTCAAGAAACACACGATGTGCAGCAGCATCCCAGCAAGCTTTTGGTCCTTTTTCCTTAACAATCTAGATGCACAACACACAACATCAATTAACAGTACAATATCTACACCATCTAGCACAACACAAAATGTACAGTAGCTATAATATGCACAACCCTTTCAAACTTGGTACAAAACTCATAAGAAATCTGTTACAAAAATATGGACATCATGATATGCACAACTTAAATACCATGGATTAGGTTTAAAATCGGTCACCAAATCGGGGCGAAATCGAGCTGCTCACCGGAGCTTGGGAAGTCAACATCGAAGCAGTGCAAGGCATCGATGGCGGGGCGAACCGGAGCTGGGGCGGAGGCCTTGTGCGTACGAGAACGTGAGGCAGTCCAAGGCGACGATGGCGGGGCGAAGCGGAGCTGGGGCGGCCGAACCAGGGGCGGGATGGCGGGATCCGGGGGAGGAATGGGGAGATCCGGCCCTTGGCTACCAGGATCCGGCGGCGACGGCGGCGGTGGCAGGAGGCGGCGGCGGTGGAACATGGGCAGGAGGGTGAGAGGGGTGAGGAGAGGACGAGAGGTCGGGGACGGACGGGAGAGTGAAAGGATTTTTCTTTTCCTGGGGAATCTGTTCGGTTGACTGGACTCGGGGTCTCGCACGGTGGCAATCGTCCGTAATTACGTGCAACGATATGTCCATTTGGTGAAAACGATTCGCGTCTTTGCTGGGAAGCTCGGGAAACTCCGCAGAAACGAGCCGCGCGCAGCTTCTGGCATCCTTCACGTTTTGGGTTTCTCGGTGGAAATAAGCCAGATACAAACTGGACCCTTCTTTTGGGCTTCTGCTGTGGGGAACCCAGAAACTGGCCCAGAAGCTCAAAAGAAGTGGCCCTTAGAAGGTGTAAGGGTGGGGTTTCAACACCCCAAGATTTTGGCCCATCTTTATATTACCTATAAGAAAACGAAAGAAAAAGGCCCATCCCATAACTCAGAACCGCCTCGCCCTAGCAAAATGGGTTAGATCCACTATTGGTTAGGGTAGAAAGTGGGGATTTAGTCCAAAGAAATATTCTTTAGAATCTAACCCCAAAGTCCTTGATGTGCACGCAAACTATGCCGTCGCACAAAGTTCAAACGATAACACTATGATCGCCCCGAAATCAAGTGCCAAAGTGGAGGATTTTACGGGAGATCCTAATAATGCTTCGTTCAAGAGCCATTTCTCCGCCTAGGATTAGACGGATCTGATACCAATTGGTAGGCTCAATTAGTTTTCTCTGTCAAACAAGTTTAGAGCAAACTTTAGAGAGATTGGTAGCGATTTTGCTAAGGTTTTATCGTTGCGAAGGTAGGTCAAACCACGAACATTGGTGGTTAGAATTTAATCCGATTACAAGAGGAGATGGTAAGATTTGAGCAACAACTCTGACTTTATAGCCGTTAAGCTACAAGACGCACTAAAAGGGTAAAACAAGATAACGAAAAAAGCGAGAAACAATGTTTGCATAATCACACATTACTTAATACCAAGCCACCAAATAAGGAATGGATGTTTCAGATGAACCAGTCTTCACGCGAAGTTGAAGTCACTGCATACCCGTTTGCCACTTGATCCATGCGCCCTGTCAAAGTGTATATGTGGATTGTCTAACCCTTTATATCACTTCAGACTTTTGATTATGTTGCCTATTACATAAAACTTGACATGATATCAAAGTTGTAGGTCTCAGACTCTCAAGTCCGATTCCCGACTTCTTCATTTTTTTCAAAAATTGTTGTTGTGCCTCTTTATCCATGTATACTCTTTTTTAGGTTTGGGATAAACAGTAACTCAACTTAGCTGAAGATGTTGATTTCAGGTGGAATGCGGCCGCAACCGTGACGGAGGTTGCCGGGGCTGTCTGCAAGGTGAAGAATCTCAACCCCATCCGATCCATTGATTAGATTTTGCTGTACAATTGTGCAAACACATCTCAACTTATCCACTATTCGGGCAAATTTCACTCAAAATTCACTGCCAGAACCTACTAAATCACAAAACCGCGCGCGATTCCATCGCAGTCTTCCCAGCCGCGCTCCGATCCGCCTATCCTCGCAATTTCTACCGTCCCTCGATCACGGTGATGGTCATGCTGTCCACGAAGCTGCTGTCGGGCCTGCTCGACGACGTGTCCTCCGCTGCGGCTCTCCTCGCTGCGAAGCCGGGCTGCTTGGGGGCCGGCAGCGAGGCGGCGTCGGCGGCAGCCAGCATCATAAGCGCCTGCGACATGAGGGGCCGGTCCTCCGGGTTCTCCTGCACGCACAACAGCCCCACCTTGAGGCACTTGAGCACCTCCTCCGAGTCGAACGACCCCTTCAGGGTCTCGTCCACCAGATCCAGACTCTTCCCTTCGCTCAGCAAGCTCCACGTCTGGTAACAATATATTCAGATATACAGTATATACTGATCAGGAATTGATGATCAACTGAACATTTGTGGTGTAGGATTGGTGTAATCTGTTGATGCTTACGTGTGCTAGAAGGTTCAGGTGGTTGGAGTAGCTGTAGACGCCTCTGTTTCTTATGCCGGTGATGATCTCCAGCACTATGACACCGAAGCTAAACACGTCTGATTTCACAGAAAACACCCCGTCCATCGCATACTCCGGAGCCATGTAGCCACTATACAGAATCATGTAAAGATTATCCATGTCAGGAGACTCACATTGTCAATATAAGGTGATCGAATTCTTTGTCAACTTACTATGTGCCAACCACTCGAATAGTATTGATTTCCAATTCGTCACCACCGAATATTCTTGCCATGCCGAAGTCTGAAATTTTGGGAGTCATGTCCTTATCCAGAAGGATATTGCCGGTCTTCAGGTCTCTATGGACGATTCGGTATCTTGAGTCCTGGTGAAGGTACAACAAACCTCGGGCGATCCCCTCGATTATGCGGTATCGGGTTTGCCAGTCGAGAAGCATGCTCCTGGATTTGTCTGATGCCATAGATAAAAATTAGTTTGTATTTGTTCCTTGGAAGATAGGGAACTTTTGTGCTCACATAGAGGTTAAGTGGATACCAAACAGAAAGAAGTCCAGGCTTTTGTTTGCCATGTATTCGTATATGAGTATCTTTTCTTGTCCACAAATGCAGCAGCCAATCAGTCGAACAAGATTTCGGTGCTGGAGTTTTGCTATCAGCATGATCTCATTCTTGAACTCATCGGGACCCTGTGACGATGCCTGCGAAAGTGTCTTGACAGCTATTTCTTGTCCATCCTCAAGCTTGCCCTGTAGTTTTGAATCAAGCATTTTAGAGACATGTGAAAATGTTCCATGTTAGAAATTATAATGCTATCTTTAATACAGAGTGTTTTGACTACTAATTATGTATTGCTATACTTCTTTGCAAGAACTGAAGTTCCGATTTTCCGATGCTTCAAAACTACTACTACTGAATTGTTTTGAAACCTCAGTACCTTGTATACTGGCCCATAGCCACCCTCACCAAGCTTGTTGGCAGTTGAGAAGCCCTCTGTGGCTGCTGCTATTGTCTCCAAATCATATACTGGCAGATCTAGGTCAGCCCCGTGACTAGTTCCTTCATTTTGTAGTCCTCTGCTATGCAAAACACCACTCCATTTACTTGGTGTTCCTAAAATTTGGGACACAATATTTAGAAATGACATCGGCAAACAAGTGATCAGTTTACTTGGTGGAAATCAGAACTACATAGATCATGTTGAGTTACCTGATAGTCTTGTTTTTGTCCTCTTTCTTCTCCAAAAGTAGAACCCTATAAGCGCTATAATAACTGCCAGTACAAATAAACTGATGGCAACTGCAATTATGACTTGCACTTTCTTCTTAGAATTACTAATTGATTCTGTGTAAGAAATCACCAATATTAGTTTGATTGGACATCGATATAGCTAAAACAGTTGACTGTGGTCGTAAAAACAACATTTCTCTGTGCATAGATGTTAGATTAATAGATGCAGAAGTCTTACAATACTTTTGAACTTTGATCATTCCTTTGGCTGATGAGTGTAGGAATTTTTAAGAGTAAATGTGAGCATTTGAAGAGCTGCTAATAAAAGACTATTGCAATCAGAGCATAAATGCATGATAGTCACTTCTGAATATCGACATAAAAACATAGGCTGATTGTATCTAGTGAATTTTCTAGTAGTTCATTTTTTTAAAAAAATTGTTCGTATGTGTAAAATCTTTTGTACCATCTAATACGTGAGCTCTTGATCTGATATGGGGGCTCAGTAGTTAACTCAAAACATTCTCGAACAAGGAGGTAACACTGTTAACTAGTCAAATGCTTTATGTTACCATTGCTTGGATCTTGTAGATAACTGGGTGCAATGGGGTCAAATGCTGGTAGGTTGTCATGCCCTACCAGCTGGTTTTAAGTTGGGGTGCTGTTCTGTGGAATTATGAAACACAACATTAACCAAGGTGCTCGTGCTCCATGCCTAACCTTGACTATGACACCATGGATCCAAATTCTTTGCTCACAGTACACAAGCTACGATCATATGGGTAATCGAAAAAACGAACCAACGGAGGGAGTAACCCCCGTTGTTTTTTAACAATTAAGGTAGGTGGTGAGTCTCCAACCGATCATATGGGTAATGAAGTCTTATAATGTTGCAGGTGCAAATCAAGTAAAGACTGGTCTAGTGGTCCGATGTCCTTCTCGTTCAACTGAAATATTTGAATGATGTGATGATATCTCTAAACATTTTTATGACGAACAAGTCTTCAGATAGTTCAGTCACAGCTTCCAAGCTGTGAAGCTCTGTGGTGGAAACAATCAAGTCCAGGTATGTTGATTCCCTTGCTCGTGTGTCTTGATAATTTCCTTGAAAATGGAAATTGGTACTGCTGTTGCATAGTTATGACGACACCTTGCTGATGCAGGTGTCCTAACGTCTTTCCTCGCAATCCACTAAAGAAGTAAATTTGCTACTCCCTCCGATACAAAATAAGTGTAGCAGTTTTCAACTGGGACACTTAATAGGATCGGAGGTAGTAGGTTTTGGTTCCTCCGTCAATGTAAATATGTAATGTATATACTACTTAATTCGATACCAAAACATGCAAAACTAGGAAATTGTTTTGGTCCCTTCAAACTGAATCTAGTGTCAGACAGAGAGGGCCCTTGCCTCCTTTCTCCCTTACTTTTGGTGATATTTTACCCCACATATCCACGTACGAGAAGAAAGAATAAAGGACCAAGATTCATGATGGATACCTACGTCAACCACACGTGGAACTGGAAACACAAATCCACACCCAAGAAATACATGTGGAGTTGGACATGGTTGGGTGTCATTCTTCACAATGTCCTGCGATTCCTCACGGCATCAAGACCTGCTGGTCGAGTACCAAATATGGAACCAGCTGTGCCGCTTTCTCAGAGATTTCGACCGCTGCCGCGACACGAAAAACCTTGTGTTTGCTTCTTCCTGAAGGAAGCGAAATTCCGTGTCCGTTTTGGCTTAGCTGGGCCACTGGAGACCAGATTGGGACTGGAATTGTGCAGCGGCAGCAGGACCAACTCTAAAGTGAAGTCGACATGCTAGTTGCTAATGCGTCAAGGTCAGTTTACTGGTTAATTTCCCATGTGCTGTTGTGCAGCTATTTCAGGAATGACTGTGACTGCATGATTGGGAAGTCTTCTCCGGAGTTCTCGAGTTGCTTCGAGTGGAATTTCCAGATCGTGTTTCGCTTGTACTTCCTTATATTTGATGGATCAAACCGTGAGGTTACATCAGTTTTGTAGACTCCGCCACTTATTAAATAGGGCTCTGGGAAAGTGCTCGTGAGATCATCCGAAAGACCACGGTACAGGGTTCTTTCTACGTGGAGATATATGAGATCTTGGTAAGAGTTGGAGTCTAATCTTGTTCAGGTGGCTGGGCTCAATGCTTGTCCCCATGTATATCGTGGAGATTCTCTTCTCCTGAATTAGAGCTTATCCACGCCATCCCTTGCAAAATGACAATTGCTAGCCTGTGCAGGTCTGCCTTGCGTGTTGCTTCTGATATCAAAATTTCTAAACCTTTAATTGCTCACAGAGCAGGATCCACATGGAGTATCCAGCATCATCACAGATCGCATTCAATTCTAGAATCATTTTTGTGGTGTCGGCTTATTCATTTTTTCTAACTCATGATGATGATACTACCAGGTGTTGCTGTCAGATTGTTCTCTTTCAGAAGAAGTGTCCGCTTGCTATCGCGTAGTAGAACAAATGCTCACTATGGGCGTCTGGCTCAGGTGCATAGTTCTTGCAGGGACTGTATGCCCAATTGCAGGGAGACTCGTTAGCTAGAACTTATAAAGGAACAAGAAAAGGTTCTAAGTAACATGTCAAAACTAACTTTTCCCTCCTAAAATGTTGTAAAAGAGACAAGAAATCAACTACAATTTTGTGAACCATACGGTGCTTTCACGCTTATGTGGAACCAAGAGCCTCTCCAGATGCTATATATAATGTGTGCTTTATTGGTAGTTTTTTGAGGATTTGATCACAACCTCTCATCTACCCAGCACTCAAATATAGGTACTACTCCTCAAATATAAATATAGGCACCTCTTATCTTCAGCTCTCAAATATACATTTGCATACATATGAATGTGGACAAATGTTAAAACATCTTATATTTAAAAACGGAGGGAGTAGGTGTGTACTAATTAATCACACTGCATTATGATATGACTATGCCAAAGGATAGCTCTTCAAAACCCTATGTAATTATTTTCTTACTTGCTCCTAAAAAGTGGCTTTACTACTCAAATCAGTGGAGTGAGGCCAGATGCATGGAGAGATGCCTCCCACTGACTGAACCACCGTGCTGAAAGCATGATCTAATTCTACATTCCACCAATACCACTGTTTGATCGGGACAAACTAAAGTCCGCACATGCCAAATGCTAAGTGCCTAGAAAGAAACCAAACAAAATGTTGCATGTAAAATCTTGGGCGTTCCATCCTAGGATGGAACAATCTCACCAACCAACATGCATCATGAGCAATCACATGGCAGAATTATTACGAGAGAAAAATAATGGTCCACATATGTACGTACCGAGATCGGCGGCGGCGAGGCGGACGTAGAGGTCCTGGCCGAAGCTGGGGTACACACGGAGGTCGGCGAGCGCGCCGGTCCACATGACGCAGCCGCGGTGTCCCGACGCGGCGCTCAGGTTGGCACTGGCGTACGCCGAGCAGGAGCAGTTCCCCAGGCACCTCTCCTTGCAGTCCGCGAGGCTGGCGTCGAAGTCCACCGTGGCGGCCGTCGAGTCGGGCGCCTTGGCGTGGTGCACCACCGTGAACCCGTCGGTGCCGTTGCCGCAGTCGAGCGGCGTCGCGCGCGCGCACCCGGCGCGATTGTCGCGCAGCGCCCACGCTTCCGGCGACCGCGGCGCGAACCCGCGGAGGCACGAGCACACCGGGAAGCCGTTGGTGTCGCACACCCCGTTGCTCCCGCACGGGTTCACGGCGTCGCACTGGTCCTTGGGCGCGTACCAGTACATGTTCCACGCGCCGGCGGACCACACCCACGTCCACCGCTGCAGCAGCCCGCCGGCGGCGCCCGTGCTGTTCAGCGCCAGCCGCGACACGATGCTGGAGTTGGCCACCTGGAAGCTGTAGGTTACTTCCTTGGCGGTGTTGACGAACCTGAAGTTGAATCCCGTGTAGGTGGCGGTGTCCGGGACGCCGGTGAACTGGAGGCCGTCCCAGGGCCCGGAGCGCCACACTTTCTCGGCCCCGTTCCAGATGAACACCTCCGGGTCGCCGGAGGTGTCCATGGCCGCGACCACCGGGCCGGGGGACGGGTCGGAGGGGCTCTTCCACGCCGTCAGCGTCATGTTCGCGCCGGTGGCGAAGTCCATCCCGACACGCATCCCTGGGAGCAGAGTATCCGTCGGGTGGTCGAACCCCTGCCACGCCACGCGGCCCCGCGCGTCGGAGACGACCAGGTTGCCGTCGTCGAGGATCCGCGCCGTGCACTGGCCGGTGACGGCGCCAGGGAGCGGGGAGACGGACCAGACGACGGTGGAGTTGGCGTCGGCGACGGCGAGCGTGCCGTTGGTGGAGACGGACAGGGTCGCGCCCGCGTTGTCCTCCACGGGCCCTTGGACGGGGTCGGCGCGGTTGGCGACCCAGACGACGGTGCGAACGGAGACACGGGCGTACCAGACGCCGACGTAGGTGTTGTTGGAGCCCGGCGGGGTGAAGAATCCCAGCACGAAACTGCCGCCGCCCGCCGAGACGAGCGTCTCGTTGCCCCTCAGCGGCTGGCTCGGCAAGATGATGTCTCGGGCGTGGGTAACCGACGGGAGCATAAGCAGCAGTAGCAGCTGCAGGAGGCAGAGCTGGTGGCTGGCCATCGCCGCGGGGAGTGTACCGGCTGTACAGAGTAGCTATTAAGCTCGCGGAGAAGATGACGAAAGCATCCTTCTGATTAAGCGTTGAACGGAGTTTTCAGTAACGGTAATACTAAAACCTACGGACGAGGCTTACGGAGGTGCTAGTGTTAGGCAGTAAAGGTACATTCGGATGGGCTTCTCCAACACGACAGTGAGACTGATCCTGAAGTGTGTTTCTTCGGTCAGATTTACAGTGCGGGTGAATGGTGAATTATTACCACTTTTCACTCCTTCGAGGGGTTCTCCGTCAGGGTGACCCTATCTCGCCCTACCTGTTCCTGCTGTGTGCACAAGGTTTCACCGCAATGCTCAACCTATATGGTGGTGCCCACGTGGATCGGGAAATCAGAGTTAGTGTCCAATCACCATGGATCAACCACCTGCTCTTTGCGGACGATAGTCTGATCTTCATGTCAGCCTCTGAGCGGAGTGGTCAGCGGATTAATGATATACTTAGAATCTATGGTGAGTGTTCCGGTCAATGTGTTAACCGGGAAAAGAGTTCAGTCTACTTCAGTCCGAATACTCCTGCACATGTGCGTCAGACTATGAAGCAGACTTTGGCTATTTCAGTGGAAGCTTTTAGTGAGCGGTACCTGGGTTTACCCACGGCTGTTGGGCGCATAACTAGTGGATCCTTTGATCATATTGCAGAGCGTGTCAGAAGCAAACTCCGAGGTATACCGAGAATGTTAGCTTGTGCGGGGAGGGAAACTTTTCTGAAAACAGTGGTGCAGGCCATCCCTACTTTTAGCATGAGTTGTTTCAAGTTGACAAAGAAAGTGTGTAAGAACCTGATGTCGATTACTGGCAAATATTGGTGGAGCAGTTCGCTGGACCGGAGATCTCTTCATTGGGTGTCCTGGAAGGAGCTCTCCAAGCCAAAAATCAGAGGCGGTATGGGTTTTAGGGATTTGGAGCTATTCAACTTAGCAATGCTTGGGAAGCACGGCTGGAGACTGCTCACAAATCCTAATACTCTATGCGCTAGGGTGTTGAAAGGCAGGTATTATCCAAATTCAGATTTCATGCAGGCCAATATTCCCGCTAAATCTTCAGCAACTTGGCGGGCAATAGTTCAAGGAAGGGAAGCCCTTCAGCTTGGTTTGATCAAACGGATAGGTGATGGGTTATCAGTATCGGTTTGGCATGACAATTGGATCCCGGGGTTGAGGTCTATGAGGCCATCGGTGCAATTGGTTGGGGGAGACAATGAAACTCCTGATGTTATCACAACCGTTGCTGACCTTATTGATAATGAGAGCGGCTGCTGGAAGATTGATATGATCAGAAGAAATTTTGTTGCACCAGAAGCTGATGCCATTCTTAATATTCCCCTTAGGCGGGAGGGAGGGGAGGATTTCTGGGCCTGGACACATGAAAAGTCAGGCTTATATTCTGTCAAAACAGCGTACCGATCTCTTGTGATTCGTAACGAGCAGTCCGCTCTAGATGAAGGGACGGTAATTGGTACCTCAACTACTGAAGAACAGATGTGGAAATCTCTCTGGAAGCTGAATGTTGTGCCAAAAGTGCGTGTTTTCTGGTGGCGAGTACTACAGGGTATTCTCCCGGTTGAGAACACTCTCAAGCACAGACATATTGCACAGATAGGCAGGTGTAAAATCTGCCTCGCTGCGGATGAAGATATTATGCATGCTCTTATCACATGTGAGCATGCTAGGAGATTCTGGGCAGTGGCGAAGGAATGGCTAGATATTTCATTGCCCAGATTGCATCCTGCTACATGGTCAAAGGATATCCTTTGTGACCAAATGTTTTCGGATTCAGATCGACCTAAATTCATCACTACTATGTGGGCGATTTGGAGTTCGCGGAATAGCTGGACTCATGACCGCGGTGCTTATGATCCAGCTCAGTCTATGAAGATGGCGAAAGAAGCACTAGCAATTTTGGAGCTGCCAAAGAAGTTAGCGGTTATTCTCCCTGGCCATGGTTGGAGACCACCTGAAGATGATATAGTGAAAATCAATACTGATGGTGGTTTGTCACTCGATGCGCATCAAGGAGGTGCAGGAGGGGTCGCAAGATCACGAGTGGATTTTCTTGGAGCGTGGAGTAAACCCTATGCAGGGGTTTCAGATCCTCTAATTACTGAAGCCTTGGCGGTGCGAGATGGAGTCCTCTTCGCTCGCCTACGAGACTTTCCGAAGGTGATGATGGAGACCGATTGCCTGGAGGTTGTCAACCTCTGGAACACTCGCCATGGTTCTCGTTCGGCCGTGACACCTATCCTCTTAGAAATTGGAGAGCTGGCTTGTAATTTTTTCGTACTTTTCTTTTAAACATGTACCTCGGGCTGCCAACGTTCCTGCTCATCTCTGTGCAAAGTTTGCCTGCACTTTGATGGTCACGGATAGTTGGTTTGGAACCCCTCCAGACTTCCTTGCTGTCAGCCTCCTGGCTGATCGAGCGGGATCTGTTTTAGATGAATAAAGCTCTCCGCATTAAAACTCAAAAAAAAGGTACATTCGCTTCTTCGATTCTTTTTTTTTTGCGGGGGAAAGGAACTGATAATATTAAACCAAGTCTCTTACAGAAAAACCCAGAAACAAAGGAAAATTACAGAAAGGTCCTTCTGGATCCCAGCTTCTTCTCCGTAGCGCAGCACGCTCCGCCGGCGAAACGCCACCGCCATTCCTCCACACATGCTTGGACTGGGAGGATCCCCTCAGCAGACGGGAAGTCGACGGTCCTCGGCTCCTAGGAACCTCCATCCTGCACCACGAAACGACGCCGGCTTGGTCAACATCAACAGCTCCACCTAGATCTTCAACTTACGGCGCACGGCCACCGCGAGGGGAAAGCACACTCGAGGGCTCCGTCGAGTCGCGAGTGTGCTGAAGGCGGCAGATCTGCGGCGAAACTCCACCGGAGCATCCACCACAGAGGAGAAGGAAGCCGCCCGCAAAATTCACTCCGACGACGCCGCCATCTCCACAGCGCCTCCGACTGGCAACCTACGAAGACCTACACTATGTACACACCGTGATCCGCCGATTCCCAACCTCCCGCCGCCGGAGCGGCCGCCGGAGGCGAGGAATCGATTCGCTTCTTCGATTCTAAGAGCATTTCAGCGAAAAGTCACTTTGACTCCAAGATTCAGTGATGCCACTATTTTATAAATTCAAAACGTATATTCTAAGAGCATTTCAGAGATTACTGCTGGTGGCACATGATTTTTTCTCCCGGCATACGTGGCAACATATTAGTCGACTTTGGTAGTTGTTCTCTACTTTGTCAGTGTCGGTTGAGCCTTGTCTCAATCTTTGTGATTCTTGAGATGTAAACTTATATTTTATACGATCAAACTCTGTAATAAGCGGCTGTTTGCATCACTCGATACAGAGGCTGAGATTAATAAAATTTCCTTTTCTAAAAAAAACGTATATTTAAAAGGTTTAAAAATCTGAAAAAATCCATATGTTTTTAATAATGTATCCTATAATCACAGTGCAATTTTTTTATATTATAGGCTACACAAAAATGACAAAATTTAGAGATTTAGAATTATATATTGTTAAATAAACTCATATCTATACATTTGTCATTTTTTTAAGCACAAAACGAAAAGTTTTTTGCAGTGAGATTTTACATGCTTGTAGGATATATACAATTAAGAAATACTTCTTTCCACGACATAACAATTGGCTACTCATTTGGCTGGTTTGGATATAAGAAAAAGATAAATCTGTTTTTCCACCTATACCCAAAACTGAGTACCCAAAATAGGATTACAATGCTATGTGCTTCTAGCTGTATTTTTGCATATACAATCACTCTATAATAAATTCAAATCGAGTGAAATAAAATTCAAAAATAGGAAACACATAGTACATAATTATTATAACACAATGTTCATCAATCAAACAGAAATATAATAAATCGAGTCACAAAGTTGAAACCTGAAAGGAAACATATGAACCGAAATAGCAACTCGATGATTTTGTTCGCCATTCGACTTTCACCACTCATTGATTTTATCTTCTTGTTGCTTTTGACAAGTTTCCACGTCTCTAATGGCATGGTGAATTGCAAAGAAGAACTTGACGTGGTCAACTTGGCTACGAGGATGCATCACCCTTTCCATGAAGTCATAGTGGTGGTCAAATTAGCGGTCACGATCGTGTTGGATGATCATATTGTGCAAGGTCACATAAGTTGTCATGATCCTTGTTATTTCGTCCCAAAACCAAGCCGGACCACCCATAATAGAAAAATAGGTTTTCAGAATTCCAGAATTCCTCTCCACATCCTTCCTAGCAGTTGCTTGAGCAGCACTATAAAAAACGAGATTGTTGATTACCGTGGGGTTGGAAATTGTCTTGTTGTCCATTGTGGGTACGTATATCCCATCCAAGAGATAGGACCCCCTATTATACCTATTCCTACTCAAACTTCACCTATAGTGATTCTCCATTGGCTAAGCTTCCTAACAAATGTTGATCGGTTATGTACATTGGTGTCATTACAAGATTCAAATATTTTAAAATTGGGACGAAAAGAATTGAAACTGGGATCCCTCCACAACCATACTTCCAAAGGACTGTGGTACTACATTTTTTTTGTTCGTTATGGGGCTCGGATCGATAGGTATGTATTCATACAAAAATATAAATATTAAGGGGTAGAAGTCCCTAATACTGTCTTCAAATTATACTGATAGAGTAGAGACAAGTACGAGTTACAAATGGGTTTGCGTAGAGTTTATTACAATACTTGGTGAGTCGAGATCGATTCTAGACTAAGCTATTTACCTTGGTGTCGGTTCTTGATGGATTGTGTTGGAATCCCTCCCTCGGCTGGTCATTGATCTTTTCCTTATATAAGCTTCATCAATGGTGTACATAACTTTGGGTACGATTTGTCCCTTTTCAAATTCAGTAACTAATACATGCATATAAAACTTATAAACCATTAGTTTCCTAATTTAAGGGTCATTAACACCACAAACCACTTAGGTTATGATTTATCGCTTCACTCAAATATAAAAGTGTACTAATAACCACTCTAAGGTTACTTTTATGTCCAAGAGACTATTGGCTATCTAATATCTACTCCCTCCGTTTTTTTAATATAAGATGTTTTAGATGTTTCACATGTTGACTAGATGCGGATGGAATTGAGTGAACATATACATTAAATTGTGTCTAGATACATATAAATGTGTGTGAATCTAGGAAATGCCCAAAACGTCTTATATTTGCGAACGGAGGGAGTATAAATTAAAAGTTAAGTTTCAAGGAGAAATTACATGCACTACTTACCAATAGTGGGTACCCCATGCGTAAGAACAAACTAATTAAATCAACGACAACGAGTTTAGTTAGGTTGATGGTCGAGCTCCAGCGGAAATAATAGTATTTCTAGTACAAAATGAAAAATATGTAAATTAGATTTTCATGTTTTAATTATGTGCAAGAATTTTTATTTAAATAATATGCACGAGCGCTTGTATAGATAAGATGGTACCAAGTGGATTGGAAACATCCATATCAAACAATCAAATCCTATTTACGCGAACGCAATAGACTATGTTTAATTTATTTATTCGTCAATGATTATTTAGCCACGCTATTTGAATACCAGTATGTATCATGCGCGCATTATCATCTCATTATCGTACCCATTATAACTCATATATTTGACCATGAAAAAGGGATACGAATCATGCCAACGTTCAATTTATACCTTGGAAATTTCCACAAATTAATATTCTTAGCTAATCCTATACTAAAACTGATGTTTAAGATACTTTGTTAGACTTTATATTTAGATAACTCTATCATAAATATGCATACACTATAGTTTATGCAATTGTCCAAAATTAGTTTTCAAAGAAAACTATGCTATAAAATATAATTTAAATCAAGTACAATGCAAATGTATTTTTGACTATATGAGTTATGACTATATAAAAACTATTATAGCTAACATTTAGCAATTTTATTTTTTAAGAATGACAAATAAGAAATATAATATTATAATCATTAAGTTTGTTGTATATTGGAAATAAGTATAAAAGTTTAATATAAATTATATTCCGAGGGGTCCAAATTTCATGTGGGCTGGCCCTGAGCTCATCCCCTCACTGGACGAGGCTATGGACCATTGCACCGGGCGCATTAGCTTTGGATGTGATGTGCTTCCACCCCATGCGCTTCTTTTTGCACCCTGCGGATTGCCCGCCACCAGGTTAGCAGCTAGTTTTGCACACACATGGATAGCTTGCCAATATCTGGTCGTTTAACATTGGGACCAAGGGTATAATATTATTGTCTAATGATGTTTTCCCTTCGAAAGGTTGCAAGCCATCAGTGGATGTACTTTAGGCCATGGCCCATAGAGAAATGTATTCTTTTATGTAGGCGACTTCCGTGAACATAATTTTTTGTTGAATGTACTCATTTGGTCACGCAAACATCTTCACACACGCCAACATATAAATACTAAATATGCGACGAGCAAGACCTCATCAACACCATATAAGTTCTCAATCGATCGTTTCACTAGATCATATGTTCAGCAAGATTCTTGCATCCTTAGGTTCTACAAACAACGACACCCCAACTGCCCTCTTGATGCCTCAAATGGCGATGACCTGAGACATCTAAATTTCTCATCTGTGACAGAGGACGACAACTTTTGTCTTTTTAATGAAAAGAGATGAGTCGATAAGCAATGCAAACTTCCGTATGCCGACTAGCAACAACTTATGTTCACTTTGTGTTGCTGATGCTGATAGCAGTACTAGAAAACTTACCAACCTAAAGGTCACACCACCTGCAGTCGACCTCTAGCAATCCCCATGCTCACTACCAAGGGCGTAGACCTCGCACGTGATACTCAATTTTCTAGTTGTATATTTCATGAGATAACCTCACTACCTTCACTCTCTCTTCCACGAATAGAACCCAAGATTATCAGTTGGTATGATTGAATCTTGGCATGGTGGCAGCCGGGTGATTACCCATGTGGTTGCATCGAAAACATAGTAGGTTGGCTCCACAACATCAAGTAAGAGGGTCAGGCCGCCGCTCTACAAAGTGGCCACACACGTAGATAAGAGTAAACAGTAGGCCACGTCAGGGCGTACTAACGACGAGCAGATTAAACCCTGTGGGGTAGAACCTTATCGCCGACGAGATGAAAGTAGAAACCTCAGACCCATTAGGAAGCATCAAACACGACTGAAAATGTGGCATCCCATAGGGAAACTTGGGTCGATCGAGGAGACAGTCACGCCACAACCGCGACGAAGGATAACACAACACTTGGCATTCACAGAGCATGCGGGCCCAACTTTTAGTGAGGTTGACATTTTTCTGATATTACCGAATGACTCTCAACTTGGAGGCTTCAAGGGTGCGTTTGGTATACGAGGTCCTTCCCAGCCCCACCAAATGCTGGAGCGACCAAGTTGGCGAATGAATCCTCCGTACATTGACTGCCCGTGACTTGACGACTCCGCACGACAATTCTGGTGGCTCGATTGGTGCGCGTGGTGTTGAACGAAATTGGAAACTCATATGCGAACTAGTGAGTTCCTTTTCTTTTTTTTTTTGCAACGGGCCGCAAACAGGATTTGCCTGCGAACTGGGCTAGACCTTTTTGTTGCTTCCCGCTTGCTGGTATTGGGTTGGGCCATGCAACCTAGGGGAACTTGTCTGTTTTTTCGTTCTTGATTGATGACACTGGCTGGCCGCGTGGACTTGAGAGTCGTGACGATGATGACGCAGACGGAGAAACCATGATGGGTGCACGCGGTCGGTGATGCGTATATACATATACTACGTGCATGCATCATTGCGAGGCATGCATGCAGCAGCCTTGGAGTCCAAGCCAGTACTCGGACAATCTTATCGCTCCAGTCATCACCAACATGAATCTCGTCGACAAAGATACGCTTATGAATGGCCGAAATCCATCTTTGCACACGCGCCGTACCATGATCGCTCCGCCCTGTTACGCCTGGACCATCATGCAGATCGATCGAGAGCCTTTTTCGCACATGAAAACCACTGTGACTCAAAATGTACGTGCACATTCATTTCAGAGCTCGATTAATTTCAGAGCTCGATTTCTTGTATGAAATGGCACCGCAAGCCATAATGATGCAAGCGATGATCACAGAGACAGAGGAGTGATCTATCTATCCCTGACGACAATCTTATCGCTCGACGGTTCATGGATCGGCCTGTTGCTATTGCTTGGTAGTTGGAGCTGCAGGTAAGCCATGTCAGGCTTGGCGACAATCATTCCGCAACGGAGTTGGTGGAGACAGTGAGATGTGTGGAAGCTTCTTGACGTGATGGGAACCAAATCTATCTAACTCAACCTTGACTGATGTAGCTGATGCGTGCTGCAAACTGGCATTTCATTTGCTGCTCAAAGTACTGTAGGGCTGTACTTGAAAGGCTCCCCAGACATGCCGCGCGCATACCTCAGCTATAGATCAATCAGTTACATACTGGCAGTCAGTGCACATCAGCCACAGAGCGCTTTGACGGGTTGGAGCTCGTGTTCAACCAAAGTTTTATCAACACCTCTTCTCTACAAGTATGTCAAGGTAAGAACATAAAAGAGCATCTCCACCGGAATTTTGTCCGACACACCATAAAAATGTGTTCGCTTTGATAGTGTCACACACATGTGTCTAGCACTCTCAGTGACGTCCAACAAAAAATGTGATCACATATAAAGTAAAAGGTTACCATCTCATTCAAATTTTATGATATTTTACAGTAGGTCTTTTGAAATTTAAACCTACATTAAACCCTCTGCTCCGAACCTCGTCGGATACGAGTCAGACGCAACGACGATGATGCCGGCCTCTGTAGCATCACAACGGCCCGCTTCTGTCTGGACGACCTCGAGGACGCCCCGAACGGTGCGGCCGAGCATTGACCGAAACCGCATCCGCTCGACGACGTTGTTCTCCGGCATGGATGCTCGCCGGTGAAGCGTTTTGAACCCCGCCTCTCACTTCTCGCGGAAGAATGTGGGCCTGCGCTATCGGTATAGTACAACGTATCCCGCCACAACCAAATTTTGTGCTTGCGGCGGTGGATCTCACACTCGGCGTTGAACCTTGTGGGGTCTGGCAGCAGGGGCACCCTGCGCAACACGATGGCCAAGTCTTTCGACAACATTGCCTTCGGTGGCACGAGGATGCATGTTCAACGAACTCTTTGGCCTCGTGTGAGGAGAGTCACTTCCTATTCACATTCATAAATAAGCTCCTACTTATATAACCAACATGTTTAACCATTAGTTTAGTTAATGGCTCAATTGCAAAGAATCAAGTAACCAAAATTCAGTGATCAACAAAACCATGTAAGTTTTTAGTTATCTCATTACTACTTACACAATATTTTTAGTTCCAATATATAACAAAGCAACCAAATCAATTATTATTCAACTCTCCAAAAGGGTATAAGTGGCAAGAGAGTTCTAATATTTTCTTTAAAAGATGCAAAGCAATGCTCTAACAAGATATAAGTGAAGCACACAGAATAAGAATTAATAGAGCAATTACTCAAAAGATATAAGTCAAGCATAATGAGCATTCTATAAATAACTAGAGCGTGTCTCTCACCCAAACAAGAGTACATGGTATAAGAATTGCAAATACCAGCAAGCAAACAAAAGTAAAAGTTAAAAAAAACATAAAGACACTCCAAAGATAACACTAATCATGTAAAGCACATAATTTCCATGGATACAACCTGATAATTATTGATGAAGAAGGGAATGCCTTGGGCATCCTCATGCTTAGATGCTTGATATTTCTTGGGGGTGTCTTGGGCATCCCAAACTTGAGCTTTTTATCTCTACTGAGCGACGGTACATATAACACGCTACATGTCGCGGTCCCATATCAAGTTTGGTTCATGAGTTTTAAGAATGCTCCATTCGATGTCATTTTTTCTGTTCCCATGGCAAGTTGATAAGCTTAAGAAAGCGTCCAAATCATTACTTTCAACGATTTATGTCCAATCAGTTCTCCAGTCCATTGTTTAGAACTATGATGTCTAGTGATTTTATACTAAATATTTTTACCTTGTCATGAGATTGATCTTGTTATAAATGTATTACATTTTTAGTGATATGTTCTTTTAACGTATTGTCTTAAATACTAATTTAAAGGTACGAGCATAAGACTTAGCAATTTAATTACATGCATATATATTATGGTAAATATTTGTTATGATTTTTGCTACATTTATTACTACAAACTCAATTTATTTTTGCTAAATTGGATTTGTATCGTACTGTAAAGAATGAGTTATTTCATTACCCTTTTGGATGTTTAAGATTTTTTCAACCAATTTCACCATAAATTTAAGAAAACATAAGAATCAACTACTTTGCATATATAGTAATTTATGCTTGTTAATGTATTATATTGCACTTACTTGTGTTCTTCATCTTATCGTTAAAAGCCTTCAAGTTTTATTAGTAGTTTATAGTGTTTAAATCTAGCAAATACTCCCTCGTTCCACAATATAAGATGTTTTAGCCATTTCCACATGCATATGCATACACATGTATCTAGACACATTTTATGGTATATGTACACTTTTTTTAATCCGAATCTAGACAGTAAGTGTACCACCTAAAACATCTTATATTGTGAAACGGAGGGAGTAACTTACTGGACGATTTCTAGAGTACAAGAACATTAAGGTTAGGTGTAACTAAATAGAGATTGTAGAATGTACCCTTTGGTAGGAAAGGAGTATGAATTATCAACCAGCAGTAGTTTCTACCGGAATCCTCTCGTTTGCTCTTTGGTACTGCTCCTTTTTTAGTCACTAACCATGAACACGTTGTGCTATATAACTGGCAAAGGAAATCGTATCTCTTGTGACATGTTAGTTTAAATTTCTATAGGTTGCCATGTTATTCGTTTGATTTTTGTAGACGATTCTTTCTTAAATCTTATCTCTTGTAACCGGTCAGATGAGCGGGCGGCACGTGATGCAGCACTAGTGGCAGTGCCCTGATCCGCTTGGCAGCAGTCGGTTGGAACCTCGGAGGTCGACCAGCAACGCCCTCCCGGCCAGCCGGCCTATAAATGCGCCCGGCCTTTCCTTCTACCACTGCACACTGCCTCCCCTCCCCTGCCCTTCCTCCTCGAACTCACTAAACAACCCGCGGCTCGACCCCTCCGTCCTCCCACCAGATCTCAGATCCGCGGCGGCGGACCTCCAGCCACCGCGCCGGCCTCCAATGGCGGTCAAGGTCTACGTCGTGTAAGCACCCGCTCTCTGTAACTGATTCGCTATCCCCAATCGCACTCGTGTGTATGAACTGATTCCTTGATTCCTGTTAATTAGACATGGTTGATGATTCTGTATCAGTTGTTTTGGGATTGAAACGTTTAATCCGGCGATCACAAACCATTCCGTTGCAATTTGTCTTCGATGCATCTAGAAGGGTTCTAGTAGTTTTGATCATTCCCGTCGCAGTCCAGGTTCAGTGAACTGAAACGAGTGGGATGAGAATTCAGAGTCGCAATTAACTTTTGATCGATTATTAGCTGTAATTAGGACATACACATCCACGGTGGATTGGGTGGTGGGTTTGGTGGTGGTCCTTCACGGGACTAATTGGCGAGACGGGGACCTGATCCTGCACTAATCGTGCGCTGTTCCCTTTACCTGAATATTTCCCTCTTTCTCGTGGGAAAGGCACACCTCTGTAGTCTGTTGTCTGAATACCGGCAGACATTGGCGACTTCGCCAGCGTTCTTCGCAATCATCTGTGTTCTCCACGTACCCGTACACTCTTTTCAAAAGGCTACTTACAGAGATTCACTGCAAACGTAGTATTTACTGTTACTAGTGGATGCAATCAGCACCTTGATTACCATCATTTAGTTGAATATCACCCTGATTACTATCCCATGTTCACTTGCTTTGGGAAAAATTTCCAATATGATTATTAGAATATGCCTTAATCTTTATCAGCTCCCCTGTTCCCACCAACTAATATGTATAGCCACCCATGACTGCCATGTCTCACAATGCTGAGAAAAGGGACATCTGCAAGTTTTTCTAGAACTAATACGATCAGTGAGTATGGCATACTGTAGGATAGAGCACAGCTCCGGTTTAGAAATAAATTGGAATCCTTCTATGCTTTGAATCGAATGGAACTTATAAATAATAAAAGCAACACCATTTTTTTGTGTCATGTACAATACGGATTTCGATATGAGGTGGCAATTGGCCTAAAGGATCGAAGTGTAGGTTTTTCCATTTTCTTGTACTAAACTAAACCTCTAATTTATTTTTATCTTTTTCAGTTGATTAATATTTTTTTAGCCTACTTCTGTTTACATATGTAAATTTGTCAACTACAGCACCACAATGAAAATGTCATTTCTCTTTTGATGTGAATTTTCCACTACAACCACATATTGTGCCTGCGGAGCTGTGCTGGATGTTTCCTACTAGCTCCTAATCTTATTGCTCCCCAGTGTCTCCACCACCACCATGGAACTTTACCTTTTCAAAATTCGTGCCTGTCTTTACCAGCTCATTTGAATCACAAAGGCTAAAATGCACAGTCAATAGCCGAACGGTATGAGCTGGTAATCCACTACGCTTCTGAACATTAAGATGTAAATATGATTGACCCTGAAAGAATGAGAACTTACTTTGGAGGATGTCACTCTTGAACAGCACTTGGTAAAATGCGTGCATCCCGCAATTGGCAAACAACATTTTATCTGTCAGTGCACATCGCTCTTTTGGTGAAGTCACATCTATGGGAAAGCTTAAGCAACATAACTAACCGCCCTGTCCTTGTCTAACATGAGCTATAATTGGGCAATGTTTTTAATTTTGCTGCCTGAATGTGATCGGCCAGCTACCAAAAAGTAAAGCATCTAGAAGCCTTTGAATAAAAGATGGGAAACCTTTGGGTTATTTTTAACAGAACTTTGCCTGAGACTTCATGTCAAATCATCTGTAGCATTTTAACATCGTTTTTTGGAACTTGTAGCTTTAACTGCACACTGTTTTCTGTTTACTCGGTGCCTGGGAGCATACTCTTTCAGCTTTTGTAGTAACCCACAGTCATAATTTTTCTGCAGTAGTTGAGTGATATAGTGGCGCGAAGTTCTGAGTGTAGATGATTTCCTTCGTTCAATAATTGACCAGCATATCTACGTAGTAAACAAGCTGGTTCATGAACCTAAAGTTGCCTGAAACGTGCATAAACAGAAATGTCATAGTGGTTGATGTTTTAAGGGACAAGATTTATCATTGTGTCTTGCATCTTGCGCATCTATGAAAGGAAGAAATAAAATCATTGCCCATCTTTTACAGGTATTACTCTATGTATGGTCATGTTGGTAAACTGGCTGAGGAGATCAAGAAAGGTGCTTCCTCAGTCGAAGGCGTGGAAGTTAAAGTGTGGCAGGTCAGTCTCAACAACCTTGTTTCTCAGTTGACAACTATGTAATATGATATCTCACTGTTATACCCATCAAGCTCCAGAACTAGTATGTCAGAGTCTGATATGGCACTTAAGTTTCTCAATACAAATGTATTGCACATAGCTTTCCTTTTTTTTTTTTTTGAGGCCTCTCTGAGTATATAAGTTGTAGTATCTGATCAGACACACAGGAACACACGCCACGCGCACACACACCACACGCACACCCCACCTATGTGTCTAAACTAGATCTACATCCTATATCTCCTAACACGTCCTGAGAGACTTATCCGAAGACCAGTGCTTCGGTGACCGACGGGCACGTCGATCTCGCCTGTGGTGCATGACGTTGAGAGACAGCGAGGTGAGGCACCCTGGAAATATGCTCCCGCTGGGAGTCGATCCTGGGCGGGTAGGTTGGCCACTGCCGAACGCTACCATCGGGCCACTGGCCCGTCCTCGCACATAGCTTTCCTGAGCATACATGAATCCCTATGTATTTACCTACCATACGTCAGGTTCCTGAAATCCTCTCTGAGGAAGTCCTCGGCAAGATGGGCGCCCCTCCCAAGACTGACGTGCCGATCATCGCTCCGCAAGAGCTTGCTGAGGCTGATGGCATCCTCTTCGGTTTCCCCACAAGGTTCGGCATGATGGCCTCACAGATGAAGGCGTTCTTCGATGCGACCGGTGGCCTGTGGAGGGAGCAGAGCCTCGCCGGCAAGCCTGCTGGCGTCTTCTTCAGCACGGGCACCCAGGGCGGTGGGCAGGAGACTACGCCGCTAACGGCCGTGACCCAGCTGACCCACCACGGGATGGTGTTCGTGCCCGTCGGCTACACGTTCGGCGCCAAGATGTTTGACATGGAGAAGGTGCAGGGCGGCAGCCCATACGGCGCCGGCACGTTCGCCGGGGACGGGTCGAGGTGGCCCTCGGAGATGGAGCTGGAACACGCCTTCCACCAGGGCAAGTACTTCGCCGGCATCGCCAAGAAGCTCAAGGGCTCCTCGGCCTGAATAATCACTTGATCAGTGCTGCTGCTGCCTGTATCTGTGGAGCTTAAGTTTGCAACGATGCGTGATTGGGAACACTGTTAATGTTAATTATGGCTTTGATTGAACCGGTTGTACAATTTATATGTTTTTTTTTGTGTTCCATAGTATCATATCATGTAATGTAATGTAATCCAGTGATGATTCTCTGAAGTCTGAACTGAATAATCATTTTCTGCTCTTGTGCGCGCCGTGGATGTCAGGCCCATATAAGCCCACGCTGCAAAGGGTGAGCTACTTATGGCCCATATCGTGTGTGCCGTGGGTGGCACTAAACCGTACCAGGCCGTGCATGGCTTTCCTCGACCTGGTCTGATAGCTATGGACAATTTGTTTTTGAGAGGAGCAATGGACAAGCTAATGAGTAATGACTAATTGACTACCGAGTGAGCACGTACGATAACTGAAGAAAAAAATAGTGAGCACGAAGTGCTACTCTCTCCGTTCCCATTTATAAGAGCCGCACCTTTTACAAGATCTATTTTTATCAAGAATTAGTACAAGTACATGAAATTATATTTGATAAAAAATTGATATCATTAGAAAGTACTTTTAATATAAATCCAACGATATCAATTTTATACAACATAATCAACATATTGTTGATCAAATTCTTGTTAAAAAATTCATTTTCGGAAGAGCGTGCGCGTTATAAATGGAATAGAGGGAGTAAAAACACGAGGTCCCAAACATTCATACTTTTGGCTCGCCAGCACGCCTCTGCGGCATAGCCTAGTGCTGTTGTTGAGGGACTTTGTCCTGAGCGGACACCACCTAAATCTAGGTCTTTGAAGGGTATAGTGATAACATGGTGATAGCTCATATATGTATGGTTTATAATAAATGGAACTAGTCTCCAAGGCATCACTTACCTGTAGGTAATTTACGAAGTGCTAGGATTCAACATTAACATAGGTAGCATGACTTAATAATTCCCGCAACACTATTTCGGAATGTCGCCCGCAACACTCTGGTTCGACTATGGTTCTTCTCACTCACAACACTCATTCCGAAACTCTAGTCCTCCCTCTCTATCCGAGGAGGCTCCCGCTTCCTAATAATGGCTTCACTAAACTTTAGCTAGAGAAGTGTATCACTTTGGTCCTGGTGAACCACTCATATACCTCTTGCATCTTTATGGAGTTTTCGTGACATTTCAAATCTGCATGAACCTCAACTTATTCCATCTGGGCTTGTTCCTCCGATACTCCAAACACTACTTCAACCGTGACACACTCCATGGTTAACGGTAGATTCAAAACCATGGGCTATTTCTCTGACTCTGCAAACAATCTTGAAAGGCCCTACATGGTAAATTAGAAACTGTGCAATCAAATTTTCTAACTTTAGCTACTAATTAATGAAAGTATATTTATACAGCCTCAAGCATTTTTTTGGCAGGATTAGTTTTCAAGGATGCAATTGACAATACTTTATTTTATAATTTCCTACTTATGTCGTAGACCATGCAAATAAATAAAACACCGTCTATTTGACTTGTGGCAATCAAAGACAACGGCAAAAAGGAAAAAAAGAAAAGGAACATGCACCTATCAATCGAAAAAAAAGTAGTATCTGTGAAAGTCCTAGCTAGTTTACCAGCACTTGAAAGGACGCTAGGGTATTATTACATTCAGGGACACGATCTTCTAATAAGAGAAACAACGATCCCTAGGTGCAATAATCCAGAATAATGTACATTTCCCTAGTGATGTGACTAGCTATGACCAGTAATGAGTACTAGGAGTGTCCTGTCGATCTGATATCTCGTTATACAGGACAAACATATCAATTATGATAATATTTCTGTATCAGTATTGGAAATTTGAAATGTTTGAGACATGGTATATGTTTCTACTGCGGTATGTAGAGACCAATTTTGAATTAGTTACACTAGTACATTTTTGTGTGTGGAGAAAATGGATTACTTCCTCTCCTTATTAACGAAACCCAAGGGCTAGAAAAGTTTGAGATAAATAAGAAGGAAGAAGTTGGTACACCAACAATTGGTGCGATACCTCTACAAAAAACAATTGGGGCGATATTAGTGATCTATTTTTTAGATTCACAGGGAGTGATATTAGTAATCTATTGATGCTCCTATAGCTTAAACAAGAGATCATAGTACACTTTGCTCAAGGAACACGATAGTATAAATTGTCATCATTTGTACCAGAGAATGAACACCACCAACTGCTCGGACGCTCATATAAAACCAACCCTCCCTTCGCTTCCAAATTTAAGAAGATGTTCCAACATTCCCCTCCCACCTGAACCCGTCAATACAATATCAACAATGGCATTATTCTATTGGAAAGTTCCTTGGAGTATGATTCTCCTTTTCCACCTGTCCCAACAAATATCTCCTTAATTAAACTAAATATTGGTTGTGAGGTACTGTCGTAGCTAGCTTGCGGCTAGTTTTATGTTTTGATAGTCAATACTCAATTGGCTCTTGATGCGCCCATCAAGATCAGTTCTGCCCACATGTAAAAATTAATATTACGGCGGATTTTTGGAACTAGGAACACCTGTTCTCAAAAGATAAGTAGCTGGACCAGAGGACGGTTCGGATGATCGGGCCATATCACAAAATGATCCACTTCTAAAACTTACAAAATCGTAGAAATTCAGCGTATGCTTTGAAACTTAAACCATAATAATCTAATTTTCCCATCTTTGAAAAACTTTAAAATAATCGGCCTACGAGTATCTCATGAAAAATTACACGGGTATGCTCGCGTTGTTTTTTTATTCAAAATTTCACAAACACAAAGCTTACAAACATTTTTTGATAAGATTTATAAAGAGTGCGCACTGGAATGTAGATTTTCTTTTTTCGGCGTGGATCGCCAAAGAAGATTGGACCATCCAATTTTGAGATGAGGCGGCCCTGAGTTAGACTATGATTTTTCAAAAGAAAAAAAGCTTCATGTTACTGACTATAGCTAGTCCCTTTTAGTGATTTCTTGTGCGTACAATCATCATCGTCATATTTATTTTATTTTTATTGCTTTTGTTTTTCTTCGGTGCAATATATACATGATTTTAGTTTGATGACACATTTCTGATTGATTAAAGCATTTTGTTTTGCTTTTGCTTCAACACTGTGTTTTACTGGTATGGCATGACATGAGTACACACATTGCTTAACCAGAACACGCATGTATAAATGCCTATTCCTAGCTAGCTATAATATGCTAGATAATAATTCGCATGTCTATCGAAATGTGCCTCCAAAGGTAGGAACCAGAACTCCGGCGCCGTCTCGCTCGCCACCGCAAAAGTGCTCGCCACCGGGATGAGGCACAGACCTCGGCTCCGCAGGTCCTCCTTCGCCTCGCCGCCATCATTATCCGAACCCTAATCCGTGAGGAAAATACAGTTTATATTTGTGAGGAAAACATAACCTTTCAACAAAATGTACAAGTACCAGTTTGTGCTGGAGCTGCAGGGGACGGCCACTACACTTGATGAAGTACGGAGAGCTCAGAGACTGCAGAGATAATAAACCCCGTAGCATGTTCACCATGAGATAAAGTACTTTTCCGTTTGGGAATCAGCAAGTGGCAACAGATGATACTAATTGGAGCATCTCACTGGGGCTTGCTTAGGGAATTTGGTTACTTACGGCAACTTGATCGTGAAGGAACTTGATGTATCCGATGGCCTCGTGAAGAACCGATGCGGTATCCGTCTAAATAAAGCACAGCAGCTCGATGCAATCGATCGAGAAAAGATAAATACTCATCAGCTTATGAATGGATTGCAGAACAATGAAAAGAAGCGTGAAGAAAGTGAACTAGCCATAATGCAGAAAAAACTGAAGGAAATTATCTGGGACGCAAGGGTGGAAAGATACCTTTCCAAAAGGCGAGACTAGTTGCTGGAGCGCGGTGATTCTGTCCCCGAGCTTCTCTTTCCTCACCTGCACGCATGAAAATCAAAAGCAATCCATTAGTTCACTCGATGGCATGGCAGAGCTGATCATATAGCTAGCGCGAAAAGAATATATTTGAATTTAGGCGAAAAATGAACATGGGAGAAGAACGAGTAGGTGAGAAGCCGGATCGCTGCAGGGACATCTGATCGATCGGCTGTTTTGGTATCACCACGCACCTTGAAAGTCGGCATCGGCGACGGCGTCTCGACCCGGGGCTTCTTGGCTGCCGCAGGGGAAGGGGAGCCTCTCCTCGTTGCGGACGACGAGCATGCGTCCTGAACCGCAGGTTCAGTTGTAGTACTAGACTGCACCATAATTCAGAAACCAAGTTAGAAGAAACCCTAGTTCATACGTTACAGTACACAACCATCTTGCAGCTAGGCTCCGACCTTGAGGGGTTTAGGCTTTTGGGCCTGCAAGAAAAGCGGCGGAGACGACCCCTGAGCCGGCGCACCAAAGAGCCCCGACGAGCTGAAGAAGCTCGGGAACTGCTGCTGCTGCTGCTGTGAGTCCGCGTAGAAGGACGACACGCCGTGCTGCGACGCTGGCACCGCCGTGCCGCCGTCGGAGACGGGGTACGGAAGCACGGGGGGCACTGCTGCCTGGTCGAGTAGGAACTGGTGGCTCGCGTCGCCTTGGAGCTGGAGCAGGGCGTTGAAGGTCAGGCTCGTGGGCTGCTCCTCGGCTTCTGCCACTTTCCCTTGCCTGGAATAAAGCCATGCACGGATCATGCATAAACATGCAATCGAGGAGCGGGAGGAGCGAGACGTACGATTTGATTTCTACACTTACATGAAGGGTTGCGCCCAGTCCATGTGTGGACCGTCCAGAAAGAACGGCGAGGCGGCGCCGGCGGCGGAGTCCGGTAGACCAGGCTGCAGGGAGCTCATCGAATTCGTCGGCCTGCTGTATTCTGACTCGGCGGTGGCAGGGGAAGTCGACGCGTGGTCGCCGCCGGTGCGTGCCAAGCTCCACCACTCCTCTGCCATGGCGCCCAAAATTAAGCCTTGATCGATCGATGCGGTGGTGATCTGAGATGTATATATGCGCGGCCGGGTAGACCGCAGACAGTATTTGCTAGCTGGGCAGTGGACTTGTGAAGCAGTGAGCTAGGGGCACGAGCACGAGGTTATTCTGACTTTGGGATGACTTGTGAGTTCTGACCTTTGGATGGATGGCGGTGCTCCAAGCTAGTTTATGGTCGTGAGGTCGTCAGAGCAGACTTTTTCGCTGATTAGATTGAATATCTAGCTTGCCAGTGTATGCAAACAGTCACGCGGCTCGTGTCGATCAAGTCAACACACAGCGCACCGGCGTCCTGAAGCAGTGCTGCCAGAGAAATGTTTGGTTGGACCCTTGTTGAGCTTAAGAGTTGAAACTGGTCGCTGGAAAGGGGATCGAGTGCAGTGTTGAAAGCTAGCGCGACCGAGCTGTTGCCGTATGCGTCAGGTCAACCATTGGCCCATTGGCATGTAAGGGCAACTCCAAAGGTGCTCCCTTTCCTTGTCGTTTGTTAGTTTTTTTCTTGTCCGGATTTATCCCTTTGGGGCGCCGGATATGTGCCCACGGAATATCTTCACGGTGCACCCAACGGGGCCTCCATTTTGGAGAGGACATGTCTGTTTTTAGTCCATTTAAATTTAAACAAAAATAAATATTTAAACGAAACTTAATATAAATATAACACCAACATACACATAAATTAAAATTTAAACATACAATTTCACACAGTTCAAACACTAACAACATTGCATAATAAAGCATAAATAAAACTAAATATTGTTTCTAAAAAGTAATCTTCATCGTCAGACTCGAAACAAATCATGCAATCACATAAGATCTCCAAAATTGAGATCACATCTAGGGTGAGGCCAACATAGGCATAAAGAATAATTTAGCCTCTACGATCTCTCCCGAAAGAGCGCCATCACCCATTAGGTTTAACAAGTCTCGAACACCACTTCGTCATCAAGCATTTATTCATTACCGAGGTGTTGATGATACCTAAGTCCGCTCGCCTTCCACTTGACCATCTTGTACTTACGTTTATTGCCCAAGGAGTTTTTTTTTTTGAAATTTACCACATATATTAGGTCAGCAAGCCGCCTCATTAAAACCCTCCCAGTCCCTTTCGGTACCCTGGTTAGGGAAAGAGTGCGTCTGGAACTTGCCGCCTTTAAATATTAAGCCCTGTTACATCGAGTGCAACTAACTCCTTTATACAATCAGGAGGTTCGTTGCTAGTAAAGCCATTAAACCCAGCTTTGCCTAACTGGGCCAGCACATGCGCTGAACCATTACACACACACTCTACTTTAGAGATAGAGAGCTCACGATACACCCTCAGTAACTCACGCCCTTCCAGGATCAGGGCCCAGCTTCGTGATTGATCAATGGTGTCCACCGAGAGGGCTTGGACGGCCCGTAGGCAATCGCTCTCCACCGTTGCCGACCAGCGTCGGAGAGAAATAAGGTGCTTTAAACCCTCCAGACATGTGAGGATTTCAGTCTCCTCCGCGCTACCACAGTTTGGGATGAATTTCCACTCCGTAAACACAACGCCTCCGAGATTGTCTCGTATAATGATCCCAATTCCAGCATCTCTCGAGTGGGCATCCCATCCTGCGTCGACGTTCGCTTTTAGAGCACCACTCTCGGGAGCAGTCCAGGCGACACCCAGACCATGGTTGACATTGTTGACAGACTGGTGTGCCATAGAGAAAGATGAAAGGTAATTTTCCAGGTAATGTACCGAGGCTGTTATCGAGGCCTTTCCGTCGCCGTGTTCAGCATTGTTCCTATGATGCCAGGCGCGCCAAAGCAGGAATAAAATCTTTGGCCTCATCTCTTCCGTCACCGAGCTAAGCAAATGTAGGATCCATTCCCGGCCTTCAATCATGAAAACCTCCTCAGCAGGTAAAGACCAGGGTCCCTTATCTCATGTCGTAGAGCTCTAGCAAGAGTAAAGTCAACTAGGGCATGGTGAACATCTTCCGCAGCTGAACCACAAACTGGACATACCTCATCAACATGCGGCATGCGCCTGTGCACACCAACACGAACAGCCAGGGTATTGGTTGCAGCCTGCCACGCAAAAATTCGGATTTTTTGTGGGACTTTAGCTTTCCAAATCAGCTCCCAAATGCGCCGCTCTCCCGTAGGTTCTGAGCTAGACTGTCCAGGGTTAGTATCAGGTTGAGAAAGAGCCATGCCGATACGGTAAGCCGAGCGTACGCTAAACAGGCCATTGCTCTCTCCACTCCAAGCGATGAAATCCTCCGTTGCCCTGGCAGACAATTTGATGCCCAGGATAGTAGCAGAATCCCGTGGCGAACAGCATTCACGGATGGCCTCCTCATTCCATGATCTAGTGTCCTGTGATATCAGCTCGGAGACCCACCGTTTCCGAGAATTTCCTATCTGTCCTTCAACTTTCAGAGCTTCCTGCCTTGGTAACCAATTATCGCGAAAAATCTTCACTTTGGAACCATCACCGATACGCCAAATGATACCACTTTTCAGAAGTTCAAGTCCGTACACTACCCCTTGCCATGATTGTGATTGTTGCTGAATAAAAGCCGTGTCCAAGAGATTTCCCGAGGGGTAATATTTGGCCTTAAGGAGACGGGCGCACAGGCTGTCGGGGTGATGCACAAGCCTCCAGGCTTGGCGCGCAAGCAACGCTTGGTTAAAAAAAATTAAATCCCGAAAACTAACACCACCCCTAGACTTTGGCATCGCCATTTTGTCCCATGACATCCAATGCATACACCTTCTATCCTCTTCATCACCCCACCAGAAGTTTCGAATTATCTGATGTAACTCTTCAATCAGACCAGCAGGGAACTTAAACACCCCCATTGGATAAGTTGCAATGGACTGTAGGATAGATTTTATGAGTGTTTCCTTTGCCCCTGAGGACATATACTTTTCGGACCAGTCACTTGCATGTTTGGAGAATTTTCCTTTTGTTGTTTTGAATCTTCCCTTTGTTAGTCTACCATCAGGAACCGGCAGCATTTTTCTTCAAAACATTCAGTTTCATAATGCAGAATAGATTTCAGTTCAGCTTGAGTCTCGGGAGCACATTGATCACCGTAGAGAATTGAGCATTTGCCAAGGCTAACAAGCTGTCCCGTGTTTTCCTCATAACGATCCAGGACAGATTTCACAACCGAAGCTTGATCCACAGTCGCCTAAAAAAATAACAAGCTGTCGTCCGCAAAAAGGAGGTGGGAGATACCAGGAGCTCGGCCACAAATATGAAGCTCACGGAGGGTATTGTTCTCAATTTCTTTTCTGATAAGGCAAGATAAACCATCAACAACAAAAAGAAAGAGGTACGGAGAAAGAGGATCACCTTGGCGGATACCACGGGACAGAGTGAAGGAGTCCAACATATGACCGTTAAAGCGAACCGAGTAGCGTACAGTGGTGACGCAAGCCATCACCCATTGCACCCATTTACTATGAAAGCCCAATTTCGCTAAAACTCCCTCAAGAAAACGCCAATCCACGCGATCATACGCCTTAGCCAAATCCAATTTGTACGCACAGAACTTTCTACGAGCATCCGACCCTGTTTGTATCGCAAGGAGTTCTAGAAGAAATATTTGTGATACTTTAGGGTGAATACCATCAAGATGTAAAATCCCATTAAAAACATGGAAAGAAGATATACATGAATTCGTAAGAATGAGCCCACCCCACTCACACACACACGCACACACAAAGAGGATCAGAACTTGCCTTACAAGATGTCACTCTAACGGCAACTTTGAAAGCCGTAGGTTTGAAATTATGGCTTAACTACTTTCAACTAGCGATGGGTATGCCTAAGTAAGCGAAAAGAGATGGTACGTTTCTTGCAGCTTAGAAGGTTGCAAATTTTGATTTGCTCAGCCTCATCACACCAGAGGATGAAGGCTAGGAGCAAAGCTAACATAGAGTCATTCGTGTCAAATTGCTAATTCCCTTTAGAAACAACCAAATACTCTCACAAATAAAAAATGACACTAATCTATTTGAAAGAATGACACCAATATGCTTTGTTCTAGCCTTTCCCCCTTGTGAAGATTAATTTTGAGACCCGACGAAGCTTCGAAATATAGGAGGATGAACTTGAGGTTGCCTGACTGAAGATTATTATCCTCGATCAAAATCTTATTGCTATCCGCATACTGCAGGTGGGAGATACCTCTCGGAACTAACTAGTTGCACGAGGGGTTCCTCTCGTTACTAATAGGAAATTTGAACGAATAATATAGTCATAGAATAGCCAATTCATCACATGAAGAACCAAAGTTGTTCCTTGCAAGTTGCACGAACTATACTGATTTTGGCCTACCAAAAACTTTCTTTTGCGTGTGCGCTTTGTTTGTTTGGGCATGCATGTAGAAATCCTGGATTTTAGGCTCTTGTTTGTGTAGGGTAGCACCGGTACACCATAAAGTGAGATATTTGGGCGGCCACGGAAACGACTTTCATTCTAAAGTCCACCTTTTCCATTTTCTTTCAGCATCACATGATTAAAACGCAATAATTCAAGAAGGATCACTGATATATATATATACTCTAGCTTACTACCCTACATCACATCATTCCAAAGTAGCTAGCTAGCATCAACCTCAAAGTTATTTTCTCCTAGTTTATAAACATTATATATTATTCCATTCCTTTTATTCCTGGACCATTGCTGGCCGGGGTAAAGCAACCATGGAGGGGTTTGGTCATTCATTGGAGGTTCCGAGCTGGAGGACGAGGAAATTACAAAATCATACCATAATTGGGGCAGGAGTAACGAGTCAGTACCAACACTACTATTTTTTTCAAAATCATACCAATACTGGGGTAAACACAACACGCGACGCTGATAGCTCGTTTTAAACGCTCTGACGAGGCGGGGTCACTGTCAAGGTTGACGGCCGTTAGGTGTTGCCGTTGGACATTGTTCTGACTAGTGGGTCCCATCTAACACGCGTGGACTGTTTGCTGAGGTGGCAGCACACGTGGCCATGGGCCCACATGTCAGACTAATAAAATATAAAAAATATCTCAAAAATCTCAAAAATCTAAAAAAATAAAAAATATCTCACAAAATAAAAAATAAATCAAAAAATAAAATAAAAAATCTGCGCGAGGATGCATCGATCGATCGGCTGCTCAGCTGAATTTGCGGGAATATGCAGCAGTATATGTACAATTCGATTATTCATTCGGCCTGGAATGGATCTGCATGATGATGAATTAAAGAAGAAACACATGCGTGGTGAAGCTGGCCGCGTCGCCGGCGTCAGCGGCGCCATCTAGCGGCGCGGTAGTTCGGCCGAGCGTTTCGTGCCGTTCCAGCCGCTGGCAGCGACGCTGCTCGCCCGGAGAGCGGCCAGCTGTTCCGTCAAGTCGCCGGCGACGTCGCCGAGTGCCACGGCGTTCGCGTTCGCGTTCCCGGACCTGACGTCGCCGTGGCATCGGCCGCGCGCGCAGGTCGTCTTCCTCTACGTGGACGGCGCCACGGGCGAGAAGCTGCAGCTCTTCGTTGAGCTCGCCGTGTTCGAGTGCAGAGGATGCTAGGCCGGCCTCGACGGCGGCGCCACGGCTCTCCAGTGACCAGCTCCTGCCCGCCCAGGCGACCCCAGCAGCGGAACTTCCAGGAAGAGGTGGAGAAGCGTCGGGAAGCGCCGGACGCGAGCTCCCTCCCGCCCACTCCTTCCGCCTCGGAGGCCGACGAGAATGCGCCGGCGGATTGCTCCGCCCCCGCCCCCGCCCCCGCAGCACCCGTCGCAGCAGCCCGGCCCCCGCTCCTCGCCATCCAGCCGCCGGCGCCCGGCCCTGCTGGCCGCCCGGCCCCGCTCCTCGCCATCCAGTACCCGCGTAGGCATGTCGTGTTTATTTTGGCTATTTTTCTTTTTCCAGTGAGGTCTGTTAGATGGGACCCATCAGTCAGAACGGCAACACCTAACGGCCGTCAACGCTGACAGTGGCCCCGCCTCGTCAGAGCGTTTAAAACGAGCTATCAGCGCCGCGTGTTGTGTTTACCCCAGTGTTGGTATGATTTTGAAAAAATTAGTAGTATTGGTACTGACTCGTTACTCCTGCCCCAATTGTGGTATGATTTTGTAATTTCCTCGTTCCGAGCGTGTAATCTACCCTGGGATGAGGAAGATATTATTTGCACTGTTGGCGAACAAGTAAAGCAGGATGCGCTGGGTTTTTAAGTGTAAAGCAACGGCGATTATCGTTATCGTTACGGCCAGGTAGCTAGCTATCTGTAGCTAGGTAGATGCCTTGTCATTCGTTCATCTATCTGGAGAGACAAACGTGCCGCCATCTTCCACTACTCTAAACATAGGATTATTCTTTTCTTTGAGTCAAAAGGAATGCATGTTCGATTAGTCAGCTCGACCAGCTCCGGCGAGCAGAACGGACGGTGCAGGAATTTCCGAGCTCCGCACGGCCATCGACTGCGTCGTAATGGCGGCGTCACGCTGCCGTGGGCGCGCGACGCAGTGGGTCCGGAGCCCCGCACGCGTGCCTCCCCGACCGGCGTCCTTTCTAGGCTTGGCCCCGGCGGCCGGCGGGTGGAGTCAAAGCCCCCGAAAGTGACCGTCGCCGCCGCCTGCGCCGCCCGCCCATTCGTGGCCCTGTGCATCTGACTATACACGGACGCGTCCAAGCCTCACCTTTTGCAGGTGCGGAATCTGCAAGCATGGCTATCATGCGTCACCGGTTTGAGACCGTGTGAGCTACCGAGCTCTGAATTCCTAACAAAATGTTGTGGTCACAGTACAAAACTGCGGATCAACTGGCACATCCAGGCCATGGAGGTTTGAAGTGTAGAAGTTGTGAGCGGTGAAATACGAACAGACATGAGGTAGCTCGCTCTCTTTGGCTCAGTTTTGGTAACTTGGTGTTTGGAGGCAGCCACGTATACAGGGCCGGTTCTGACATATTTGGGGGCCGGGGCGAGACCACAACGTGGGCCTCAGGGCAACTCCAACGGGCCCGACGCAAATTGATACGAATTTTGTCTGCGTTTTGTCCGTTTGGGACGTCAAACGGAAAAGCGTTCGGCTCATGTCCGCCCTTCCGAGACCACTGAACCCAACGCGGTGACCCATTTTATCCATCCAACACCATTCCTCCCCCCCCCCCCCCCCCCCCAAAACATTTCATTAAAATAGGAAATTGAGGATTACATTTAAATAGACAAGATAAAAAGACCTAAAACTTTAGGGATCCTCAAAGTCGTTGTCCTCTGGTGGTGGCGGTGGAGTTGCCGGCTCATCGCCCGCTGGTGGGAGTGGTGGAGATTCCGACACGTTCACCGGCGCCTCAGCGAGGCAAATTTATAGATGGCCGAACACGGTTTTGGAGTAGCCGGACAGTCGGCCTGATGTGAACGCCGGCGATCTATCTCACCGACATTAAATCCTAGTGCTACACTTAACTAAAGACAACTAAACTAAACATAATATTTAAGAAATTAACAACCAGCCACCGGAGCTTGGATGCTCATGGCCGGTAAGGGGGAAGATCAAGCAGGGCCTGCGGCCTTGAGGAACTTGCAATCGCAAGTCCGTCCGGCCACGGACTTACTGGCTCTTTCTTCGCCACGATCGGGGCCAGCAATGGACTAGCTGGCTCCTCCTCCTGTCTTCATTCGTTGCTCCGAAATACGTAACGGCGCCGGCGCCCTTCTAACAAAATTCATGGCACATAGGCGGCGCCGTCGGGGGTATGTCATCAATGGGAGCTGCCTGCTCCGGCCGCCGCGGCATCGCGCGCACGTTTGCCGCGGAGAGCATGTGCCGCGGTCGGAGCTGTGCGGGTGGCTTGCTCCGTCTCAGCCTCCTCTGCTGCGGTCACAACTGCGCGGACAAAGGCCATGAAGTTGGCCCCTCTGGGCGTTCAGTTGCATGGGGCCGCCCGCACCGCTGCCTCCTCGGAGGTGTCCTCTGTCCCACCTGTGGGCACAGGCGCGGTGGCTCTCGCAACCCCGACGGTACACATCCTCCTCGGGGTCATAGGCGTCACTGTAGGGAGCCTCTAGCGCCCTCCTCGCCTGATCAGGCAGTTGTGGCCGAGGCGGTCGCGGAATGATGCCGGCCACACCGGACTCGTCACCATGCAGCGATAGAAACTGCCGTGCTGGATAGAAACTGCCGTGATGGCACCTGGCCGCGCTCCGACGCGCTCGCTCGACCTGGTCGACGAGATTCTGCGGCGGTGGCGGCCGTTCCATTTCGGCGAGTCGATCTACGAGGGGAGGTGGTGGCCGTCGTGAATGGAAGAGGGAGACCGGAGATAGGGTTTGTGCTCTAGGGTTTGCCCTGCCAGCGCCCATTTAAGAAGCTCCACCGCCCACAGTAAATGAGGTAGGTGGCCGTTGTAGTCGATGACACGCGGGCCAGGTGTGGACACGGGCAGACGCAAGAGCTGCCCGCACGTGTCCGGGGCCGACCCAAATTTGGGCCGAGAATGGGTCGCGGCGGACAGAAAAATGGACAACGGTCTGTTTGTGTCGCCACGTTGGCTTTGATTTGCGTCGCCGTGGACAAAGAAGGACGCGAGCGGACTAAATGGGTCACCCATTGGAGTTGCCCATACCATCGGAGAATTTTCATGTAAATTTCAGTTTTTATACATTATTTTTCGTCTATATTTGTTTTAACTTATTCGATCTGATATTCTAATACTAACTTTAGTTGATCCATAAAGTCGGTGAGCCTGATAGAAAAGGTATTTTATTTTTAATTGCAAAGTGGACATTTAGTTCATAAAATAATTGTTATTCAGTGCTTAGGATGACTTCTTTTCTGCCACAAGCTCGTGTTAGGAATTTCAAATGGATAAACCATTCCACATGAGTTTTGCATCGTCTCCAAATTTTCGGTTCTTCTGCTACAAAGATATCCTCCATTTTACTATGAATTTAAACCTTTCGCATTACGAATCATTCCATCTAAGTTTTAAAATTATGGAAAACAGTGGTCTGGAAAGTAATACATCAAAAGCAAAAACTACTCGTTGGTGCAAATCGAATTTCATGAAACTTATGTCTTCTAGAGCAAATTACATGTAGAGCCACAAGCAAGTCGTAGCTAGGATGTCTCTAAAGCAAAATAAACTGAGAAATTGAAGCAATCAATATGCATAACAAGAAATATATTATAGCGATTTATATTGGCTCTGTATTGTATATTTTTGTATTTTTGTCTGTAAAACGTTCAAACTTCAAAGACACTAGTTTTTACTAAATTTATAAGTATTTAACATATGGAGTATATTCTAGAAAAGAGCAAGGGCTGTCAACATACAAATATCTAGTTGACCTAAGAAGAATAAAAAATACGACAAAAAATTCTCTTGTATCGGGACGTGGACGCGTAGCTCACACTTTGCCCACCAATACAAAACTTGGAATTATTAGTCCTCATTTTTCTCCACGTACAATCCCCGAAACCACATCTAGCTACCGCCGGTCCCTAGAGGTGGTGCTCTCCTTCATACGTCATCGGTCCAATCAATCGACCGACATTGTCTAGGGTTTCTTCATGGTCGTTAATTCCGACGCAGAACAAATTGATATTAATATAATTTATATTAAACATTTATACTTACTTTAGCATGCTACAGTTTTAACAATTATACAGTTCTATTTCTTACTTGGTATACCTAACCACGTCAATAAACTCTAAATGTTAGTTGTAACATTTTTTTTATATAGTCGTAATTCATATAGTTAAAAATACATTTGCATTGTGCCAAATTTAAACAATATTTTGCAGCATAGTTTTTGTACTCAATTAATGTTAGATAACTACATAACTATATAGTGTACACCTATTTATGATACATTATCTAAGTATATGGTATAATAGATATCTAAATAGTGGGTTTTAGTATACAATTAGTTAATATTTATAGAAACTTGTAGAGTACAAATTGAATGTTGGCATGATTTTTACCCTTATATACGTGGTAAAATATGTCTTGCAAGTTACAGTATGTAAAGTAATGAGATGACAACGTGTGTATGATAAATAATTGGTATTCAAATAGTGTCGCTAATAGTAATCACCGATGAATAATTACGCATAAATATGATTTGATTGTTTGACATGCTCGTCCGTAATCCGTTCAGTACAATATTTTCAGTACAAACATTTGTGCATGTTTCATAAATAGAGATTCATGCATAGAATTAAACACGAAATCTAGTTGACATATATATTTCAATTGGTAGTACAAACTGTATAATTTCCATTAGAGCGATATCAGTTGTGTAACAACCTTCTCCTACATAACAATATAGGGGTTTTAGGTACACATTTATCTTTGCGGGCCTCCTCTGGTCGGGGCCAAGAGCCATCGCCCTGTTTGCCTGTTCTATGGGCCGGCCTTGTTTGGACATCAGGAAAAAAAGTGCACCTTCGCACACGTTAGCGGCGATACTACCGTGCACATGCCACATCTTCTCTTGCTCGTTCAAAAGTCAATTTTGAAATATTGTGAAAATTTATTCAATATCGGTCTTGTTTTGAAGCTCTCTTCATAAGGAACCCAAATGTTATTACTATTCTCAAATTGAACTTCTGATGCAAAAGTTACGAAAGTTTTAAGTTTTGGAATTAGGTTTAAATGTATGGACTACTGAAAAAAGTGAGAAGATGGATCAGAAAATGCTAATGGGGCCCGAGCTCCATGTAGCTATTTTCAAAATTCAAAATAAGACTTTTTGAGTTTCAAAAAATTCAAAACAAAAATCCTGCATGTCCGTATGTCTATATCCATCAGTGTGTGAATTCTCAGTCTAAAATTCATATTATTATAGGCTACATAAAAATATACATCTTTTAAATATCAACTTTTAAAAACTGTGTACAGTTCACCTCCCCGATCTACCCATTGTCATTTTTTCTGAGGCTAAAATACAATGAATTAAAAATTAAATTTGCACACTTGCACATCATATCACTATCTACATTTGAATTTTTTCCCAATTTTTTTAAAACTTACAAATGCAAATAAAATAAAATCAAACAAGCTAAGTGTAACTCGGGCTACGCCGGCGGCCAATTCGACAGGCTGGCCTCCTCGGGGTCTACGATGACGGCCCAGACAAAAAGCCGTCGGCGTAGAGTCTAGTCGTCGACGTAGCTGCGCATTCTTGTAGTGTGTTACTCACGCATGTTGGTGTAATAAGAAACGCGTGCAAGATATTGGACGTGGCTACACAGTGCCTAGGCACTGTTTAGTCTTAGGCAGTGCCCCACCCCTAAACGGAAAGTAGCCACCATCCGAACCGACGCGTTCCAAAAGTAGAAAGTCTTGTCCCCACGTTCGTTGTTCACTGTCCTTCCATCCCGCGAGACGTGCAGCACAACTTTGTCGTCACATGCGAACCGGGAATCAGCACGCAGCGCGCGTGATTGGCCCCCCGGGACCCCCACCCTGGACGCAAAACCACATTAAATATACTTCTGGGTCGATCCCCCTAGCTGCTTCTCTTCTTCCCGGCCAGCCGCCAGCTGCTTCTCTTCTTCCTCTAGCTGTTTCTTCTTGCAGTAAGTTTCTTTAGGAAAATACATCGGAATTCAAAGGAAAATCTCGGCAGCCCCAACAGACAGCAAAGAAACACCCCCATAACCAACTAGTTCCAGCATCTACACACCATAAATCTGGAGAAGTACATCAAATCGAAAAATTCCAGGAGAAAGGTGCAAGAACTCCATCAGATTGAGAAAGCAGGAAACCTCCAGGTAAGAACACATACGAAGAATAACTTCCTACACATATACACCTAGCTGCAGAAAAAATAGAGTAAAATCTTCCTGCACATATACACATAGCTAGCTGCAAGAAGAAACACAACACACCCCACACAAACTTTAGGAACTACATCATCTTGGGAATTCCAGAAAGAAAAATCACAAGTGTTGGTAGTAGTTGCTGCAAAAAAGCAGTACTTGAAGTAGTTTCGTAGTAGTTAATGCGAAACAGGGCAAAGACAGAATCCTAGAAGAGTAACAAGGTTCAGAGTTGAAGCATGTCCATGGAAAACTACAGCTAAGAAACAGGAAGGTGATCTGTAGGTTTCTCACAGAACTCCAAATGTAGAAAACCACACTGCTGTTTCCATTGTAGTTTGAGCATGTGTTAGAACCTGAAATTTCTGTAATGTAACTTTCTACCAGAACTCCATAATTTTCTAAACACAAGCTTGTACTCCATAACTCCATAAATGTAGAAACCACACAAGCTTGTCCATTTTGTGCTGCTTGTAGCAAAATTTGATACAGAACATGTAAGAAGCATGAGAATTTGTACGAAAAAAAGATGACAAATACATGAAAGTACATGTGTAGAAAAGAGCAAACATCTTAGGTGTCCGGGAACGTCTCTTAATACATGCTACCAAAACAATACAAGTAAAAATAACAGTACTAACTAACAAAGCTACAACCACCGACCAAAAAAATCTGTGGTTAATCTCCTAAACAACACAGACCAAAAATCAGACACATAGTTAAGTACCCTTGAATATGTGTAGGAAACTACATGTAATACACACCCAAACCTTCCAACTAGTCATAAAAATGTAATACATAACTAGTTATGGGACTGCATAAAATTGATGTTACTCATGCCCTAGATAACTACATCACTATAAACAACACGCCAAAATGGTGTAGAAGTAGAACACAAAAACAACATGTAGCTAAGTCACTAATCATGTAATTTGTAGGGCAAAAATACATCTACTAAGTGAAGATTCATCTAATGTATGCAGAATATACATTTCCAAAACTAGTCATATCAATAAACAAATAATTAAGTACCCTAATAATCTGCATTGTAGTTTTTATATCTAATTTACATCTACTGAAAAAAGTACATCTAAGTGCCATTTAAAAGTACATGCAAGATACCTACTTATGGAACCTGACATGGAGTTTTCATCTAATTCATGCAAACAATTTACAAAAACATGCATCTACACGCCATGGCAAAAATACATTGTACGTAGAATATACACGAATAAAAAATAAATCTATGTGCACTGCAAATGCAATAGAAATATTGCTTGCTCGACCCTGGAGAAACTTATAGACACTTCTTCATAGACCTAGAGCATACTGTATGGCCCCCTATAAAGTTCTTTGGCACGATTTGCTATAATTATTCCTGGGCTTGTGCTATAGCTGGCCGCAAACACTTACCTACTGTACACCCAGAGGTCCTATTTAACTAGCTAGTAGTTGACATAGCAACTAGTTACATCAGCCTATTTATACTAGTGAACAAGGAAAAACAAGCAGGCATTTGGATAACTGTAGCTAGAGCATATCAGTCGTTTAGCAATTCCACTAAACATACAATAACAAATCAACATGTTGAATTATGATGCTGCTTGAAGCAAGCCAGCTAGTTTTTTTGCAAGACACTCTAAAAGGACAATGTTGAATGGCAACATGGGACCAGAGGAAGATGCTCAACATCTTCATCAGCTGATCAATTGATCACAGGTCGCAGCACATAACAAAATTGCAGGTCGTAACACATATGGCAACCCAAACGGCGGCTCCTTGAGCCCTACAAGCAGATCAAGCCGCGGTAGAGGACACTAGCTACGAGGAAGGGGAACAGGGAGGTTGGGATCAGACATGAACGATGGCGAGGGCGAGGAACTGGTCGAGCTTGAGGGTGAGCTGGTGCCAGAGCTTCCTCTGGTAGAGCTCGGCGAGGGCTGCGTACCACTCGGCTATCTCCGGCCGCGTCGCGCCCTGCGTCTCGAGGAACTCCAGCGGAGCCGCCATCGCCCGTCTGGCCATCTCCGGCTCCAGCTGCCACCTCCAGCTGCCGCTGCAGATCCGCGCACTCTGCGCCGTCTCCAGCTGCCGCTGCAGATCCAGGAGCTTCGCGTCCATCGCCCTCGCTGCCGACGCGTTTGAGGAGGTGGAGGCGACACTTGGAGAGCAGAGCGACGTGGTGGTCGCGGTCAAACCCTTCAAAGTCGGCGCCTCGGGGGACGGGGAGGGCTTCCGCTGATGGGGAGACGTGCGCGCGAGAGGCGAGTTGGGAGAGGGAGGGGCTCAGGCGAGCGAGGCGTGAGAGAGGAGGCGACGGCGGCGCTGGGAGAGAGAAAGGGGATCGAGGGAGGGAGGGAGAGAGGGTGTGTGCGTGCGCTGAGAGGATAAGGAGGAGAGAGAGGGCGCGACGCGTGGGTGGCTTTTGTCCGGACGCGCCACGAGATGGAATCCACGAGTGCCACACGATGACGATCCGACGGCGCGCGTGGTGAGCACTCTGTAAGGAGACGATTAGATTTTGCGCAAGATATTTCCTCGACCTAACTCCACATTAGCAGCAAACAACAGCTCCTCCAGATCCTCAGAGGAGCTACTTGAGGTATTTTTTTACTAAATGATCCTTTTCCTAACTATTTGCTAATTGTGACCCTTTAAATAACTTTCAGCCAAGTCTCACGGATACGTTTTGCTTCACCTTATCTAGACCCGTACCCTCATACTATCAGAGCACTCGTACAGCTCAGCCGGTCGGCCCATGCTGTTAATAGCGTGTGGTCGAGAGCCCTTTTCTTTTTTTGATCGGTTTTATCTAAAAAAATAAGCGTCGGTCGCTGGATTCGAAACTGTGACATTGACAAGAAGCCCCATTGATGGTTTACCATTGAGCTAGCATTGTGTACGTGTCACGAAAGGAATGCGCTGGTTATATATAGTTTTGCTCTAGCGCATATTTACGTTATTTAGTCTGGCGTTTTCTCACTTGTGACGCGTCATAGTTGTTGGCGTTTTTCGGGGGCGGGGAGACGCCAGTTTCCGTGACGCTCCATTTTAGGGAACTCAATTAGCGGTAGCGATTATGCTAGTACTCCATCCGTTTCTTGTTATAAGGTGTATAATTTTCCTGAAAAGTCAAACTTAACTAACTTTGACCAGAATTTTAGGAAAAACTATCAATGTTTGAAATACTAAGAAAATATAATATGAAAATGTATTTCATGATGAATCTAATGGTACTAATTTGATATTGTAATTGCTAATAATATTTTCTAAAATCTTGGTCAAAGATAGTCAAGTTTGACTTTTTACAAAAAACAATACACCTTATAATAAGGAACGGAGGGAGTATTAATTAAGGTAGTCTATTAGTATTCTCTCATATACACTAGCTCAATTGGACGAATTATAGTACCACCAGATCTTGATGAAGGTCTCCTCCTCATCGGAGCCGACTCTCCATGGCGGCCTTGCCGGAGCCCCAAACGCTGGAAGTCTCCTCGTCGGAGCCCCAAACGATGGAGGTCTCCTCGCCGGAGGCCTGCGTCACGGTCCGCACCTTGAACGACAACGCGGGCAGCGGCATGATATTTCATGGCGGCGGAGGAGGGTCAAGAGAAGCCCGCCACGGAGAGCCGGCTCCGGCGAGGTGAAGACCACCATCAACGCACCAGTCGAATCCCAACTAGCTTCAAACATAGAAAGTCAACCAGTTTATGAATGAGTATTAACAAGTACGATTAAACGCGCCACCGCCGCCGCTAATTGAGTTCCCTAAAATAGAGTGTCACGGCAACTGGCGTCTCCCTGCCCCTGAAAATCGCCAACAGCTATGACGCCTCACAGGTGAGAAAACGCCGGAGCAAATGACGTAAATAAGGCGCTAGAAAAAATATGTATAGCCAGCGCATTACTTTCCTGATGCGTACAAAATGCTTTCTCATCGGTAAAAGGTAAGAAGCGGGATTCGAACTCAAGACCACACCGACCGCATGGGCCGACCGGCTGAGCTGCTCAAGTGCTCTGGCATTATGAAAATCGTATCCATTAGTCAACCATTAGACGTCTCCGTTAGGAACACTCTGAAACGTCTTTTGACCTGGCGTTTTGGAGCCTCCGAGACGCCAAAACCCATGGCCTTTTATAGGAAGAGCCATACTTGACTGAAAGTTATTTGAAAAGTCATAATTAGCGAATAGTTAGGAAAATGGCCATTTAGTAAAAAAATACCTCCATGAGCCTGACTGCCACTTTCTGAAAAACATTTGACCGGATTATCCAAGATTCTCTGTCTTGCGCGCGTGTGTGAGACTGTGGGGTGCCATGAATGATGACGGAGGATCGAGAGCGCGCAATTGCTCAGGCATGGTTCAGTATCCACGGCTTGGAATTGATCGCCCACAACTGAAGAAACAACAAAGTTTGTACTGTATATAACAACAACCGGGTGAGAAATAAGCTTACGTAGTACTACTCCTAAATCCTAATGAACTTTGAAATGAATTCTCTTTCATAAAAATATGCTGAACTCACATGATAAAAAACCGGACAAATGGTGGGTGAAATACTCAAGTGATAGTCCAGCTAGCTCTATGTATAAATATGGTAGAATCCGCGCCTGTAAGTGGCCAAACTATTCCGTGTAGAAAAACAAAGACGACAAATTTTGTGAATCCTGGACTCCTGGTCAGCTCATTCCTTTAGTCTGACCAGTAGAGTGTGGAACAACAAAAGGCTGATGATTCATTAGGTCGTCGATTTGCACTGACTGTTTCCTTGCAAAATGAGATATTCCGAGAATGGGATGCATTAGAAACTTTAGTTGACGAGTGAGATAGTAGCGATCGACCAGATACTCACCAAGAGCTGTCTCGACTATTTTTATCGTTGGCGTGCTACTTATTTAGATCATTAGAGGCACAAACCGGATTGGGCAGGGCACGTTTGCCTGGACAGAGATCTTGGGTCGAGTCACGGTTTGTGTGACCTATATGCGCGGGCAGCATATACGAATGAGTAGCAACTCCGGATGACATCCGCCGGGTTCGGGTGCGGGTTTGGGACCCTCATACCCGCACCCGCCCCATCTCCCCGCCCCCATACCCGCTGACGGGTACAGGGTTCAACCATACCTGCCACCTGCCAGGTTTGCGGGACCCGACGGGTACCCGCGAAAGTCCACAGTGACACCAAGAACGGAGACTGCTAAGGTTGGTGGAGGTCAACGGACGGTGCAGCGAGCATGCACTACGGCCATGGCATAAGGAGTTGAAGCAGAACATGGCAGAGGAGCATCTACAGCCCGGAGGCGCGACAGACGACAGGAGCTGGTCACGGCGGCGACCTGTAGCTTGGACGGGAGGAGCTGGAGGGAGTCGAGGACGGCGGCGCCGACCAGTGCGGCGTCGAGTCGGGGCAGTCCATAGTTAGGCGAGCAGGAGGAGGAGCCCGGCGCAGAGCTGGCGAGCTCGGGGACGAGCTTGGCCGAGGCGGCCTTGGCGGGTGAGCTCGGGCGCCAGGATGAAGACGGCAAGGCCTAGGGGCACTAGTAGAAATGTGCTTATAGCCACCACGCTACCGCTGGCGGACGGCCCTGGGCGCCCGCCAGCGCTATTACCGCTGGCGGGCGGTTTACAGTGTCCGCCAGTGGTACGAGGCTTAACACTCGCGGGCGGCCAATAGTGCACGCCAGCGGTATCTTCAGGCAGAACCGAGCACACAGGGCTAACTACCGCTGGCGGACGGCCTCCTTGTTCGCCAGCGGTACTATACTTACCGCTGGCGGACGGTTTGGCTTGCCCGCCAGCGGTAGTTTGCTCTTTGCCCGCCAGCGGTAACCATTTTGACCATTTTTTCAAAAAAAATTAAATAAAGTGAAAAATACTTTAAAAAATGAAATCCTGTGACATAGTTCGTGATAATGTGCCCATATTTGACACATAGGTGTAACTTGGTATGACAAACAATGTTGCAGAATTGAGTTTTTTCAAATTATTTTTATAAATAACATTTTTTATTTTTTAAATGTCAAAAAATGACTTTTTTGTGTGAAGAAAGTACAACAAATATGGTACAAAATGGCACCCATCCAATATCCACACAAAGTACATAATATTTGATGGATAATATAGAAATATTAGTAATTTTCTCAGTTTCTACCTAATTTCGTCTATTTAAACGACTTTATGCCGATTTTTCGAAAATAATTCAAATTTGAACTACAAGTATGTGATAGTTTGCTCTGGAAATTTTACAAAAATTATTTTAAGTTACACAAGTAGTGGTTATATCACAAAACCATCGATAGTTTTGAAAAATTCGACCCCTTTCGACGAATAGACATGGTGGCCATTTTGACAATTTTTTCAAAAAAAATCAAATAAAGTGAAAAAAATACTCAAAAAATTAAATCCTTTGACATGGAGTCCTCTTATGTGTAGTAGTTGATAGAAAAAAAATGATAAACTTGAGTTTTTACAAAGTTTTCAAAAAAGTTCTTCACAAAAAGATCAATCATCTATAAACATGTATGAGTTTCGGTTCAAATGACCTAGATATGATCATTCCTGTGGCATAATTTGTGATAATGTATCTATATTTGACACATAGGTGTACCTTGGTATGGCAAACAATATTGCAGAACTGAGTTTTTTCAAATTATTTTTATAACTATCATTTTTTATTTTTTAAATGTCAATAATGACTTTTTTTTGAAGCAAGTACAACAAATATGGTGCAAAATGGCACCCATCCAATATCCACACAAAGTAGACCATATTTGATGGATAATACAGAAATATTAGTAATTTTCTCGGTTTTTACCTAATTTCGCCTATTTAAACGACTTTATGCCGATTTTCCGAAAGTAATTCAAATTTGAACTACAAGTGTGTGATAGTTTGCTCTGGAAATTTTACAAAAATCATTTTAAGGTACACAAGTAGTGGTTATATCACAAAACCGTCGATAGTTTTGTAAAACTAGACCTCTTTAGATGAATAGCCATGGTGGCCATTTTGACCTTTTTTTCAAAAAAAAAATCAAAGAAAGTGAAAACAATACCTAAAAAAGAGTGATTATATTCATATTTATCATTTTTTATTTGCAACTGTTACACAAATAAAGACCCAAGTCGAAAGTTTCACATTTTTTCAAGTTTTGTATATTTAGTTACGTGTTTTTGAAAAATGATAAAGAAACACAAATGCCTCCACTCTATCCTGATTGGTTGGGAGGAAGAGGGAATGGGTTCATGACATGGCGGCATGTGATTGGTCAAAACACGTCACACACCCAAGGCTGGATTTCCACCACAGCTCCCTCATCTCCTTCCTCTGTACCAGCACGCCCGCACGCAACCATCTGCCACACGCAACCGAGCTCGTGGCCGCGTCGTGGGTCGTTGCACCCGGCCTCGGCCGAAGCCGCCGATGAGGACGACGCCACTTCGGACGCTGACTCGTTCCTATCCGCCGGTCGATGGTGCCCTCAAGGCGCCGACAAGCTCACGGCCGCGCCGCCAAGCTCACGGCCGCGTCGGACTCTGCACCGCGCCTCGCCGCGCTGACGCCGCCAGGAGCACGCCGCCGCCGGTGGAGCGAGGGATGCCTGCTGCGCCCGTGCCTGCAGTGCATCGACGCCGCAGACGCGCAGGGTGACGCCACCGTCTTCGTCGTCGAGTTCTTCGGCCGCGCAGGCCTCTTCTTCCTCTCTGCCGTCTCCGACGACCAGCCACGGCGAGGATGCGGCCACGACAGGGACCTCTACGGCCACGTTGGAGGATGCGGCGTCGGCGAGGACCCTCTACCGGACGTCGCCAGAGAATGTGGCGCCGTCGGCGTCGTTCCCCGTCCCAGACCGTCCCTGGCGACGTCTCCGACGACGACTACGCCGCCCTCCCGACGTGCCGCTCCTCGTCGGCCTGCTCTGTCGCCATGAGGACGACGCTGCCGGCGGCGGCGCCAGCCCCAACGTCATTCTGCTCGCGTCGACGGCGGGGTGGACCCATTTTTTTTAATTCCTAATTATATACCATTGGCGGACGTATCTGCTGACCGCCAGCGGTAGCACTCCCAAAGCTACTGGCGGACAGGTTGGAGTGCACGCCAGCGCTATGTTCATATCGCTGGCGGACGTCCCGCCCGCCAGCGGTAACAACTACCACTGGCGTATGTATCGCTGGCGGGCGCCTGTTCGCCAGCGGTAGCGGATTTCCATCCGCCAGCGGTAGGGCTTTTCGTACTAGTGGGACCAGGAGCGACGACGCATCGAGGACGACATGGCCAGGCGGCGACGCGGTGCAGAGGGCGTCGACGGAGGAGTGGCGCAGGAGGTGCGGCCGTGCGTGCATGGGGAGAAGAGCGCTGAAGGAAGAGGAAGATGGCGGCGCTGAGGGATTGGGGATCGATATCTAGGTTTAGTCGTGTGTGCATCGTGTACTCGTGTCGTGTGTGGACCGGGTGCGTACGGTGAGTTAGTGCTTATTGGGCTAGGATGGTTGGGCTGGCTTTGGGGAGTGTGTTAGTGGGCTAGGTAGCTGGGCTAGCTTTGGGGGTGAGTTGCGTGTGAGGCAATGACATGTGGGGACACATATCCTAGTCGGATCTGCGGGTTCACGGGTATGGGTTTGGCACCCCCATACTCGCCTCCGCTAGACCCGGCGGGTCTGGACCTTTATCGCTAAGCACACCCACGGGTTTAAATCGCCACCAAACCCTCCCCATTTAGTGCGGGTACCCGTCGGGTTAACGGGTATCGAGTACCCATTGCCATCCGTAGTAGCAACCAGGGACCCCGCAAATAAATTACGTGAAACTGCCATAATTGGAGTTGGGTTGGCCGATTTGTACCGCTTTTATTTTTGTTTATTTAAAAACATACCACTATTCGAATGAGTTGTCACTGTTTGTACAAAATCAAGGTTGATCACGTTTTGATGGCAGACCTGACAGGCTGGGCCAGTATGGAAGCCAGGACTTGGCTGCCTATGTGGAAAATATAATGAGATGGTGTGTGACGCACATTTCAGTTCCATCATCTTCCATTCATATTCCTCTCCTTTCCGCCACACTCTGGCGCACTGACGAGACCTGTGGCAACTGCCAGTTTGAGCCAAATCGACTGAATGAATGATCGATCAGCTCGTGAGCGTGGGCACCACTATAATTTCTCATTATGATATGTAATTCGCCTTTTTTACTTTTTGCTCTGAGTTGGATACTGGTGAACTGGTGGTTGTGTGCATCTTAGCTATGCAGAGGCCGGTGTAATGCTTAAAACTCTTAAGTATAAAATCTATTTATCTAAAAAAAAACTGCTCAAGGAACAGAGACTGACGTAACATCAGTTAAGTGGAGTTATACTGGTGTAATGACGAGCCGCTTCGAAGATTCTTGTCGAAGTAACATCAGTTAAGTAGTTATACCGGTGTCCTGTGCTGCACTGGCGGACCTTCATAGAGGCCAAAAGGGCCATGGCCCCCCCAACTCAATTAGATTTTGCACAATACTAGTTAGTATTTATAATTTTTTACCATACAAAACATAAAATAATTCGAATTAGCCCCCTGGGCTGTCACTTAATGTATTTTGGCCCCTCCAATATTTATGGTCAAGGTCCGCCACTGCTGTGCTGTGCTCATCTACAAAAATAGTGTTGTCTCCATGTTTTATTCCATTACTGCATGAAACGGACTGTGTTAGTTCGGAGCAGGACGCAACTGCTGCAGAAAGCTTGGTTGGCCTTAGACTTTGTACGCGTTTTAGTAACGCAAAGACGCATGTCGTCTTCCGCGTAGGAAACTGAACGTCTCTCTCCCTGGCTCTGGATTACGTGCGAAATCCCAGCGAGAGCACCAGCCTTCTCCTTCCTAATTTCAAGGTATACATTATGCAACTGCTTTAGACTTTCATAACCCCTGTCTCTGACTTAAGGCTTTGCAACAACCCTTTGTACAGCTGGGTACCTATCCATTCCTACGTCTCTGAAACTTCCATCACGAAGTCGACAAGAACAGAGAGTCTTCTTCTCTGACGTACTGACGCCTGTTTGTGACGAACCATTCATCTGAAGATTCTGAACTCTCTAGCGCGTGCAAGATATTTCCTGAACCAAAGAAGTCCACATTAGCAGAAAACCAGATGTTCACTACTCGATGGGCAATCTAGTGCTGAAACTCTGCAAGGTCAACAAGCCCAATCAATCAAAAAGCTAAGTCTTGGCCGGAGGAGCTCCTTGAGCCTGACTGCCACTTTCTGACAAAGATTTGACCTGATTATTCAAGATTCTCTGGTTTGAACGGGTCTGCCAGTGCCAGGACTAGATAGTCCACGCCTGTAGCTGATGCATGCTTGACGTTTTAAGCGAACACTTTCCTTACCGGTGAGGTGTGTGTTTTTTTAGACGGAACCCTCGAAATGAGTCCGGCTTTAAATTAACGAAGCCAACAACCGGCTAAGGGTTACAACTTACACATCTTACACTCACGCGCTGGGATGCCAGCTTTACAAGTCAAGAACAGAGACAACACAAGACTACAAAAGATAAGGAACACAAGCATCAAAGTCTTGATCCAGTCGAACGAGTATTGTCTTTTCTTCTGTTGTACGGAAACAGTGCCACCTTCAGACCATCCTCGCCCACATCGCCACCCAAAGCTCGAGCAAGCAAACAAGCAGAACTCTAAAATCCAGAGAGGGGGTTTCAGAACAACGCCTCCAAGGAGGAAAACGGCGCCGAAGAGCGTCGTCGTCGCTAGTAGAGTCCAAAGACCTACAAAGCTTTCGCCAAGACCCAATCCTCCAGCATAGAGCTCGACCGTGAAAGAGGTCAAGTGGATTCTACCGACACTGCAACAGAAGCAAGCCACACCGAGAACAAGGCAGGTAGAGGCGGAGGTGGAATCCAACAAGGAAACAAGCTTCAAGGTGACGCCTACACGAAGGAAAATGGCACCAGGAGGTGTCATCGTCACCTGCGATGGTCTCAACCATGCACAGTTTTCACCGGAGCCCCAAGCATCCCGAACACCAGATGCCACCATGAGGTCGAAGAGCCCAGACATTGCTTCCGATCTCCTTCCCGGAGAGGAGAGACATGGTGCTCCAGCCCCCACTAAGAACACCAACAACATACGCCAGAACCAGGCACACCAACCAATTCTCCGCAACAGATGACAAGAAGCCGTCATGGCCCTGCCCAGCCGAGATCGACACGCTGCATAACAGCATCGGACTGGCCTCGCAGGATGTTGGTCACCGGAAGAAGGTGCAGCGAGCCTGCACAGCTCGCTGGGTGTCTCGCCATGGATCTAGGAGAGCCCCTGCACCCAAGCAGGAACGAGCTCCACGGGAGAGTATCCCATGCGGCCGAGGAGAAAGCCGCACCGCCACCGAAGTGACGAGCCTATCTAGGCAAGAGGGACCGGGGAGCCCCTACGCCCGCCGGCCAGTAAGACAGGCAGCCCTCGCGACAAGCATGACCCGGGCGACCCAGATCGGGGCCCGGGAGACCACCAGCTACAATCTCTCTCACCTGCAATAAAGCCAGCCCAACCCGGCCCAGATCCGGCCCAAACGGCTCAGGATCAGGAAGCACGGCGGCCACCGGAGCACCACCGGGACCAGGGTAGCACCACGACCACGCAGCGCCGACCGCCGGAGCAGCAGCTCATGCCCATTGGCAGGCCAGCCGGCCGGCCGCCAAGCAGAACCCCCCAAGGATCAACTCGAGAGCCCCTCCATCCAAGCGAGGGAGAGTCTAGGGATTCTCGGAGCGCCGGCGAGGTCCGGCGAGTGGCAGAGCAGGGAGAGGTGTGTGTTTCGCTCTGCTTTGGATTATAAGACGCAATCACTTTCATGTTATGTTTAATTTGGCATTGATACTATGGTGGAAATGGTGCGTTCTGGTGTTGTACAATGTCAATTTGGTTCCTACGAAAATTGGGTGAAATATTTTTATATAAAAACTAGCAAAATGCCCGTGCGTTGCTACGGGAAAAAAATCGAAATGTAAAAAAAAAAACTATGTCACTAATATGAAGACAACATAGTGTATAATTGTGTAAAGCGTGTCAAAATAAAAGTTTCTACATTAATATTCTTATCACTCCACATCAATTGTGTAAAGCGTGTGATTTTAAAATTCATGTTTGCATCAAGCATCGTTATCAAGTTTTGAGCAAAAAATCAAAAATAGTCACATGGTGTGCGAAAACATTAAGATTCCACTTCACTTAGTGTGTAATTTGATAAAGAGCAATTCACATTCGATGAAGGAAAGCCCAACTTAAGCCGTACTTAAGCCAATGAATAAATTCTAGTAAGAAATGCAAGCTTCAGATGTGCCTTAAGAAAAGCAACTTACTGATTCTCTCGCCAGGTGCGTCAAAATGGATAGTAAGATCAATTCATTTTCATCCAATGGAAGATAATTTTGAATAACCACTGAACATTAAAAGAACAACGAACAAGATAAAGAGGATAGACAAGTGATTTGAACAAATAAATTGTTTAACATAGCATGACATTCATAGTACGTATACCACCATACCATTCAAGAATATCATATAGCATACGTTGATATTAGTGAGAAGAATTTGCAGAGTATATGAAGCTCTTAATTAGCGTTCAGCAGTACCAGTAAATACATATGTTAACAAAGCTTGACCAGAGAAAAATATTTTACGCCATAAACGAAACTTGAACAAACATTTTGTTACTGATGCTACAATTCTTTCCCAACTTGACCAGACAAATTCCCTTGCAGCCTAGGCTCGTCAGCAACACAACTTCTATGTATGAGTTGAGCTTTCTATTAAATTTCTTCACCCGAATGGACAACGCCCTGTGTGGCACCACACGCTCGTGAAACCGTGCTCCACTCGTGGCCTCCACTTACCAGCGACCTCGGCGATGCCAGCGAGACAAAGTGCTGGTTGCCACCGGCGAAAAGGCGTCAGTGATTTGATAACTTCTTTAAAGAACTAAGGCGTCAGTGATTTGATAACTTATTTAAAGAACTATCTATGAAGTTCTGAACATATTCTTGCTGTAAATAACCGTAGAGGATTAGTTAATTTGATATGTTTAGAATAAGTGAATCAAGCAACTACATAACATAGCTCTTTTCCTGTACATTATTGAGAACAAACAAACATACAACAACAAAAAGGGGAGCAGATTGAGACCTATATGCTGCTAGTGAAGGGAAGTTGATGCAAATGCTCTGTCATTTTTTTTGAAACTCAAATGCTCTGTCATTGATATCAAGCAAAATCCACAGAGAGAAAAGGAAATCAAACCTATTGGTACGATGTCAAATCATTGAAACAAAGAGCAGGTTACTTACATTCTAACATCTGAACAACAGAGAAATGATCAGAAGATATACAATATGAGGTAACAACCAGTAGTTTTAGAATCAATCAGTTCATTACAGATCTGACAATGATTCGGCTCAAAACTTTAAGAAGTATAAGCATAACTTAAACATGTACTTACTTGATGTTTCTCTTATAAGAGCCCTGTGGATAAGTCCCCTATATTATCCTACAAATGGCAAGAAATAGATTGGGAACACACATCTTGAATTACAGTTCAATGTGAAAACATATTTCTTTAATATCGCCATCTCAAATAATTTGGTGTTTGATGCCACATATTTTCTAGAACAAGACCAAACCGCCGACAGAACCAGATGTACCAACCATTTCCAGATTATACTATCAAATTGGTATTATAATCCCAAAATCTCAGGTTGTGCTCATCTAAAAAAAGTCTAAAATTATTACAAGTTGTGAAGAGACAGTAGAAGGGACATTACATCAAACTAATTGTTCTAACTTCTATCCGCTCTCTGCTCTATTCCTTGTTTCTCATCTCTAATTATTTGACACGTGATGCTAGAACAGGTTAAACATAAGAGATTTTATAATTAGTACAACCGGAATTAACACTAAATTAGATGGTACTATATAGTTATACGGTTGGTGTTAATTAAGACTGCTGAAGATCAACCTGGAGTCCTAGATGGCTGTTTCTCGGGAGCCTCAGCCTGGGCAGCAGCCACGATGGGCGGCGGCTCTGTCCTCAGGGACATCATTAGCACCAAGTGCGATCAACCTTCAAATGAAGCTAGCATGTTACATTGCTACAGGCATCATTAGCACCAAGTGCAATGCAATTACATGATCAGATTAGCTTACACATTCCAAGTCATAAAACTACAGTCCCCCACTTGACTTGGAGACAAAAATATTGCGTGCAGATCATACCACTAACCAATATGCGCTAACAACAGTTCCATGTCAGATTTGCAAGAACTGAACTCGTCCCAATAGCGCCGAGCTGAGCTAACATTGACGCCGTCCTTCCATACCCTCCTCCCTAACACAATTTGGAAGCATGAACTAAGCATGCTGTCAAATAGTATCACACAAACTGAAATATAAAGAGAATATGAAATCACATACCGCGAATATGTTTCATCTTTACAAGAGAAAATGCACGAGTAAGTTACAAACCTTTTGCTCGGGAATAATTTCTTGCAGCTCGGACATAAGATCCTGCATTTATAGAAACACAACCAAGTCAGATTCAACAAAAATCACAATTCACTGATAAAATATAGCCATGGAAACAGAGATCAAAAGTTTCCAGTTCACAGGATACTATACAAATTCAAGCACGGAACTGGTATTCTGTACTACAAGTCAAGATACCATCCTAGATTCCCATCCGGACACAACGAAACTCTGAACCTGGTAGCAAAAGGTAATCTTGACTCTTGAGTTAGAAATAGGAGCAGGTTACGGGAATCCTTACCTCGACCAGGCCGCTGTGTTCACGCCGCCGCTCCATAGGCCATTGCACGCTCCGAGCTGCACGGCCTCTTCCTGAACCGCCTGGCCATGCGGTCTTATAACTTGACCGCGCCGAGTCCGGGGAGAGACCTGACGGAGTGGAGGAGGACGTAGAGGAGCCGACTATCAAAGGTGGGGTGGTGGAAAGAGCGGCGGGCTGACTATACGGTGGTGCTGCCGGATTGCCGGCCGAAGAGGTGGCTGGGGTTGGGCTCCTGCTTGTGGGCGTGAGTGATGCCAAGGGCGGCGGACGGATTGTCCGTGGCATCGAGCTCGAGGTGGAGCTGTTCGTCAGTAGGGAGAGGCGATGGGGGCGAGGGCGCGAGGGAGAGCTTGGCGGCGCTAGAGGTCGAGGATGACGGCGGCTGACCACAGACTGTCGAGAAGTTTGTTGGGTGAGCTGAAGAGAGACGTGGGTTGGCTATCGTGGTATTGGGGGCTTGGGCCTTGGCCCATGTGCGGCTGTGTGGTCGAGCCGAACAATCGACAAAGCCCAATGTGTGACGACGGGAAACGACGGAGTGGCAGGCTAAGGAACAAAATTCTCTTTTTAGATACTCCCTCCGATCCTAAAAAACGGTCGCCACTTATGCTACCAGCTTGTGCATGTTTAGTTGTTTGCTCACGACCCTTATAGTGGACCGGAGGAAGTAGTAGAGATAGAGAGGTCATGCTGCTTTCAGGCCATGCTACGGCCGACAAACAACTACACGAGGCATTGAAGTTTTTTGCAGTTGCGCACACCGGTTCAACTATTTTGCTATCCTTTGATTCATTGCATGTATGGAACAAGATAGGTAGGTCATATGGTACTTCTAATAAACACGGGATCAATTCCCTATCATAAAAATGAAGTCTAGAAGTCACATGACTGACAATCGGATAATTGGTCGGTGAAACACTGAAGAGGTACCAGCTCTATGCATAAATATAATAAACATCTGACGGTCTGACCTATACGTAGCCAACTATTCCATGTAGCAAAATTCACACTTACAATTGTAGCAAAATTCACACTTACAAATATACATGTCGTCTTCGGCATAGGAAACTGAATGTCTCTCTTCCTAGCTCTGGATTACGCGCAGAATCCCAGCGACAGCACCAGCCTTCTCCCTCTCAATTTCAAGGGACTACCAATTCCGTACAGAAACACTACTGTACAGGGATTAGCTAGATGACATGAGGAACAGTGCAAGAAAAAATGTGCTGGATTGGTACATTATGCAACTGATTTAGACTTTCAAAACCCCTGTCTCTGAGTTAAGACTTTGTAACAACCCTTGTACAGCTGCGTTTGTATCCTACTTCCTACCTCTCTGGAACTGCCATCCCGTTTGTGGCGAACCATTCATCTGAAGATTCTCAACTCTCTAGCGCGTGCAAGATATTTCCTGAACCAAAGCAGTCCACTTTAGCAGAAAACAATGGAAAAGAATGTTGACTCCTCGATGGGCAATGTAGTGCAGAAACTCTGCAAGGTCAACGAGCCCAATCAACCAAAGCTAGGTGTTAGCCGGAGGAGCTCCTTGAGCCTGACTGCCACTTTCTAAAAAAGATTTGACCTGATTATCCAAGATTCTCCTTTTAACCACAAATCTCTGGTTTGAACGGGCATGCCAGCGCTAGGACTAGATAGTCCACGCCTGTAGCTCATGCATGCTTGACGTTTTAAGCGAGCACTTTTCTTATCGGTGAGGTGTGTGTTTTGCTCTCCTTTGACTTATAAGATGCAATCACTTTCATGTTATATCTAATTTTGGATTGATACTATTGTGGAAATGGTGCGTCCTGGTGTTATACAATGTCAATTTGGTTCCTACGAAAATTGGGGGAAATATTTTTATATAAAAAACTCATGCTGCTTTTAGGCCATGCTACGGCCGACAAACGGCTACGCGAGGCATTGAATCTAGTTGTAGTTGTGCACACCGATTCAACTACTTCCTCCGTCCTACTTTGTAAGGCATAATTTATAAATCTCTTTGTCCAAGGTGCTACCTAATTGGGTCTAAAAACTTGCATGCATTGGTGGGAGAGGCAACTAACCAATTATAGAGAGGAAATTAAATGCAATTGTGCGTAAGAGGTGAGAGATTTTGGGACAAATTGTTTTTGGAATTATGCCTAATACACCAGGACGGAGGGAGTATTTTGCTATCCTTTGATTCAGTGCATCTATGGAACAAGATAGGTAGGTCATATGGTACTTCTAATAAACTCGGGATTAATCATCTATCATAAAAATGAAGTCTAGAGGTCACATGACTGACAACCGGGCAATTGGTCGGTGAAACTCAAGAGATACCTGCTCTATGCATAAATATAATGTACACTTGGCCTATACGTAGCCAACTATTCCATATAGCAAATTCGCACTTTCAATTGTAACGCTTGGCAATCTTGCTCCTTTAGTCTTGGAATGGGAAGAATGGTGATTAAGGAGGACGTATGAGTGCCACTGTCAGTTATATGCATGATGAGATATTTTTGAGAATGGGAGGCATTGGAAATATTTGTTGGCGGGTGAGCTGATGGTATTGGCTAAAACTGGCCTTCCAAGCTCTATCTACTATGTATATCGTGCGTGTGCTACTTTTGTAGATCAAAAGAGACACACCCTCCAATTTGATTAAGAAAACCAAGCGTTCTACAAGATTTCTATCAGCTACATAGAAGATACTTTCGACCTGTGATGTACAACCTTGTATCCGGGTGGAAGGCCCAAATTCTACTTGAGTGGGTTGAATATCTGATTTCTTCCCCGAAATATTTAATTTTTCGCCTACTTGTAAACTAGCAAAAGATTGAACATTGGAACTTACTGAAAACACAATAAATATCAAGTTTATATTTCGTGTGTTTTATGTAACTTCCATTGAATGTACACAAAATTGAACGGTACTTGCTGGCCATTTCGGGGAAAGTGATTGCGATTGATGGCTCATCCAACTCGATATGATCTAGGTAATCGACACGTCGTGATGCTCGCCACGCCCGTCAAGAGTAGAGAAAATGGTGATCATTTGCAATGGTATATGTAATCAAATGGTTCGTGGGGTGGCAAAGTTCAGGAAGCATGATACTTTTGGGTAGTCCCTCGTTCTTATGGTTGCATGTTTTGCTTTGCTTTGGCATATCAAATACATTCACTTTCTGGTTGTGTTGAACATGGATTGATACTATGGTGGCAATGGTGCGCTCTGGTGTTGAAGACAATTTGATTGCTATTAACGAAAATCAAAGGTAACCTTTCTATACTACTATTAAAAGAGCAAGCTTGTGTTGATACATTAAATCTGAGCCCTTCAATATTTGGTCAGCGGTCCAGATTGCTCTAATGTTTGACAACTCAACACATTTTTTCATTTCATGATAATTACAGGAATTGCCACTGGCAAAATCTCCTTCCTGTGTCTCTCGCTCCTCTCTGCCTCAGCCGGCGAGCCGCCGCCTTCCTCGCCTCGGTCCCCTTGCTTCCTCTCCGCTCCGACGATGGCAGTGGGCAGCAGCGCTCCGACGGCCACCGCCGCGCTCCTGCGTCTCCACCTCGATCTACGGTCGGGCCAGCGCCACCGTGCCTGTTGACGGCCACGGGCAGCCACAAACCAGCACGCCTCCTACAGCTCCACGCTCTCTCTCCTCGCAGCGCCGGCGTCGGCGGCGTCCCAGCCGCGCGCATCCCATTTGACGACGACCTTGACCGCACGTCGTTCTGCGCCTCCTTTCTCGCAGCTTCCCGTGCACATCCTCTCGCCGCCGCCCCGTCCAGCTCCTGTTGATCCACCTCGGCCAGATCGACCTGTCCTGCTCCATTATCTGTAGCTGAGCGTCACCCGTTGACCCAATGTCCAGGTTCCGTTCTCTTGCCATTAGCAAAAAAAAGAAGGGGAAGAGAGTCGGAGGCTAGTGCCCTACAATTGTCGGAGCCCAGCCCGAGTCAGAGGACATGTACGCATGGTAACTGCATTATATACGGAGTCCCTGCCTAACCTTATCCAACATATCCAACATGTGATTTTTAGACTAGTCACGATGGGGAGTATCATATACTAGTATCATGCATATGATACTAATCTATGTTACTACCTCCACAATGGGTAGTAACATATACTCACTCCGTCCAAAAATAAGTGTCTCAAGTTTGCTCAAAAGTGGAGGTATCTAGACGTTTAGATACATCCACTTTTGAGCAAACTTGAGACACTTATTTTTGGACGGAGAGAGTATGTGATATCATATAATACTATATTTATTAGCTTGTAGACTCATCTTGCATTGGAATTCGTTATGTTACGGAATCTATCTATGATATCATTATCACCTCTCTCATCATTAATTACAGTGACACGTCAGCTTTTTGCCAAAATAGCATGCATAATACCATCTATGATACCCATTGTGGCTAGTCTTACTGAGAGTCAAAACACGTACGTTCGCCTGGCAACTGTACTAGGTCATATGGTACACTCCTAATAAATTTGTGGCTTAATTATCTCTCTTTTTTGAAGCGGTGGCTTAATTAATTCTCTATCATAAAAATGAAGTATAGAACTCACATGACTAACAACAACCGGGCGATTGGTCGGTGAAACATTCAAGAGGTACCCCAGCTGTATGCATAAATACAACATACATCTGACCTACCCACGTAGCCAGCTATAGCCCATGTAGCAAAATTCACACTCCAAATTGTTAAGCTTGTTCCAATCTCATTCCTTTAGCCTGATGAGTAGAACGTGGAATAAGAGGAGGCTGCTGTTTGACGAGGACATATGAGTGCCACTGTTTGTTCTGTGCACGATGAGATCTATTGTGAGAATGGGATGCATTGGAAAGTTTAGTTGGCGAGTAAAGCGGGAGTAGTCGGTATAACTGACCTTCCAAGCTTCTCTACTACATGTATGGTCTGTGTGCTACTTTCTCACATCGAAAGAGGCACCACCCCTAATTTGATTAGGAAAACACAAGCGTTCCAAATGATTATGATCAACTACACAGAAGGTAGTTATCACTTGTGATGCACAACCTTGTGTCCAGTTGAAAGTCCTTAATGGTACCTGGTTGAGCCGACGGCCTGTTTTTTCTCCGGATATTTAGTTTCCTGTCTACCTGTGGACCAACCAAGATTGAACAATAAAACTTGTAAAAAGCACAACAAGTGTTAGTTTTGTTGAATATAAATATATAGCCTAGCCCCTTTCTATCAGTTCGGACTTTTGGTCTAGATGGCTAGTGCACTAATTCTATATGGTATCAGAGCCAAGAGGTCTCGAGTTCGAGACCCCGCTCACGCGGATTAAAAAAGAAAAGGAAAAAAGATCCGGCGGCCCGCTACTATCCCACGCTAAGGACTAAAATAGACTAGACGTGAGGGGGAGTGTTGAATATAAATATATTGTCTAGCCCTTTCCATCAGTTCGGACTTTTGGTCTAGATGGCTAGTGCACTAATTCTATAAGTTTATTTGGCAACTTTCTTTTTAATCAAGCTCTAGTTCAATGTACATGAAAGTGAACGGACTTTCCTGACCAGATAGTCAACTACAAGAGTTGGAGTCTTCATTGAAAGTTTATCACGCGTGCTTTGCACTTTAAACGAACATGTTCTTTACTTGTGAGATATTAGGCGGGGCGTGTTGCGGCGGATCTCGTCCCCTTCGACGGCGGCGCTCTCCGGAGCTTCGTGGTGGAGATCCCGCCTTTCCCGAGCTCGCGGTTCTTCGGATCTGAGGAGTTCGTCAAGCCCTATCCGGCGATGGCGTGGCGGCCGGTTCGAAACTTGTTGAATAAAGAGAAGGATGTGATTTGAAGCTTCGCGATGGAGATGCAGGGATGCGGTGTAAGTTCTCAGGAGCTGGCGACCGGCGACTTCCCGTCCGCGGAGGGCCTGTACCTGATCCAAGCCTCAGGAGTTTGAGGGGACTGGTTGGGTGAGGTTTTTTCACTCTTTCTCCTATCGGACACGTCCGGATCGTGTTGCCGGACATATACGGAGGATTTGAGGGGACCGGTTGGAGATGCTCTAATAAACGTAAAAACATATCTTTTTTGAATTTTTATGCGAATTTCAGACCTACACTTCCTTTTATTATTATTTTTTATGGTAATCTCGCCACTTTATTCATAATTCAGAATGTCATAGGTATAGAGTTTGCATCATAGGGTGTGGCAACCATAATTTTTTTTTTGAAACGGGGCAAAAGCTTTGCCTTTTATAATGATAAAGTAGGAGTAAACATGGTTGACCTAAGACAAAAAAAAAAGACGGCCTTTCTTGGCCGGAAAGAAAACAAGCTTCTAGAGTAAAATTTCCGACAAGTGCCTAGCGCCCGCTAGGATCCACTCCTTGCTTTCGTCCTTGATCAGAATCTGGCATCACGGTTCTGTAGCTATCAACGTACAACTTCCTTGCGCTCTCGAGGGGGCAATCATCAGGAACTTCAATCCCCATCTTCTTTTGCAGCACCCATATAGCCTTGTTGATGGCCGGCATATGCTGCTTGTCCGCAAGCCTGCTGCTCCGACGAACAACAGGCAACCACAAATGACGGCCCACTCCTAAAGGAAGTGCAAATCTAGCGAGATCATGAGCACAGCAGTGGTTGGCCAGCCCGCTCGAGGTCGACTCCCGCTGGAGCGATTTTCGGGTGTCTCACTGTGCTACATTGTTCACTAGGAACACTGTAGAAACACTGTTCATTAGGAATAGTGCAATAAATTTTGCAGGTGCCTCTCGACGTCCACGTGCCACAGGCGAGTTCGACGTGCCCGTCGGTCCCGGAGCGCTGGTCTTCGGATAAGTCTCTCAGGACGTTTTAGGGATATAGGTTGTAGGTCTAGTTTAGACATATAGGTGGGGTGTGCGTGGGTGGTGTGTGTGCGTGTGGTGTGTGTGCTTGTATGTCCGATCCGATACTACAACTTGTATTCTCAGGAGAGGACTATAAAAAAAACACTTCCTTTTGTTTTCAGTGAAGAGACCATCCACGACGAGCTGACTCCAGACCCGTGGCCCTAATCCGTCACATCTGTGCTGCCCAAAGCGCCTCGATCGGCCCAACCTATATCGCACGGGACTCGCTCGCGTCAAGAGTCCTTGGGCCGACTGACGGTCTAATTAGGATGTCCTGCCTGCGCGCGCGGCACGTACGATACATCTGCCGTTACTGCTCATGGCTGGCAAGTCGGCCCAACGGCAACTAGCAATGCCCACGTGCCTTTGCATTTTGCAAGACTCGCTGGCACTAGGCTGGCCGGCCACCATGCGTGACTAGTCCTCCGGGCTCCGGCCAGTCGCCGGCGTTGCTCAGCCCAAGAAAATGTGGTGCATATCCAACATGCCAGTGTACTCGTATTCATGGAAAGTGCGTCTTCCAAAAAAAAAACAACGAAAGAAGTGGGGCAGAAATGTTTATTCTCATACGCAAAAGTAAATGGAGAATATTTTTTTTAACTCAAAGTGGTCGTATCCACCGCCCGAATAGATAGAAGAGATGACCCAGTTTATAAGTAAAACCGGGTCCAAAAACCATACAAACTGTACAACGCCCTGTTTATGAGGAAAACAGGGCAAAAAACCCGGACAAGCGAGACGACATGCCGCCCACACGACGCAAATCGACAAAACGCTACAAACACACACCACCTATTCTGGGGCCGCCACTCCGGCGTAGCACTAGGACTAAGCTCCGCATTGCTCGAAGTCGAACCAGTCAGGGTCGACGAGCCCGCTGTCCGCACAGCGCCAGGACGCCACCCAATCCCACCTGCTCCGGGGCCGCCCCCGGCGTAGCAACCAGACGAGCCGGCGAGCTCGCTGTCCACACAGCACCAGGACGTCACCCAAAAACCATGCAAGACCGCGTCCCTGGCTCATAAGGCCGCTGCTGCGTGGGAGTTCAAGGCCGCCGCCTTGACATAACACCACCGTCCGGAGCCACCGTCCCGGCGTCCGCCTCCCATGACCACAACGCCGTCTTACCCGGTCTTCGAGAAACCGTTGCACCGCGAGGGCCAACAACTCCAAGGCGACGCCTTCAAGAAGGTAGCGACGCGTATGTCGCCGCCGCCCGCTCCTACGAAGCTTCGATTTTCACCCGCGTCGGATGGCATCGAAGCTCCACACACGGCGCAAACAAGAATGGAACGACACCCAGAGGCGCCGCCGTCGTTGGCCTCTACCAAGTCGACGCAAGGCTTTCGGCCGGAGCTCGATCCGTCCGCGAAGCGCGGGGAGCAGGCAGCTAGGCAGGTCAGCGCTATCGCCGACCACCGAACCTCCGGCAAGCTGCAGCGGTCTTCATGCCCTCGGGCGTGGCCTCCTTCCATTACTGTGTTCACTCCACCGAGGGCCACCCCGAGCCTGCAGCGAGCACCTCCTCCTCGACGGCCCGCTCACCAGCTCAAACGCGGATCCACACGCCGCCGAGCCTCATGCTCCTCCCGCAATCCTCGAGCCGGCGGCAAGCTCCAACGCGTCGGCCCGCGCCCCGGCCCAAATCACGAAGACCGGGCCCGCCCGATGCGGCCGCCTCGCACGCAGCCGCTGCAACACCAGCTCCACGAACCACCTCCGCCGCGTCGTCGTCCGTCCCGTGAACAGCGGCGAGCTCCTTCGACGACCCCAGATCTCGCGCGCTGAGAGGGCAAATGAAGAAACGCCCCGCCGCCACCTTCACAGGGACGCACGCGGCTTTGCCGGCGGTCCCTCAGGCGGAGGCGAAGCGGGCGTGGGGTGGCGAAGGGCCCTTCGGCGGCGGCGGCTAGGGTTGGCCCCCCGTGTCGCCAGATGAAGGCGAGGCGGGGTTGGTTGGGGTCTTATAACCATACGTTGTTTTTTTTTAGACTTATAACCATACGTTGTAACCATACAGGCTGGATGCCAGTTCCCTGCAACCGTCGGAATACACGTACGTATGGTTAATTACTGCACCGATAATGGCAGGGCGCACGCTGCGTACACGTACGCACAGCTTGGTTTTGTCGGCAAGACTGACCGGTCTCGCTACAGATCGAGACACGAGAGCGTGCAACGACATTGGTTTACATGATCCATCAGGTCACCTGGGCCCACAACACGACACGACAGCTCCGCACACACGCCCGCGGCCGGTCGATCGGTACCTACTTACGTACTGTAGTACACTAGTACTCGTACGTGGCATCGCCGGTGGATCGAGATTCGGCCTGAGACAGAGATGGATATATAAATCAAAGGAAAGCGAGCGGCGGTCCGTGATAGGGCGAGGCAGAAGAAGCAGGCGGACAGACAGCACACGTACCGATCAGATCAGCACGGCAAGAACAAATTACGAAGATTACGTTACGGTGTGACGGATGGACGGGCGCGCACGTCGAGAGGCCACGCTCACAGGCAGCCTTTAATTAATTTACCGCCGGCCTTTCCGTGGAAAGCGACCGCACGCACGGATAGAAGAGACCGACTGCGATCGATCATTCGAGGCGGCGGGGCCGGGATAGAGTGGGAATAAATGGGCGCGCATGTGTGTGGCGGCAGGCGTGTCCATGACCAAAAAGAATGTCCCGACATGTCGCCGGGCGCGGACAAGGCAGCGACGTGTCATCGGTCGGCTAGCTTGTGTGTGTGGGCACCTGTCACTACTCCTGCTGCTGCCAACCATTATCGGCGCCCGCCCTAGCTACTGCATGTTTGCTAGGCTAGGCTGAACCATGCATTACCGGCGTAACGTCCTACTAGCTAGCACTGTGCAGTGTACAACGTACCGGCGTGTCTATGCATGCGTGTTTGGCTCAGGCCTAACGTACGTGTCAAGATGTAATCTGTAGTGCTCACAAACATGTACAGGCAGCTCGAATGATCGAGTACGTTATCCATGTTGGAAATTGTGTAGGTGGAGTGGTACAGTATACTGCACTTGATGCATGTACGTACTCAAACAATCTTGAGTCAAAGAATCTTGATCATACATATACTCTACTACGACCGCGTACGACCCATTAACAGTCACTCATCTCACAGCATCGACATCGTTACGAAAAGCAAGATTTGCTAGCTACAAAGATAATCATGCTAGCTGCGCCGTATATATATATATATATATATATATATATATATATATATATATATATATATATATATATATATATATATGCAAAAGGTCGTACGGACTCAGAGCGAGCGATGCTTTGACCGGGATTACGATTTCTGGTACTAATAATTGATTAATGACCGATTTAGCATTCGGGTGGGAAGAAAGTAATCGGACGGGGCGCGCGGTCCCAGCCGGCCCGGAAAGTGAAACGAAGAACGAGATCTAGAGATATGAAGAATCAATCAAGCTGGCCGGCCGGCCGTGCGTGCGCGCGCGCGAGATCTAGCTAGCCACAGATACGAATTAAGAATCAGCACACTGATTACCGGGAAGGCTAAAGCTAAAATCGGTCCATCCATCTCATTATATACCAAAGGCCACAACTCTATAATATGGTTCCATTTGCTGATAAGATATTAACTGGGGTTCCATTTGCTGATAAGATATTATTAACTGCGTATCTATGATCGAGAGTGAGATCTCAACTGAGTTTAAAACACTCTATGAAGCTATGCCAAAATTGTACGTACAACTTTTTCTTTTTTGCGAATCTATTACGTACAAAATTGTAAAGAATCTTTTTTGCAAAATTGTATAACTGATTCGCCACCTTTATATTCGACTAAAGAAAAACTGACCCCCCACTGCACTGATCCGTTCAAAAAAGTGGTAGACCAGCTGACCAGGCAATGGCCATGGAACCAAGACAGAGGAGTGGCACCGGAAACACAAGCCACCGCTGTGGACTGGATCATCATGTCGGAGCCACCAACTGGATCGAGCGCGCCCGGCACGTAGTACGTGTGAGCCGTGCACGTATCTTTCATCAAAAAGCGTCCGTCCACTCAAACTCTCCTGCGATCGACCGATTTGTAAAGTAAAACGGCCGGGGAGCAGATAAAATGCGATTCCAATCAGATCAGGGTGGAGCATTATTAAGCATTGTTTTTTACCACTCAAGTGTACTTACTTTGTATCGTCTCTTAGCACGTTAACATAGGAGTGTTAAAAATTTAAGAGACAACCATGCCAATGGGTTGTTTCTTAAAGGTTGTCTCTAATTTAATGATTTAGGCCTCATGCATGCATCTGACTGGGCAAGCCCTCTATTTTGCCTATGGCCACATACAAAGGTTGTATGTTAGCTAAAATACAACATTCCTCTCTTTCTTTCTTAATTGCTATGCCACATCAGCAAATTGCCTAGGATGAAACCTGTATTGGCAAAGGCCTTAGCTTAGTGCATCATGGAGACACCGATTTGACTGATTGACCGCTGTCATTTCTGCAGTAATGACGAAGAACTGGTCGCTGTCATTACGTGCGGCATCGATCGTCGCAAGTCAGAGCCTTCACCTTTGATTATTCGTCCTAGCTTGGTTTGACCACGTCAATAATTAACTGATTGATGCTAAGTAGGAGTACTTGTTTGTTTCCCGCAATTTGGTTGCACTGCAAATTCCCTGGGGTCGAGAATCGATATCTTACTCCCGAATGTCAGATGTGAAACGGACCGATCAGGATTGCGACAATTAACAGACCAAAATCTCAATTATATACACGAGCCTCTGTTATGGCGCCACGCACATGCTTGACACTTGGAATTACACACAAGTACACAACGACCTTTGGATTGCAAAGCAAGTACTCCAGTAGACAGTTATACAATTCTACGACGACCGTCGCTAACTTGGTCCACATCATTTAGAGAAGGCAAAATATATAATTTATGTAATACATTATCTCTTAATGTCATCCCTAACAATTAATGATAATTAGTTATACTTTAGTGAGAAATTGTGTTGCTAAGAGAAAACATACGTACGGTACAACGGAGAAAATAGCATTCTCTTATTTCGTAAGAAATCATCTCTTAACTAAGAAAAGGTAACCTCCTCTTTTTTCATTCTCTTCTCCAGCTAAAAAATATCCTACTACGTGTCAACTATAAGAAAAGACTTAAGGATGTACAATTGGGTGACGTCAGCCATCTCATAGACTTACACGTCAGATTTTTGATTAGTAGGAGGAAAGAGAATGAAGAAACGGATGGTTACCTTCTCTTAGATACGATGATCTCTTACAAAAATAAGAAAAATACTAATTTCACCATTATATCATTTGTCTTCCATTTATAAATTATAATTTCTACTGAAATATAATTAATTATGTTGTTAGGGATGACAATAAAAGATAATGAATTGTATAACTTATAATTTTGTCTTCTCTAAATAACATGGATGACTAAGAGAGGACACCTTTGTCTACCATTGTACAAGCCCGTAGGGAATGAGCGGGAGTAACAGAAAGTGAAACGAAGAACGAAATCTTGAGATGTGAAGAATCAAGCGGGCCGTGCGAGATCTAGCTAGAGATACGAATTAAGAATCAGCAAAGTGATGCTCCGGAAGGCTAAAGCTCAATTCGCTCCATCGATCTCATTAGGAAAGGTATGGATCCATTTCCTGATAAGAAATGAACTGCCTATCTATGAGTGAGATCTCAGCTGAATTTAGAACGATCTAGAAAGCTACTACCGGAATAGAATATCTCTTTAGCATAATATGCCATGTACAATTGTGTAGCTGATTCGCCGCCTTTGTATATTTGAAAAGAAGAAAACACTGATTCCTCACTGATCCGTACAACAAAGTGGTAGACCAGGGAGTGGCCATTGAACCCAGCTAGAGTTGGCGGTGGAAAACACGAGCGACCACTCTTACACAGGCCAGGACCATGTCGGAGCCACGAACTGGCGGCACTTACGTGGGCCGTGCATGTATCTTTCATGCAAAAGCGTCCGTCCACTGAAAGTCTCCTGCAATCGACCGATTTGTAAATCAGGGAGCAGATAAAATGCGATTCCAACCAGATCAGGGCGGACCATGATTTCCCATTGTGATCCACTGAACTACTGGAGTGTACTCTGTGCGGCATCGTCGCAAGTCAGAGCCGCGACCGCCTTCGCTTTTGATTATTCGTCCTTGATTTGACGACTTCAATTAGTTGATTGATTGACGCTTAAGTACTTGTCTGGTAGCAATTGTTTTGTTTCCGCAATTTGGTGGCACTGCAAATTCCCTGGGGTCGAGAATCGATATCCTACTCCAGAATGTCAGATATGAAACGGACCGATCAGGATTGCGACAACAGACCAACAAATCTTAATTAAGGAGGATAATACTGTAGGATATACGAACCTCTGTTACGGCGCCATGCACATGCTTGACACTTGGAACTATACACACACAAGTACGTACACGACGACCTTGGGATTGCAATACAAGTAGACATGGTACTCCAGTAGACAGTAGTTTAACCGGGCCGGAGAGATCGACAGGCAGACTTAACTTGGATTTAGCGACCACGATGGATCGCCTAATGGAAGGTTATGGGTGGGATTAGAGGGACAGCGGAGCCGCGGCAAATCATTGACTATGGCCTAAAAAAACAAGTAAGCTGCATCAAAAGAAGGTTTGTATTGCTTCCCGGGCTTGCTTACCCTCTCGCGGTTTCCTGGAGCTGGCAACACATCTGAACACGCGCGGCCTCCTCTTCCTCTTCCTTCATTCGTGGGAAGAAAAACGCCCATTATTAATGGCGCCGTGAGAAGTTGGGCGGGGTTGGTCTGCCTGGTTTGGATGATGAATTGCTGCGAGAACTCTGCGGATAGACGCTACTGCGCTCCAGCCTTGGAATGGAAACATACGGGGAGTGTTTCGCCTTTGCGATTCTATGTTTGGGCAGAGGGAGGATATCTATCTGGTATCTCCTTTCTTCTCGGTTTGGAAATGAGCAGGGCGATGCTTATCCGCTTCCTTCTATGTTTGGGTGAAGAAAGAACGGCACACATGCCAACATTGGCACGGAAGTTGCGGGTACTTGTGCATTGCGTTGTACTTCTCGGTTTGCGGAGTACCACTGTTTAGCTATCTTGATATTGCCCAATCCCAATGGTAGTATCTATGTTTGGTTCGGAGCAGGTTGATGTTTCACATCAGCCCTCTTCTATGTTTGGTTCAGAGCATGATGAATAAGGGACGTCATACACATACTCACTCCGTTTATAAATATAAGATGTTTTAGTTTTTGTCAACATGTATGCAGATATGATTTAATGTGTATGTACACTTATTTGGGTGTGTACCTAGTTTTTTTTTTTTTTGAAACGAGGGTGTGGACATAGTCTTTTTTTTTTTGAAACGTGGGTGTGCACCTAGTCAACATGTGAGCTAGTTAAAACATCTCATATGAAAAAACGGAAGGAGTATATACATCGTCACATCAGAAGGGCATCGAAGTAGCAAAGAGGTTAAGTGGACGCACTTCCTCGATTAACAAACAATGGGGCCGCGCCATCTTCTTCTTCCTATGTTTGGGTCGGAGCAGGTTGAAGAAAGAAGGCACGACACACTCGCGGCATTGGGTTGTACCACTGCCTAGCTCTCTTTAATATCTGCATGCCTTCTTCTCGGTTTGGGAAGGGCAGGTTGATGTTTCACATCGGCTCTCTTCCATGTTTAGTTCTGAGCAGGATGAAGAGAAGGGACGGCACACATACATCGTCACATCACAAGGCCATGGAAGTGGCAAAGCTGAGCCGGATCCACGGCGGCATGTCTCCTTGTCCTCGCCACCTGTCCACCCCTAGCATCGTTTCGCCCGTGCAAGCAAAGATCTCGAGCGAAAGCCACGCTCTCCATCTACCGGTGTTGCAAAAATCCTCTTAAAAGACTACAATGCTTCCGTGAGCACCGAGCAAGCAGAAAGTCGAGCCTCGATCTCATCCTTTTTGTTTTTGCGGCTCACGTTAGCTCATCCTTAACGGCTTTGTTGTTTTTCCGTAGCTGGCTTTGTTGTTTATCCTCGGCGTTTGCAGATAGGACAAAGAAGCCCACGTCGTGGTGGCTGCAATAAACACGGAGGTGATGTGGTCGCGGCCGGCCGGGCAACTTGTTTTCACCGGGAACTGATACTGTTGCCGGCGAATCGGCCGGCAATGTCCACGGCCGCGGCCGCTGCACGCAAAGGCCGGTGAGCCCCGTTCATATGTGTTGGCTGCAGCAGCGAGTATTTATCTCCGGCTGCTGTCGCCTTGCGTGTTTAATTACTGCTACCACGAGGGTGCACGTTTCCTAGGATTCAGTTCACCAACCGGGAAATACTGCGAAATCTTCAGTGAGTGAGCTAGTGAGTGCGCCCGTAGTTGCGAAAACGCAGACGGTGCGATCGCCTTCTTCCATGGCCCGGAAATTCACGATGGAGACCGGGAGCACACACTCATTCTAAAATCAAACTGTAAAAAATCTGAAATTTCTGACATATTTGCGACTCAATGCCAAAGGTTTACACATAAATTTCCAGCAAATAAAGTTATAAAGAGCTGTATTACGACATATGTAAAAAAATAGTGCTTCAAAAAATTATATTACCAAACAAATCATTTCTTCATGAAATTTTGCTTATCTGTAGAAAACACAAACATTAAAACCCGTAGAAGATTGTTTTGAATTCTTTAAATATATTTCATATAAATTTACTCTTTGTCCATGAGTTACTCCCGAGAGTCAAGGACGCCATCCTCCTCCATAGCACTACCTTGTCCCAACTAATATATATTCAACGGGCATGACATTGATGGTTATCTATTTTCCAAATATCAACGATCACGACTCACGAGCACACAAATTTAGATGGGGCGTGTCGGCCGGGGCAAGCTCCCCGATCAGTGGCATGCCTAGACGTCTAATCTCACTAAAATTTTGGACCTATAACGTCTGACCATTAAATTCAGAAAATTTGCAGCGCGACACTTTTATGCTAAGAAGAGCATTGTGGCACCATTGTTCTCGCGAGCATCTAGAAAAAGGCTTAAAGAACATTGCAGCATCGTGGAATGCATTCATGCAGCAAATATTATCATGTATGCAACAAATACTTATTGTTCGCAACAAACCATTGGAAATCATCCAGCGTATGTAACATACACACAATGATGCTCGTGAAAGTGTGAACCTACTTTGTAGCATAAACATAAAAATTGCAATAAACACCCATAATCATCGCAGCATGTTGTACATGTGTATGTGGCAAACTAAAACCTAACTTTCGCAAAAAACTAAACCTCGCTTCTCACATGTTGAACACAGATCTCGAATCCCTACAACATATGTATTTGTCAAGCTAGATGGCTAAAGTTTTCACATAAGAACGACGTTGTCAACAACGAGACTACTCAAAATTCAAATAAATATTCATTTCATTCAAGTTGAACTCTTCATCCATTGAACCATATTCTATTTCATCTACACAACAAAAATGAAACCTTTCACTAAATATACCAAACTAACTACAAAAAAGGAGATTCACTTCATTGATCGCCCTCTTTGTCCTTCATCTTGGGCATGACCTTGAGAAACTCAAGGAGGGTCTGAGGAGGAAGATGTGCGTAATCAGTTCTTACAAGGGAAAAAACAAGAAAAAGAAAACTTGGAATTTAGAGAACATGAGAAGAAGAACATACCAGCTGATACGTCTCCAACGTATCTATAATTTCTTATGTTCCATCCTAGTTTTATACCAATAGCTACATGTTTTATTCACACTTCATAGCATTTTTATGCATTTTCTGGAACTAACCTATTAATAAGATGCCACAGTGCCAGTTCCTGTTTTCTGCTGTTTTTTGTTTCAGAAAAGCTGTTATGAAAATATTCTCGGAATCGGACGAAACAAAATCCCAGATGCCTATTTTTTCCGACACGTTCCAGAAGTCCGAAGAGGAGACGAAGGGGGGCAGCAGGGCGCTCTCACCCTATGGCGGCGCAGGTGGGCCCCCTGCCGCGCCACCCTATGGGGAGTGGGCCCCGCGCCTCCACCGACGTCGCCCCTTCGCCTACTTATTCCTCCAGACGTGAAAACCCTAAAACACCGAGCCATATTTCCAGAAAACATCCGCTGCCGCCGCCGCCGTCAACCCTAACTCGGGGGGTTCTGAAGTTCTCCTCCGGCACCCTGCCGGAGAGGGGAATCATCACCGGAGGGCTCTACATCGCCATGCCTGCCTCCGGAGTGATGCGTGAGTAGTTCATCCTTGGACTACGGGTCCATACAGTAGCTAGATCGTTGTCTTCTCCTTTTGTGCCATCATGTTTAGATCTTGTGAGCTGCCTATCATGATCAAGATCATCTTATTGTAATGCTACATGTTGTGTTTGTTGGGATCCGATGGATATTGAATACTATGTCAAGTTGATTATTGATCTATCATATATGTGTTGTTTATGATCTTGCATGCTCTCCGTTATTAGTGTAGGATTTGGCCAAGTTTATGCTTGTAACTCCAAGAGGGAGTATTTATGCTAGATAGTGGGTTCATGTCTCCATTTAATCTGGGACAGTGACAGAAAGTTCTAAGGTTGTGGATGTGCTGTTGCTACTAGGGGTAAAACAGCAATGCTTTGTCTAAGGATATTAGTGTTGTTTACATTATGCACCATACTTAATGCAATTGTCTGTTGCTTGCAACTTAATACTGGAAGGGGTGCGGATGCTAACCTGAAGGTGGACTATTTAGACACAGATGCATGCTGGATGGCGGTCTGTGTACTTTGTCGTAATGCCCAAATAAATCTCATAGTGGTCATCATGATATGTATGTGCATTGTTATGCCCTCTCTATCTGTCAATTGCCCAACTGTAATTTGTTCACCCAACATGTTTAGTATATTATTATGGAGAGACACCACTAGTGAACTGTGGACCCCGGTCCATTCTTTTACATCTGAAATACAACCTACTGCAATCATTGTTCTTTTACATTCTCTACAAACAAACATCATTTTCCACACTATACGCCTAATCCTTTGTTTTCAGCAAGCCGGTGAGATTGACAACCTCACTGTTTCGTTGGGACAAAGTAGTTTGATTGTGTTGTGCAGGATCCACGTTGGCACCGGAATCTCTGGTGTTGCGCCGCACTACATTCCTCCACCAACACCTTCGGAGCAACGTTGACTTCCTACTGGATTGATAACCTTGGTTTCATACTGAGGGAAAACTTGCTGCTGCACTCATCATACCTTCCTCTTGGGGTTTCCAACGGACGTGTGACTTTACACGCATCAAGCATATTTTCTGGCGTCGTTGCCGGGGAAGTCGAGTTGCTTTGGATTCAGAAGATTTCTGCCTCCACTAGTGACGAGGCGTTGACTCGGCAAATCCCTGGGTTGTGTACCCCGGGTTGATTGAGGGGGAGAGAGCTGAGCGCTGGTGATCACGACGGCTGACAAGCGAGGCGTTTACCCAGGTTCAGGCTCCCGGAGGATAACACCCTACTTCCTGCTTGTCTGGTTATTGATGGTGAGCTGTGGCTACAATGGCGAGATGGCAATCTCGCTAGGGTTTTTGTGGCGGCTATGAGCGTACCCTAGACGAAGGACCCTCCTAGCCTTTATATGGTAGGCTAGGTCTCAGGTGAACGGTGCCGATCGCGCTTACAAGCATGGCGGGGTCGCATGACCTAGCGTCGACTATCTTGGGCCGCACGTCGTCCTCCTTGGGCCTTCCTTGGGCCCTCGTCATAAGGTTGATGGGCTTGGCGTGACCCAGTATCCCCACCGTGGGGTAGTCGAAGAGTGACCCCACGACAGGAGCCTCCGAGTGCTTAGTCTAATCGTAGAGTCGGGTAAAGGACTCCTTCCTCCTGGGCACGCCGTCGGGTTCCTGAAAGAGATGAGTAAAATTGGTCGACTCCGGCCGTTCAGGGCTTATGGAGGATTCCTTAGTCGAACTGTCACTTCCAGGGTAAAATACCGTGAGTACAGCCTTAGTCGGTGATTTTCGACTGCTATTGTTCTGAGTCACTCGGGAGCGCGAACAGCGCTCCCGATGGGAGTAGCCCCCGAGATTAAGCTGAATTGCTTGCAATTGAGGTTAAACTCTATTTTTATTCAGTCGAAAAGCCCGCTCCCGATGGGAGTAAAGAAGGGACTCGACATGTTGGAGTCGCGACTGGCTTTGCGTGACTTACTGTGTATTCGGCCTGTTTAGCTTACTGCACAAGTTTCTTCAGCTCTTGGAGCTTACTGTATCTTCTTACACTCGTATGAGCTGTTCGAGTTTATTCGGCTCTTAGAGCTTACTGATCATTTTTGCACTCGAATGAGCTGTTCGAGTTCTCGATCAGCCCATTGGCGTACTTGCTATGCCTACGCAGTTGACGTCAGTGCTGACGTTTTCTGGCTCACTCTGTGTCCGACGGGACGTGACAGTGCGGGCCCACTGTCAGTATTGACTGGAGACAGCGGTTGCCGCTTTTTTCTGACCGTTGGGCGCGAAAATTTCGCGGTGTGATGATGGCGCCTTGATTCCCGCGCGTAGTGGGCGGCGTGGCCGTCGACGGTTGCAACACGTGGACGGCCAGATGATGTTGCGGAGAGCGGTTTCAGCAGGGATGGCCAGGATTGACTGACCGCGCGGTATATAATTTTCACCGCGGCGGTGAACAGTTCATCCATCCCCATTCTTTCGTCTCCACTGCTTCTGTTCGCCATTGTTGTGCTGCGTGCTCTGTCAGTTTCTTTTCTCCACCCTCCATGAGCAAGGCCGCGATGAAGAGGGGGAAGGCTGCTGCTGGCGCCGTCGCCGCCGCCGAGGCGAGCGTGATGAAGAAGCCCGACGGCGATGGGTCAAATCGTCGGTGAAGAAGGCCGACCTCGAGGCCCTCCGCGCGCAGGGACTGCTGCCGCCGGCGGATAAGGCGACGGTGCGCGCTCCCGGGAAAGAGGTATTCCCCTCCCCTCGAGGGGGAACGCGTTTGCTTCGTGGACTTCCTTCCGCGGGGTTTCGGGTTCCCCCTCCACGATTTCGTCCGTGGTCTCTTGTATGCTTATGGGATTCAGATCCACGATCTGACTCCCAATAGCGTCTTGAGCATCGCGAGCTATTTCGTGCTCTGCGAGTGCTTCCTGGGAATCGCGCCCAACTGGCTGCTGTGGAAGTCGCTATTCCTCGTGAGGAGGAACGTGGGGAAGAGCAAGCAGGTGTACCCAGTCGGCGGCTTCGGCATCCAGGTGCGTGGCGACACCTCCTACTTCCAGATGAAGAAGTCCGATTCCGTCCAGGGCTGGCGGAAGAAGTGGTTCTACATCAGGTGCGACCAAGCAGGGCTTCCCGAATTCGCCGCTGATCGCGAGTTGCGGAAGACGAACGCGTGGGCGCACCCGCTGTCGAAGGAGGACAGGGAGGCGACTCAGCCCTTGTTGACGCTACTTCGTGGCCTTCTGAAGAGTCTCGGGCGCGAGACGGGTGGAATTCACCTCATCGCCACCTTCTTCAGGCTTCGGGTGCAGCCGCTGCGCAGTCGCGTCCACCCGATGTGGGCGCGTGAGGATGCTGGCAATGAGCTTGATGATGACGCAGTCGAGTCGAAGGTGAGGAGCATCACTAGTCTCCGAGCCGCTGACCCGTGCAATGTCAAGTGCCCAGTCGAGCCATACGGGCCTAACAATCCTGTGCCTGAGGTGAGCTTCGTTTGCTTTGTCTTGTATCTTCTTCTGCGAATCCTTTTGCCTTACTCGAATGCTTCATTTGCTGACAGGGTCGTTCGAGCTACGTCAGTCTTCCTCCGTTGATGGAGAATGGACCTCATGAAGGGGAGTTCCCTGAAGACGAGGTTGATGACGATGAAGTTCCCTCCGCCACCTCTCCGAGTGAAGAGTTGGAGGAGGATGATGAAGACGAGGAGCCGCTGCGGAAGCGGCAGAGGCGAAAGGCTGGCGACTCTGGTTCTGCCTCGTCGCCTGTGAAGGAGGCGGGTGTGAACGAGGAAGAGACGAGCGAGTCCTCTTCGGGCACTAGGCACCCGAGCGACCTGGCTGAACCTTTGGTCGTGCCTCCACTCGGCTCTGCACCGCCGACCGAGTTCGCGAGGATGGCCTCCGTCTCCCTGGGAAGTGAAGACGATGTCGTCAGGTTAGTCGCATAACCATTGCTTTGTTTTTGTCGAGTGTGCTGTTTCACTTGCGGGTCCTTGAATTGAGTTTTCTTGTCACAGCGACCGTACTGGCGCTGCTGTTTCTTCCCCTCGTGAGATGGAGCACACTTCTGCTCCTATGATCGAGCAGACTGCGAGGACGACCGGAGAGGAGGCTCTGGCGGGTGACGTTTTGGCCTTGAAGGCTTCGACCTCCGCCATGCCAGAGAGGTCTGCTGACGCGACTCCGGTTGACGCTGGGCTGCTTGAGCATGTAAGTGTTCTTCGACTCCTTCTGCAAGATCTGTATCGGGTGCGCGTACAGCGCTCCCGATGGGAGTAGCCCCCGAAGATGCGCGTGACTAGAATAGTCGGGCGTAGATTAATGTCTTGTGTTTCCTGCAGCCATTTTATCGCCAGCAGATGGAGGGAGCCGCAGCCTTCGTTCGCATGGAGCAGGAGAGGGATCAGCTCGCACTGCTCTGGAGCAAGCGAATGGTAAGTGTGAACCCTTGTGTTCGAGGGGTGCTTCGACTGCCTTTATTGCTAACTTTGCTCCGTTGATCCGTAGGCGAGAAGGAGAGCATGAAGACGCGGGTCGCGGAGCTGGAGAAGTCACTGGGTGAAGCCCAAGAGCGGGAACAAGCTCGGGATGCTCTGGAGAAGACCCAGGTCGACCGCTTGCTCGCACTCGCAGATGTTGTTGGAAGTAAGTTTTTCGGCTCAGTGCCTACTTTGCCTTTCTTCGACTTCTGACGTCTTACGGGTGTTGATTTCTTTTGAACAGGACTTGCGGAGGTGCTCCTCCAGAAGGGACTTCCAGCGAGAGTGTCGGCTTGGCGGAGGCTGTTGGCTTCGTCGACCGCGTCTGCGCGTATGCATCGGCAGCGCTGCAGCAGTCGACGGCGGCACTGCAGAAGTCGACGGAGGCCTTAGCGACTGTGCACCGGAGTATCTTTCCCAGCAAGCCACCACCAGCTGCTGTTGACGCACTCGCAGCTCCATTCGAAGGCAATTCGAATGTCCTGGCGAACTTCACGCGCACGCAGACGGTACGCGGCTCCGAGCTCACTTTCCAGCTACTTCTTGGTCACCAAGTCGTGGGTGATTTTGAGAAGGTTGTCAGCGACTTCCCTCGGAAGCCTGATGGCAGGACCGCGTCCCTTAGCGGTGTGAAGGTGCAGGCGAGCCAGCTAGCTGCGAAGTTGGTCGACACCTTCGAGAAGAGGATTGCCAAAGCTGCAGAGTTGGCTGCTAGGAAGAGCCGTTCCCAGTCGGAGTCTGTAGTGTAGACTTTTTCCTTGTAGGACTATGCTTCTGCTTTTGGGCTTGAGTCTGTAATGCACTTTATATCGTGCGAGTGAACATGCTGATGATGAAATGTGAATTCGCTCCCTCGGGGGTGCAGTCGCCAAGTCTTTTTTGATGTCTTGTTTGGATGAATTATGTTGATTCTTTTCCTGGCTTGACGCTGTCAATTCTTGGCAGTCTGATATGGGCGAAGCTCCTGACGTTGCTGGAACTACTGGCGCGGATGATGAGGAGGACACCACTTCGGCTGCGCCTACTCGTCGCCGCCGTCAAGCTCCTCCAGCTCCTGTGCGAAGCGTAAATGACCAGAGAGTGATCACCTTCATGAGGAACAAGGTGTTGGAGCTCGAGTCGAAGCTGAAGAGTGCTGAGTTGGAGCTGGAGCGATTGAGGTCGCGGCCCGTTGCGCCGTTCTCCCAGCGTGAGAGTTTCTGCTTGGCGAGATGGACTTGATCAGTCGACAGCTGCAAGGTTGGCCTTCTAGCGTTTTTGCTTCGGCTTCTGTGTCTTCCTGCTATGCTTAATGCTTGGCCTTGATGCAGATGTGAACTCTGACTTGAAGGCTGAGCAGCTTCGAGTGGACGAGCGAGTAGAGAAAGAGGCCGCCGGTGACTCACTCGAAGCGCGCCAGTTTTGGTCGAACAAATCCAGAGGTAGTGTACTGGCACGAATGCTGGATCGTACCTGGCGGGCTGCTGTGCTCTTGGAAGGTTGCAGAAAAACCCTCTGGCAGATCAACAAGGTGTACTTTCCTCACAACGAGCAGCCGAATGGACTGACTGCTCTTCTGGAGAGGTTCCGTGAAGGCGGTGCGTTGAAGGAAGTCGTGCACGCTCAACTTGTTGCCGGGGCGAACGTGGCGTTGGCATACGTTCGACTGCACCGGCCTAATCTTCCATTGCACAAGGTGCTTGACGGCTTGCCTGGAGAGGGTGAATATGCCGATACTCTTGCGGCTGCGCGCCAGATGATTCGCAGGTCCAGAACTTTAGCGAGCACCTCGTAGGGCCACTCGATGCGCCAAAGGGCGAGCCTGTAGAATAAGAGTAGTATATGCTGTTGTACAGCGTTAGCTTGTAACAGAAATTTTTCCAAGTGGAAATATGAGTGTATGTATGTCGAGGTGGGGGTAGCCCCCGAGTTAGTAAATTGTATCTTGTAGACGTCTGTAAACCTGTATGGCGCAGCCCCCGAGCGGATCGAGTGCGGCCTAGGATTTTGAATTAAACCTGTGCGGCGCAGCCCCCGAGTGCTTCGAGTGCGGCCGAGGTGTATCGAGTCAGACTTGTGCGGCGCAGCCCCGAGTACGTCGGGTGCGGCCTAGTACTTTGACTTGGACCTGTGCGGCGCAGCCCCCGGGTGCTTCGGGTGACGGCCAAAGGTTTTGCGAGTGACCTGTATGGCGCAGCCCCCGAGTGCGTCGGGTGCGGCCTAGGTTTGACTTAGACCTGTGCGGCGCAGCCCCCGAGTGCTTCGGGTGACGGCCAAATTTTGCGAGTGACCTGTATGGCGCAGCCCCCGAGTGCGTCGGGTGACGGCCTAGGTTTGACTTAGACCTGTGCGGCGCAGCCCCCGAGTGCTTCGGGTGACGGCCAAGGATTTTGCGAGTGACCTGTATGGCGCAGCCCCCGAGTGCGTCGGGTGGCGGCCTAGGCTTGACTTAGACCTGTGCGGCGCAGCCCCCGAGTGCTTCGGGTGATGGCCAAGGATTTTGCGAGTGACCTGTATGGCGCAGCCCCCGAGTGTCGGGTGCGACCTAGGTTTTCAAGTTGGACCTGTATGGCGCAGCCCCCGAGTGCGTCGGGTGCGGCCAAGGATTTTGAGTGACCTGTATGGCGCAGCCCCCGAGTGCTTCGGGTGACGGCCTAGGTTTTGAGTTGAACCTGTATGGCGCAGCCCCCGAGTGCGTCGGGTGACGGCCTAGGTTTATGTTGCTTTTTGACTAAAAAAGTAAAGGGGAGAGCTTGTTCCACAAATCACTTCATTGATTTTTGCGAGCAGGCCGCCTCATTAAAACCCTTCCAGTCCCCTCAGGTACCCTGGTAAGGGAAAGAGTGCGTCTGGAACCTGCCGCTTCTTGAGATAGCACACTTTGTTACAAGGGGGAGTCGATTAGGCGTAGAAGCGGCGCAGTTGCGCCACGTTCCACGGGTTGCTGCAGACTGTCCCTGTCTTCGAGTCCTTCAGGCGGTAAGCTCCGCCGCCAATTGCCTCTGTCACGATGTATGGACCTTCCCACGGGGAGGCTAGTTTGTGCACCTTCTTCTGTTTGAGGCGGAGGACAAGGTCTCCGGGGACGAACGCTCTGGGCCGCAGTCGCCGTCCGTGATAGTTGCGTAAGTCTTGCTGATATACGGCTGTGCGGGTAAGGGCGATGTCGCGTGCTTCGTCCAGGGTATCCATGTCATCCTCGAGTGCTTCTTCTGCCTCGGACTCGTCGTAGGCCACCACTCGGGGTGCATCGAACTTGATGTCGCATGGCATGACTGCTTCTGCGCCGTAGACCATGAAGAATGGCGTGTACTGAGTGGATCTGTTTGGCGTAGTGCGCAGGCTCCACAGCACAGACGGCAGCTCCTCAACCCAGGCGCCTGCGGCGCGCTTCAATGGTACTCAGGCGCTTCTTGATGCCCTTGCAGACTAAACCATTGGACTTTTCGACTTGCCCGTTGGACTGCGGGTGCGAGACAGATGCGTAGTTGAGTTTGATGCCTTGCTCGGAGCAGAAGTCCTTGAACTCTTCGGCTGTGAAGTTCGTGCCGTTGTCGGTGATGATGCTGTGTGGCACTCCGAACCTGAAGATGATCGACCTGATGAAGTTAACTGCTGAGGAGGCAGTCGAACTTGTGATAGGCACGGCTTCGATCCACTTCGTGAACTTGTCGACTGCCACCAGGAGATGCGTGTGTCCTCCTGGCGAGGACTTCTTGAGTGGACCCACCATGTCGAGCCCCCATTGAGCGAAGGGCCAGGCAAGTGGGATGGTCTTTAGTGCTGAAGCTGGTGCGTGCGGCTTGTTGGCGAACTCCTGGCAGCCGAGACATTTCCTCACGAGTTCTTCTGCGTCTTGCATTGCGGTGGGCCAGTAGAATCCGGCTCGTAAAGCTTTGGCCACTAAGGCTCGACTGCTGGCGTGGTGCCCGCAGATGCCAGCGTGGATCTCGAGTAAGATGGCTTGACCGTCGACTGGGTCGACGCACCTTTGGAGTACTCCTGAGATGCTTCGCTTGTATAGCCCCCTTGATGATGGTGAAGCCTTTCGAACGGCGAATAATGCGCTTGGCTTCGACTGAGTTGACTGGCAGTCTCTGGTGCAGCATGTACGCCAGATATGGGCTCGTCCAGGTGGGCTCGATGAGCAGAACCTCCATTGGCTCCTTCTCTTTGCCTGGCGGGTCGGCGGTGCTCGTTGATGGTGTGGAGGATCCGGGCGCGGGTCGAAGTTTGACAGACCGCTGCGTGATGCGCTCAAGGAAGACGCCGGGTGGCACCTGCGCCTTGTCTGAGCCCAGGTTGGCGAGGGCGTCGGCTTCCTCGTTGCTTTCGCGGCCGATGTGCCGCAACTCGCAGCCGTCGAAGGTGCCCTCCAGCTGGTTGTACAGGTCTCTGTAGGCGATCATGTTGTCGGCGATGGCGTCACAGGCTTTCATGGTTTGCTGCACGACGAGGTAGGAGTCGCCGTAGATCATGAGGTGAGTGGCGCCGCAGTTCTTGGCCATTCGCATGCCATGGATTAGGGCTTCGTACTCAGCCTCGTTGTTGGAGGGTGTTGGGAAGTCCATCTGTAGCACGTACTTCAGCTTGTCGCCTTTGGGGGAGATGAGGATGACTCCTGCCCCGGCTGATCTGAACTTTTTGGAGCCGTCGAAGTACATTGTCCATGCGTTGGACAGGTCGGGGACATCTGGCAGCTGGGCTTCTATCCACTCGGTGGTGAATTCTGGGAGCACTTGGGCCTTGATTGACTTCGGGTGAGCGTATTTCAGCCCCCAGGGTCCTAGCTCGACGACCCACTTAGCGACTCGTCCTGTCGCGCATTGGTTGGTCAGGATGTCGGAGAGCCCGGAGGAGCTTACCACCGTGATCGGGTGCTCGGAGAAGTAATGGATTACTTTCCTTGAAGTCATGAAAACTCCGTAGGCCAGCTTCTGGTAGTGCGGGTAGCGCTGCTTGGACAGGGTCAACACCTCGCTAAGGTAGTAGACGGGTCGCTGAACAGGGTGACTGTGTCCTTCTTCTTCTCGTTCGACTACGAGTACCGTGCTGACCACCCTGTTTGTGGCTGACACGTAGAGGTATAGCGGCTCGTTCTCCAGTGGAGCCACCAGTACTGGGGAAGTCGTGAGTGTTTTCTTGAGTTGGTCGAACGCGACTTGCGCTTCTTCTGTCCACTCGAACTTGTCTGTCTTTTTCATCAGTTGGTAGAAAGGCAGGGCCTTTTCTCCCAACTTACTTATGAACCGGCTGAGAGCTGCGACTCGGCCGGCTAGGCGTTGCACCTCGTGAAGCTTGGTCGGTGCTGGCATTGCGAGTATGTTTTGCACCTTCTCAGGGTTGGCTTCGATTCCTCTTGCAGAGACGAGGTACCCAAGCAGTTCTCCGGCTGGCACGCCGAAGACACACTTGTCTGGGTTCAGCTTGATCTGATACTCGTCGAGGGCGGCGAAGACCTTGCGGAGGTCGGCGATGAGGGTGTCCTCCTTGCGGGTGGTGACGACGATGTCGTCGACGTAGACTTGGACGATCTGCCCGATGAGCCCTTTGAGGCATGCTTGCATTGTGCGCTGGTACGTGGCACCAGCGTTCTTCAACCCGAAGGGCATCGTCTGGTAGCAGAAAACGCCGTCGGGTGTGATGAATGCTGTCTTCTCCTCATCGTCGACGTTCAGTCTGATCTGCTGGTAACCTGAGTAGGCGTCCAGGAAGGACAGGCGTTCGCAGCCTGCAGTCGAGTCGATGATCTGATCTATCCGCGGGAGCGGGAAATGGTCCTTGGGGCAGCATTTGTTGAGGGCGGTGAAGTCGACGCACATGCGGAGTTTCTTCGTCTTCTTCTTCTCCACTAGGACGGGTTGGCGACCCAGTCCGAGTCCTTGATCTCTCGGATGAACTTGGCATTCAGCAGTCGATCGATTTCTCTGCTGATTTCGTCTCGCTTGGGCCCGGAAAAGCGTCGCATGGCCTGTTTGACGGGTCTGGCGTCCTTGTGGACCTTTAAGGAGTGCTCGGCGAGGTTCCTGGGTATTCCTGGCATGTCAGAGGGTTGCCATGCGAAGATTCTCCAGTTCTCACGTAGAAACTCGACGAGCGCGCCTTCCTATGCGGGAGTCAGACTCGACGATACTTTGACCGTCTTGCTGGCGTCAGTCGGGTGGACCTGATGGGTCGTTGTGTCGTCAGCCGCGTTGAAGGCGCGTCCTTGGCTGGTTTCTTGCGGGCTGGGAAGATGGTCTTGTCGTTGTCGACTGCCATTGCCTCGAAGTGCTCTTCGACTCCGAAGAATTCGGAGATCTTGCTGAACTCGCGGTCGCAGCTGTTGGAGCGGTCGAAGTCGCCGTGCACCGTGATGACGCCCTTGGGTCCAGGCATCTTGAGCATGAGGTAGGCGTAGTGAGGTATCGCCATGAATCTGGCGAAGGTTGGGCGCCCGAGTATCGCGTGGTACTGCGACTTCCAGTCGACTACCTCGAAGTCGATCGACTCCCTCTTGAAGTTTTCGGGTGTGCCGAAGATGACATCGAGTGTGATCGTTCCCATGGGCGTGACTGCTTGCCCTGGTACTATGCCATGGAAGGTAGTCTCTGATGCTGCCAAGTCCGTCGTTGGCCTGTTTATCCTTCTGAGGGTGTCGGCAAAGATGATGTTAATGCCACTGCCTCCGTCCATGAACACCTTTTTCAGGGTGTAATCTCCGATCAGAGCTTCGACTACCAGAGCGGCGTGCCCGGGTCGTGGTACTGCAGGCGGGTGATCTGCTCTGGAGAAGTGATTGGTGTCTCTGACCCTCTCAGGTAGTCGGGTACTGCGGGTGGACAGTGATGGCTTGGAAACTTGGCGGTGATGAGCTTCTGGTCCTGTTTGAGGGGCGCCCCTTCTGTATCATGTTGAGTTGTCCGCGTGCCGCTGGATATGCGTCCTGGATCACCGGTGGGGCATCTTGCTGCGCTGCTGCTGCTGCTGCAGAAAGGCTCCCGCCGCCTGTGCTGGATTGGCGACTGCGGGTGCTGCCTGGATGGCTAGCTGCGCGGCTGGCTGCGCTGCGGGTGCTGGAGTGACTATCTTCTGCATGGCTTCGTATATTTTGCGTGCCTTTCGACAGTCCTTCAACAGGTGGTTGGATCCCCACTTGCCCGTTTCCGGGTTCCTGAACATGTGGTGCCTGCAGGGTTGTTCCAGCTCTTCGCTGGGCTTAGAGTGCGTTTCTGCCACTCGCGTTTATGGCCTCCGTCGCTGCGGTAGCTGCTGCCGCCGCTTCGGTTGTACTGCCCCTGGCTGTATTGGCGACTCTGGTCACCGCCGCTTCGACTGTACTGTGCATGGCTGTATTGGCGACTGCTGTCGCGCGCTTCATCCTCACGGGGGGTTTGGAATCCCGCCGCTACTAGCTCGATTGAGTCGTTGCCGTTGTAACGTGGCTTCTTCTTGTGGCGTCCTTCTCGCCAGTTGCTTGGTCCGGCTTCGTCCTTCGGGGAGTAGTGTGAACTATTGCGGACCGAGTCCTCTCCGTCTGCCCACTGGTTTGCTATCTTCATGACCTCGATCATGTTTTTCGGCCGGAGCCTACCAAACTCCTCGCGGAGGTCGCGGCGGGAGACGCCGTGCATGAAGGCATCCATCACTCGGTCCTCCGAGGCGGTCTCCATGGTGTTGCGGAGCAGGTCCAACGCTGGATGTATGACCGGAGCGGCTCGTCTCGTCCTTGCTTGCATGCTTGTAGTTCGACGAACGTCGTCGGTCTCGAGTACGTCCCCAGGAAGGATTTAACGAAGGCCTCCGCGAACTCGTCCCACGTCCTGAAGGCGTTCTTGGGTTGAGTGTTGAGCCACCCGCGTGCGGAGCCCGTGAGCATCAGCTGGATGTACTGCATGGCCGTAGTCGAAGTACCGCCCTGGCAGCTGCAGGCTATGAGGTAGTCTTCTAGCCAGAGTCTCGGGTCCTGCTTCCCGTCGTACTTGACTGCTTCTGCCGTGAGCTTGAAGCCCTTGGGCATTCTTGTGTCGCGTATGTTGAAGCTGAAGCATGCGGCGCCGCACGGCTCGTAGTCGCCGTCGTTGCGGTCGTAGTCGAGGTTGGACGTGCTGGTCGGCCGCTGGATGCGGCTGCGGTCTACCGTCCTTTGTGTGATGACGTTGCGGAGGTCTTCGCCTGGCTGCGGTTGTCGCAGTTGTCTTGCCGCCGGGGCTGCGAATGCTGCGGGCTCGCGGTCGCGGCGATCCCGATCTTCTCGCGCTTTTTCCGTTGGCGCCTTGTTTATCAGTGCGTCTTCGAGTGTCTTGATAGACATGATCTGCTGCTTTGGAGGAGAGCGCGCGAGTCGCCCTCAGGCGGCTGTGTCAGTCGCAGGTATGTTTCGACCGCCATGAGTGCGGCTCCGGGTGTTTTGGGGATGGGTATCCCGTCTACATCTTCTATGTATGATGACTCGAGGTTGCGAGTGACTCTAGCGCGGTCGGCCTCCGTCATCAAGGCACGCGGCCCTCCTGGCGCTCGACGCATCGGCCTCATCCTTGCGTCGAAGTAGCTCGGCCTTCTCTGCGCGGAGTCATTCGCCTTCCTTCCGTAGCAGGTACTGGACCACCATAAGGTCCTCCGGGGTGCGTCCGGTGGAGGGTACGTGCCTTCCTCGACGTGCTTCAGGGCTTTGATTGCCATGTCGCGGGTGATGGTGAGTCGCGTCACCTGGTCCGGCATGACCACCTCTAGTGGGTATGCGGGTTCATCGTCGTTGCCCTGCGGCCTCTGGTCGATCATGAAGACTTGCGCGGGGTAGATCTGGGCAGTGGGATGGACGCTGCCACTGCTGCTCCCTTCGTCCGAGCCGTGCTCGGAGTCGAAAATGGCCGCAACATGGTGGGTACCACAGTCGCCGCCGAGGCTCCTTCCCTGGGTCTCGCGATCTTCGCCGCGGTCGTGAGGAGTGATGTCGCTGTTGTCGACGTGGGCGCGATTGGCTTGTTGACGATCTTGTAAGTCGATGGAGACGCGAGTGACGCGGTATAGAGTGACGCGACCTCCGTTGCGCGCGAGGGTGTGGTCGACGTAGTCGAAGTTGACGTAGATCTTGGCCTTGCCAGCGACGCAATCGAGGTAGTCGAAGTAGACTCGATCCGCGCGGTGGTCGACGTAGTCGTAGCAGATGCGATCCCCTTGGTAGCCGGAGACGCTGATGGCGAGGCCGCGTTGGGCGCGATCTCTGCCGCAGCGGAGGCGGTCGGAGTAGTCGAGGCGGACGCGATCTTCTCAGCAGTCGAAGATGCTGCCGCCGCAGTCGCAGCAGATGCGATCTCCGCGCGCAGGTGGGGGGCGTGGTTTGCGCAAGCCGCGGCAGATGTGGGTGCCATCGCCGCGGGCGGTGCGATCGCCATGGATCTGAGTACTCTACAGCTGTCTACGAAGTAGTGCATGGTACCGAAGGTGAGGCACATACCTACGTGCAGATCGGCGTACACCGAGTGGTGGGCCGCGGGTGGAAGGTGTACTCGAAGGAGCCGAAGCAGATTGGCTCCTTGGTGATGCAGACGTCGGTCTTCAAAGTTGATGGAGCCGGTGCGACCATGGTTCCAGCGCTCGTTCTTTCCCACAGACGGCGCCAATTGACGAGGCGTTGACTCGGCAAATCCCTGGGTTGTGTACCCCGGGTTGATTGAGGGGGAGAGAGATGAGCGCTGGTGATCACGACGGCTAACAAGCGAGGCGTTTACCCAGGTTCAGGCTCCCGGAGGATAACACCCTACTTCCTGCTTGTCTGGTTATTGATGGTGAGCTGTGGCTACAATGGCGAGATGGCAATCTCGCTAGGGGTTTTGTGGGGCTATGAGCGTACCCTAGACGAAGGACCCTCCTAGCCTTTATATGGTAGGCTAGGTCTCAGGTGAACGGTGCCGATGGCGCTTACAAGCATGGCGGGTCGCATGACCTAGCGTCGACTATCTTGGGCCGCACGTCGTCCTCCTTGGCCTTCCTTGGGCCCTCGTCATAAGGCTGATGGGCTTGGCGTGACCCAGGTATCCCCACCGTGGGGTAGTCGAAGAGTGACCCCACGACAACTAGGCATCAGTATTTTCTGGCGTTCTTGCAAGGGGAGTCTCTCACACCCAATCTCTTTACTTTGTTTTTGTCTTTTACTTTATTTTTATTTTGTCTTGTTTGCTTTCTTTATATCAAAAACAAAAAAATTAGTTACTTGTTTTATTTTGTTATTTCGGTTTGTCTTTATTTTGCTATAATGAGTACTCCTGAGAACACCAAGTTGTGTGACTTCACTAGCACAAATAATAATGATTTCATATGCACTCCTATTGCTCCACCTGCTTCTAAAGCAGACTTTTATGAAATTAAACCTGCTCTATTAAATCTTGTTATGAAAGAGCAATTTTCTGGTGTTAGTACTGATGATTGCTGCCCATCTTAATAATTTTGTTGAACTTTGTGAGATGCAAAAGTATAAGGATATAGATGGGGATATTGTAAAACTGAAACTATTTCCTTTCTCCTAGAGGAAGAGCTAAAGAATGGTTGCTATCTTTGCCTAGAAATAGTATTGATTCATGGACAAAATGCAAAATGCTTTCATTGGAAAATATTATCCTCTGCTAAAATTATATCTTTGAGAAGTAGCATTATGAATTTCAAGCAATTTGATAATGAACATGTTGCCAAGCATGGGAGAGAATGAAATCTATGATAAAGAATTGCCCTACCCATGGACTGACTGCTTGGATGATCATCCAAACCTTTTATGCAGGATTAAATTTTTCCTCAAGGAATGCTGGATTCGCTGCTGGAGGAACCTTTATGTCCATCACTTTAGGTGCAGCAACAAAACTTCTTGATGATATGATGATCAACTACTCCGAATGGCACTGAAAGGACTCCTCAAGGTAAGAAGGTAATTTGTTGAAGAAATTCTTCCTTGAATGAAAAGATTGATATCATTATGTCTATGCTTGTGAGTGGTAAATCTCATATTGATCCTAATAATGTTCTTTAGCTTCATTGGTTGCTCAAGAAGAGCATGTTGATGTGAACTTCATTAAAATAATAATTTCAACAACAATGCCTATAGGAATAATTTTGGTAATAACAACTATAAGCCATATCCTTCTAATAATGGTAGTGGTTATGGTAATTCTTATGGTAATTCTTACAACAATGTAGGAGTGTACCCTCTGATCTTGAAGTCATGCTTAAAGAATTTATTAATACACAAACTGCTTTTAACAAATCTGTTGAGGAAAAGTTTGGTAAAATTGATGTTCTTGCTTCTAAGGTTGATAGTCTTGCTCTTGATGTTGATCTTTTGAAACTGAATTATGCTAATGAGGTTAAAGATACTAAGTCTTTTGCTACAGCAAATGCCATCCAAGTTAAAATTGACAACAATATTAGGATGTTGGCTGAGTTGCATGCTAGGTGGGAAAGAGAAGCTGAAATTGATAGAAAGAATAGTATAGCTCGAGTTTGTACTATTACCACCACTAGTAATGCTGAAGCTTCACATGTTGATAAACCTCCTACTATCAATGGTAATGTTATTGATGTTGGCAATGTTTCTACTTCTACTATAAAGCATGCAAAATTGCCTAAAACTGCTGAAACTGTTTCTGATAAAGGTGCTGAAATTTTTCGAAGTATTGGAGGCAATGGTCCCATTACTTTTGATCATAATGATTTTGATTTTGATAGTTGTAACATCTCTGAAGTTATTAAGTTCTTGCAAAAGCTAGCTAGAAGTCCTAATGCTAGTGCTATGAACATGGCTTTTACAAAACATATTACAAATGCCCTCATAAAAGCTAGGGAAGAGAAATTAAAACTTGAAGCTTCTATCCCTAGGAAGTTGGAAGATGGTTGGGAGCCCATCATTAAAATGAAGGTGAATGATTTTGATTGTAATGCTTTATGTGACCTTGGTGCAAGTATTTCTGTTATGCCTAAGAAACTTTATGATATGCTTGACTTGCCACCTTTGGAATGCTGTTATTTGGATGTTCATCTTGCTGATAACTCTATGAAGAAACCTTTGGGGAGAATTGACAATGTTCATATTACGGTTAACAATAACCTTGTCCCCGTTGATTTGTTGTTTTGGATATTGAATGCAATGCATCTTGTCCTATTGTTTTGGGAAGACCCTTTCTTCGAACTGTTGGTGTTATTGATATGAAAGAGGGGAATATTAAGTATCAATTTCCTCTTAAGAAAGGTATGGAACACTTCCCTAGAAAGAGAATGAAGATGCCTTTTGATTCTATTATTAGAACAAATTATGATGTTGATGCATCTTCTCTTGATAACACTTGATTTTCACTTTCTGCGCCTAGCTGAAAGGCGTTAAAGAAAAGCGCTTGTGGGAGACAACCCATCTTTTTATTTTCTGTCATTTTATTTTATTTTGAGTCAAGGTGCTGTTTACTTCTGTAGCAACTCCTTTGTATCTTTATTTTATTGCATTGTTGTGCCAAGTAAAGTCTCTAGTTGAAAGTTGTTGCTAAAATTGGATTTCTGCGCAGTGACAGATTTTTGCTGTCCACCGTTTTGAGCTGTATGCGCTACAGAAAATTCGAAAAATTCTGAAAAAATCACGCATGATCCTTATATATGTACGCAACTTTCATTAGTTTGGGCTTCTTCCATCTGAGCAAGTTAAGTGCCTCGAAAAAATTCGTCTTTCCAGACTGTTCTGTTTTTGACAGATTCTGCCTTTTATTTTGCATTGCCTCTTTTACTATGTTTGATTGGATTTCTTTGCTCCATTAAACATCAGTGGCTGTAGTAATGTCCAGAAGCTTTGGTAATGATTGTGTCACAGTAGAATATGAGAATTTTTGATTATGCACTAACCCTCTAACGAGTTACCTGAGTTTGGTGTGGCGGAAGTTTTCAAGGAGCAAGAGAGAAGGATGATATGATGTGATCAAGAAGAGTGAAAAGCCTAAGCTTGGGATGCCCCCGTGGGTCATCCCTGCAATATTCAAGAAGACTCAAGCGTCTAAGCTTGGGGATGCCCAAGGCATCCCTTCTTCATCAACAATTTATCAGGTCATCTCTAGTGAAACTATATTTTAATTCTTCCACATTTTATGTATTTTACTTGGAGCGTCTGTTTGCTTTTATTTTTGTTTGTTGTTTTTATTTTCTGAATAAAGTTGGATCCTAGCATTTTGTGGGAGAGAGACACGCTCCGCTTTTTCATGTGAATACTCATATTCTTCACTTATATCTTTTGAGTATTCTTATCTAGCTACTATGCTTTTAGCTCCTGTTTTTCATGCATCTCTTTTAGAGCTGTTAATTCTTGAGGAGTAGTACTCTCTTGTTTCATTTGTAATCATTTGGAGAGTTTTTGTTTAGTTGCTTGGTTGATGTGTTGGTTCAGAAAATGCTGCATGTGGTAGTGGTATAGTAATAACTTGCATAGTCTTGTAGATCATTGAACTTTGATGATTGATTCTTTGCAAATGTTTTGAGGTATTTAGATGGTAAAGCTTGCTGGTTAATTAAGTTAAAATTATGAGTGGATAGTTGTCTTTAAGCTTGTACCGTACTACAAACTCTATTTAAATTGTTGAAGGTGTAGTTGGACTTGATAGCTTTCCATGTCTAAAAGTGATTCGTAATAACTAAGTTGTGCTGAAGGTCGAGGGATCTAACGGGGTACTTGTGCCGCCGTGAACGGCCCTTCTTGGAGTAAACTTTAATCATGTTCTTAATGTTGAACCTGCTAGATGTTTGCAATAAGCTTGTGAGTTCTTTTTGACTAATGTTGAGCTACGGTTTTTGGCACTTCCACCATCCATATTTGCTAGCCTCTTCGGTGTGTGCATTGCCTTCTGCTCACATTGAGAGTTGTGCATACTTCGCCAGTACATCCAAACCCGTGGGAGAACTTTCTCTTGTTCTCCTACACATAAACCCATACATCTTCCTCAAAACAGCCACCATACCTACCTACTACAGCATTTCCATAGCTGTTCCGAGATATATTGCCATGCAACTTCCATCTTACATTACATGACTTGCTGTCATTCATCATATACATATTGCTTTGCATGATTCTATACAGCTGATGTGCGGTTTACCCATGTTACGCTAGATCATTGCATATCCTGCTACACTGGCAGAGGCATACAGTTTACATCATGTTTTAGTTCGTTGTGAGTTATTTGTAACAAAAAGTGTGTTGTCATATTAGAGTGTTGCCCCTGAAAGTGAAAAGAGCCATGGAGGCCATCGAAAAGAGAAACAGAAAAAAAAAATAGAAAAAAAAGAAAAAAAAGAAAAGAAAAAGGGGCAACATTACTATCCTTTATCCACACTTGTGCTCATGTTAGCACCTGCATTATTCATAGTCATCATTTGTGCTCATGTTTAGCACCTGTACTCCATGTGAGAGAGTTTTCATGTTTACTAGTATAACTATGTGGGGAATTTACACTATAGAACTTGGGTTGTATATTCCAATGATGAGCTTCCTCAAAATGCTCTAGGTCTTCATGAGCAACCAAGTTGGATGCACCCCCACTAGTTCCATTGGAGAGCTTTCATACATATAGCTCTATGTGCATCCGTTGCATGGCAATCACTACTCCTTACATAGCTTCGATTATAAGACTTCTTGTCTAATGATCACTTATAGCTTTGTGAGACTTTCTTCCTTTGGCCTTCCAAACCTCAATGTTCTTTTAGCCATAACATCCTGGTGCCAAAACCAAATTACGCTCACGGTTGAGTAGACTTCGAAACAGTTGATTCATGATGTTCATGTTTATTTTTACTTGGCTGAATCCTTCTATGTTGTGAAAGATTACTTGATGCTTGGAATTGAAGGATAGAACTCCTACATTGGATACTTAACACATCTTTAATGAACCTTGTACGGTTTCATGTCTTTAAAGCAATCATTCATGAAAACTTTTAGCTTGTTTAACTAACTTGTTTTGTTATCTTTTATATCATTATAGACTTTGCTTGAATGATTTGATCTCAGCTCATATGCTTTACAATATTATTGATCAAGATTATGTTGGTAGCATGTCACTTCAGAAATTATTGTTGTTATCGTTTACCTACTCGAGGACGAGTAGAACTAAGCTTGGGATGCTTGATACGTCTCCAACGTATCTATAATTTCTTATGTTCCATGCTAGTTTTATACCAATAGCTACATGTTTTATTCACACTTCATAGCATTTTTATGCATTTTCTGGACTAACCTATTAACAAGATGCCACAGTGCCAGTTCCTGTTTTCTGCTGTTTTTGGTTTCAGAAAAGCTGTTCTGGAAATATTCTCGGAATCGGACGAAACAAAATCCCAGATGCCTATTTTTTCCGACACGTTCCAGAAGTCCGAAGAGGAGACGAAGGGGGGCAGCAGGGCGCCCTCACATGGCGGCGGGTGGGCCCCTGCCGCGCCACCCTATGGGGAGCGGGCCCCGCGCCTCCACCGACGTCGCCCCTTCGCCTATTTATTCCTCCAGACGCGAAAACCCTAAAACACCGAGCCATATTCCAGAAAACATCCGTGCCGCCGCCGCCGTCAACCCTAACTCGGGGGTTCAGAAGTTCTCCTCCGGCACCCTGCCGGAGAGGGGAATCATCACCGGAGGGCTCTACATCGCCATGCCTGCCTCCGGAGTGATGCGTGAGTAGTTCATCCTTGACTACGGGTCCATACAGTAGCTAGATGGTTGTCTTCTCTTTTGTGCCATCATGTTTAGATCTTGTGAGCTGCCTATCATGATCAAGATCATCTTATTGTAATGCTACATGTTGTGTTTGTTGGGATCCGATGGATATTGAATACTATGTCAAGTTGATTATTGATCTATCATATATGTGTTGTTTATGATCTTGCATGCTCTCCGTTATTAGTGTAGGCTTTGGCCAAGTTTATGCTTGTAACTCCAAGAGGGAGTATTTATGCTAGATAGTGGTTCATGCCTCCATTTAATCTGGGACAGTGACAGAAAGTTCTAAGGTTGTGGATGTGTGTTGCTACTAGGGGTAAAACAACAATGCTTTGTCTAAGGATATTAGTGTTGTTTACATTATGCACCATACTTAATGCAATTGTGTGTTGCTTGCAACTTAATACTGGAAGGGGTGCGGATGCTAACCTGAAGGTGGACTATTTAGACACAGATGCATGCTGGATGGCGGTCTGTGTACTTTGTCGTAATGCCAAATAAATCTCATAGTGTCATCATGATATGTATGTGCATTGTTATGCCCTATCTATTTGTCAATTGCCCAACTGTAATTTGTTCACCCACATGTTAGTATTTTATTATGGAGAGACACCACTAGTGAACTGTGGACCCCGGTCCATTCTTTTACATCTGAAATACAACCTACTGCAATCATTGTTCTTTTACATTCTCTGCAAACAAACTCATTTTCCACACTATACGCCTAATCCTTTGTTTTCAGCAAGCCGGTGAGATTGGCAACCTCACTGTTTCGTTAGGACAAAGTAATTTGATTGTGTTGTGCAGGTTCCACGTTGGCACCGGAATCTCTGGTGTGTGCCGCACTACATTCCTCCACCAACACATTCGGAGCAACGTTGACTTCCTACTGGATTGATAACCTTGGTTTCATACTGAGGGAAAACTTGCTGCTGCACTCATCATACCTTCCTCTTGGGTTTCCAACGGACGTGTGACTTTACACGCATCACCAGCTTGCCAAGATAGATGTCCATATGTACAAATACAGAGTGTGAGTGATTGTTATGGTTTGCTGGATAAGCCATTGATTAAGTGTGACACAACTATATGGATCGTAGTTTCGCAAGGGCCAATTATTTGGCTAGGATGTTTGAGGCACATAATAACTCATGGCTTGCTTCTCTTCTATCACAACACAATTATGTGCACCTAAATTATCTAGAACACTTTTTGCGTGATGTCCTTGTCATGCGAGAGGAAAATCCTATATTTCGGGATTATTTGTGGCAACTATGGATGATGTCGTTCTTGCTAATCGCCCCCAAAGTGGCCCCTGTTGTAATGAAACAACTAACCTCCAGATAAACATTTTGCTTACTTCGACCTCGCCATCTTGGGCTTGCTGGTGACGAATCGTGCTCATCAGAGCCTCTCTGCCACGGGCTAGGATAGGATAGACCAATCGACCACCGGCACCATCTTCTCTAAATTGTATGACGCGAAAACTTCTGTTTATTCACTTTAAGCTCCATCAGGGCCGCAAGATCCATGTCCTAAACACATTTTAAACCATGCAACAATGCTTATTGTGTTATATTAGAAGGAGAAAAAGGCAAGGGATGACCAAAGTATACAAAATGGCCCGAGGACAACAAGAGATGAAAAAACAGAAAATGAAACCCTAAAACAACCTAAAGACTAGGACACCATCAGAGTGCATCGCACCTCCACCTTGTCTGGTCCCAAAAAAGAAACTCCAGCACATAGGGTTAAAACGACCCACTCTAGCCGATTCCCATTGCTTCGCCTTGTTCTTGATATGATCGATGAGTACGTTTGGCAGATTTTTAAGAAACTTTTATGTATCAAATTTTTGCAAGTGACATCATTTTCAAAGACATCCTTCCCAGTGTTTATAGGTGCAGGAAGAAATTCAAAAATGAAATGGCCCTGTTGTTGCACAATGTCAAGAGAAGCTATGCATATAACCCAGACATTCAAGTTCAAGTCTTCACGAATGCAGATTTGGCTATTTATTCTTACAAAACATTTTTAAGAACTATGCAATAAAATGGCTCTGTGCTTCATCCATGGATCGAGTTCAAGCTAGGGTGTGCACGGACAGGATGAGCCAGGACTAGGAGCACCAACAATGATTGATGCTAATCCACACCAAATATGGCAAAATAAGAAGTTTGACAAAATGACTACTATAAAATTTTCTCTTACAAAAGAAATAAGTAGTGGCAAACAAATCGAGAGTATCATGCAAATGGTGTGCCTGATAGCCAGAGCGATATGAACCAACCGTTTTTTCCACTCGTATCGTCCACATCATTTATGTGACTCATCATATCAACCACGCCTCTCACGTAGAAGTATGAAGCCACCTACGAGAGGAACAAGATGACGAAGTTTTCATTTAAAATACGACCCAATGAACACATATTTTTCTTTTTCAAATATAAACGTCGACAAATTGCTCATCAGCCATCCTGGTTACGATCTGTGAAGTGGTATTGCCTCTCGTACGTACGGGCCAAGGCGCCAACCAGTAGCGCGGTACAGGAGGGTGAAAAGACGAGGATGCCCTCGGCCGCTCGGCCGCCTATAAAACCAGGCCCAGCTCGCCTTCCCGGCACACACGAGTACGCTCGCTCAAGTCTCTCTCATCACACATGGTCACTCTCTGATCAGCCACGACCACGACACTAGCATAGCTTCCGCACTACACGACACGAACACGCAGTAGAGAGGCGCAGCACCATGCCGGCGGCGCCAACGGTGGCCACGGTGGCGTGCGACGAAGCGCACCGGAGGCGCTGGAGTACATCGAGCGCGTCACGTCGTGCGCGGGGGAGACCCAGCGGCGCGTGCTGGCCGAGATCCTGGAGCAGAACGCGCCAGCCGAGTACCTCCGGCGCATCGGCGTCTCGGGCGACGCGCCGGGCGCCAACGACGCGTTCCGCCGCCAGGCGCCGCTGACTACCTACGAGGACATCCTCCCCGACGTCACCCGCATCGCCAACGGCGACACCTCGCCCATCCTCTCCGGCAAGCCCGTCCAGGAGTTCCTCACCAGGTATGCAGAGACATCCATACATCACTACATCCTGCTAGCTGCTACATGTTCTTGCTGGCATGAAAAGTTTGATTAACCAGCGTACGTACGTGCAGTTCGGGAACGTCGGGAGGGGAGAGGAAGTTCATGCCGGCGATCGCGGAGGAGATGGACCGGCGGTCGGAGCTGTACGGCCTGCTGATGCCGGTCATGAGCCAGGCGGTGCCGGGCTCGACAAGGCAAGGCCATGTACCTCTACTTCGTCAAGGCGGAGTCACGCACGCCCGGCGGCCTGCCGGCGCGGCCCGTGCTCACCAGCTACTACAAGAGCCGCCACTTCCTGGAGCGGCCTCACGACCCCTACAACCGTGCACACCAGCCCCGACGGCCATCCTGTGCGTGGACTCGTACCAGAGCATGTACGCGCAGCTGCTCTGCGGCCTCGTGCACCGCGCGGACGTGCTCCGCGTCGGCGCCGTCTTCGCCTCCGGATTCCTCCGCGCCATCAAATTCCTCGAGAAGCACTGGCGCCGCCTGTGCGGGACATCCGCACGGGGAGCTCGACGCCGAGATCACCGACCGCGCCGTGCGCGCCGCCGTCGGGACGGTGCTCCGCGCCGACCCGGCGCTCGCCGACGTGATCGAGGACGCGTGCGCCAGGCCCTCGTGGCAGGCGTGATCCGGAGGGTGTGGCCCAACACCAAGTACATCGACGTCATCGTCACCGGCGCCATGGCGCAGTACATCCCCACGTTGAGTACTACGGTGGCGGACTGCCGATGGCATGCACCATGTACGCCTCCTCCGAGTGCTACTTCGGCCTCAACCTGAACCCGATCTGCAACCCCAGCGACGTCGCCTACACCCTGATCCCCACAATGTGCTACTTCGAGTTCCTCCCCGTCGATTCCGGCAGCACGCCGAGCCCGACCACCGCGACCTCGTCGGCCTCGTCGACGTCAAGCTCGGCCGCGAGTACGAGCTCGTCGTTACCACCTACTCCGGCCTGTACCGCTACCGCGTCGGCGATGTGCTGCGCGTGACGGGGTTCAAGAACGCGGCGCCCATGTTCAGCTTCCTGCGGCGCAAGAACGTGGCGCTGAGCATCGACGCGGACAAGACGGACGAGGCGGAGCTCCACGCCGCCGTGAGCACCGCCATGCAGCACCTCGAGCCGTTCGGCGCGTCGCTGGTCGAGTACACGAGCTACGCGGACGCCAGCACCATCCCCGGCCACTACGTGCTCTTCTGGGAGCTCCGCGACGGAGGGACGACCTCGACGACGCCCGTGCCGGCGTCGGTGTTCGAGGACTGCTGCCTCGCCATGGAGGAGTCACTGAACAGCGTGTACCGGCAGTGCCGCGCCGCTGACCGGTCCGTCGGCCCCCTCGAGATCCGCGTGGTCTCCGGGGGCACCTTCGACAAGCTCATGGACTACGCGTTGAGTCGCGGCGCGTCGATCAACCAGTACAAGGCCCGCGGTGCGTGCGTCCTGGCCCGGTGGTGGAGCTCTCGACGGCAGGGTGGAGGGCAGGTACTTCAGCCCCAAGTGCCCCAAGTGGATCCCCGGGAACAAGCAGTGGAACGGCGGCAACGCAAAGAAGATGGACACCAGTTAATTAAGAAATGGAGTTGCTTAAGCTAATTAAATCAGATCGATCAACTAGTTAATTAAGATATGATGATGGACAGTACGTTGTGGCAAAGGCTTGATTGGAGAGTGGCTATGATAAGGACCTGAGCCACAATATATATTAATCAGTGTTTAGCTAATCATGGAGTGTCGGTTTAGCTTAGGGGCCTGCGTATCTATGGGCTTTGTTTCTTCCTCTTTGTGCTTTTGTAATAAAAAAGTAGTACTGGTTTTTTTTTGTTTCTTTGTTATTTTTGGCAAGCATGTCGATCTGTGAGTGAGCCAAGGAACAATATATACCAGCTTTATGCTACTAATACACTTTCTTGACATTCACGGCTTATATTGAAGCTCAAAAATCTTGGTTGGATGCCACCCAAAAGTTTCTAAGCAAATCTTAATTGAAGGGGCCAGTCATGATTACTACGGTCATGTAGTAGATTTATAATTTCAGCATGTAAGATATATAACTTGATTATAATTTCATCATGGATACAAACAACTACAACTATTATTACACTGTTCACATTTGAGGAGTAAAGAATGTGACACATGTACATGCGGATATTCTTCACCGATTGTCTTATTTACTTCAACTGATTTCCTAGATAAAGGGCTTGACGAGAGTATAGTGAGATCGACTAAGCTCAACAAATCACTTTGTTTCCTAGCTAACTCTTTCTCTCCCTTTAGAATAAAACGAGATCAAAAGGAGGTAGAATCCTTTGGCATTTTTGTTATAGGAAAAAGCTAGCACTCGAAAGATGATGCCGTTTATTTTCTTTAGCACTATCTGGAATTTAATATTGACGTGCAAAGAATACCTTGATTCATAATTTACATGAGCTTGATGTGTGCAAAGTGTAGTGTGTACTCCCTCCGTTCCAAATTAGTTGACTTTCATCTGCCCACATGTGAATGCATCTAGACATGTTACAAGTATAGATACATCAACATTTAGATAAATGGAAGTCATCTAATTTGAAACGGAGGGAGTGCCTTCTATTTGGCAAACCATATAGAGCATTACTTGTACTAGAAAAGTGACCCGTGCTGGGCCATGGAAGTACGTACTTGGACAAGAACCTTGTATGCTACCCTCTCCGTCCACAATTATCCTGCAAATGCGTGCTTGCGATTCAACTTTTAACATTATTTTGATCAACAAAATGTTGGCCACATGATAAAAGAATTATAACCGTTTAATTCATAGTACAACAAGTCTTTGGTATATTTCTATGACACTCTGTCATGTATAATTGGCAAACTGATGGTCAAAATTGGTGCACGCAAAAATATTACACCATGTAACCATGAATGAAGCCAGTGGCGGAGCTAGGGGACCAGCAGGGGCCTTGCCCCCCCCCCCCCCCCCCCCCCCCATGCCAAGATAAATCAAGGAAAAATTATGCATAAGCCAAGTTTAGCAACGATTTTTAGAGAAAATGACCATGGTTGCCCCCCCCCCCCCCCCCCCCCCAATGAATGATTACCATGGTTTGGCCCCCCTTGAGCAATATTGATGGCTCCGCCACTGAATGAAGCAGGTAGCTTAGATGAGTTTTGGTTGCTGGCACGAATGTGATACCACGACGAAAGGGGGCCCTCGTAGGATATGGTAGGGGTTTGTTGCCGGAGTTTGTACCTTCGTACAACCCCAGATGCCAGTGTCTAGAGGAAAAAGACGGGAACATGAGTGAGACGACAACCATCGACTCCAATGTCGACTACAAAAATGTTAATAACATGTGACATTTGGTTCACCTTCAGTTGAGGCGACCATTCGTTGGATATGATATAGCAAAATGTTTGGGATGGAGGATACATGAATGGTCCTTCTGGCATAAATGATAGTATTATCTTCTCAAAGGTCTAGTGCGAAGTTTGAAGCTTTAACGCTAGCACTTTCCCTTCTCCCACCGCTCTCTCCTCTACAGAGCTTTGAGAGTCGTCTTCTGACAGCCGGGCCGATCTGGCCTCTCCGCCGGAATAGCTGGCCGGAGTTGGTGCTGGTGAGGTGTCGGGGTAGTTCTTAGGTAGGTTTAGTTGTAGATCTAGGGTAGGTGCTTGTATTAGGTGTATGTTTTCCTATATGGCGTCTGGCTATATGTCGTATCGGAGCGCTGGGCGAGTTGCGATGTTGTGTTCCTTGGCTATGGCGGCGAGGTGCTGCGGGTGGCCGAGGAGGGCGACATCGGCGTCTTCGTCAATAAGCTCGTCCCCTTTTGCTCGGTGCTAGACAGGTGTTGCTGATGCTTCCCCTCATTCTTGCCGTCTCAGAGACGGGCGATTTGGGGTGGGTCGGCGGTGGCTTGCTCAGTGGATGATGCTGTTCCTTGAAGCGTGCTTGCGGGCCTGCAGAGTCTGCGGCCTGACCGTCAGATTGAATCGGGGCGTCGCCCCCGCCGATGCGGAAAGCTTCGTCTCCAGATCCCGCCGTCCGCGACAGGTGGCTCATGCGGCGATTTCAACGAGGTGGTTTCCTCTACAGGTTCAATCCGGCGACATAGCTGCGGCTGGGGTCGTCTTCGTCTTCCCTTCCGGTGGCGTGACGGCGGCAGATCGAGCGGCGGCGGACTTGTCTATGCAGTGTTGGTCCCAAGGACTTGCTGTAATTTTTTGTTTACTGGGGTCCTCTCTGTAAGTTTGGGAACAGCTGTGCTGTTTCTGGATATCTCTTGTAATTTCGGATTTCTTGCTTAACATATCCAGGAATAGTTGTATCAAAAAAAAAAAGTGCGAAGTTTGTGTAGTCCAGCATTGAGCTAGTTTAAATATCTTGTTAAGAAAAGAAGTACATACTGTAATTTTTTGTTTGCCAGACAAGATGCAAAGTGTCAACCCCTGGTTTCTATGTGTTATACTCCCTCCGTTCCAAATTAGATGACTTTCATTTGTCCACATGCGGATGTATCTAGACATGTTACAAGTATAGATACATCCGCATGTGGATAAATGGAAGTCATCTAATTTGGAACGTAGGGAGTAAAAGATACGAATAACGAAATCACAAAAAATAAGGAGTAAATATGGAGCATTAGCAAACCCTCACACCACAATGTATAGAAATAGCGCATTTGAACCGATGGTGCCAAACTTGATTAGAGGAATCGGTTGCCGGTGTGTCATGTTGTACCCATGTGTGGCATTTTATTTTATTTATTTTTGTCGATAGATCAGTGATGTCCAATCAGCTGCATTGTCACAAAAGTGGTAATGCTAGCGGCATGGGGGCGTCTCGAGAGACTTCCAGCACTAATTCAGTGCATATAATAAGCTGAGCGCCAAGTACAGTAGTGATGCATACATGCCGACCCACAGGTTGATTGATATTGATATTAATTAGTCTAAGGTCCCGCTTGGTTCACTGGATTCGAGCCATAAACTGCCGGGCCAAAAAGCGGACCTCATCAACTCCGTATAATTTACATGCACGAGCGGGTGTAGAAATACCGGGGAAAAGGTTACAGCCTTTCCAATCGGGGCCTAAGCCGATTTTTTTTTCTCATACCACATCTCGTGATATGTACGGAGTACATGATGCATGGCTGGGGAGTGCTGTTCATTTCAAAGTAGTAACACGTTTCTTTGCCTTTCGTGCTGTTTTCTCGTGCCCCCTCTTTTCCGGAAACGCATTAATCGCCTCGACGAAAAAAATCGCTGATCGATCGTATTCGTGCTCGTGCGTGTCCCACTTGCATTGGGTTCTTCGTTGTAGAGCAAAGCTTTTCACTGCCTCTCTCGATGTTTTTTCGCTTGTCCTCTCTTTTCAGGAAACTCATCGTCACAGCGGGAACCCTACTGAAGTAGAGTGACTCTCGTTGGTGCAACTAACAACTGTGCCTGCCAAGTTGTGAATGTGAGTTCATCGATCCGTTCATGCATGTGAATCACAAGCAGAGCACAAAAGTAGATTGGCATCCATGCAAAGGCACATATGGCCAAGTGTCCATCACTCACTCACTCACTGTAGGCTTGCATCGCCACAGTGCTCCCCACAGTTTTTTTTTTTGAATTTTCATACTTGTATTCATACGAAAAAGGGAGCCTTACAGATTGAAATACAAGCAAAGAAAGACACGAGAAGAAACCAAGAACAGCAGCGATGACCCACTCCATCTTCAACCTCCAGGTCGCCCGGCACGCCGTCGCTCCACCGTCGAAGACGCCGAAGAAGGCAGCCACCAGGAACACCTGCCGCGGGAGCAGAAGAGCTCCTAGCCCGAAGGCGTTGACGAGCCGCAGTAACCACCAGCTCCGTAGAGCTGGATCTGAAGACGACGAAGCCAAATCGGCCGGGGGGCCTCCCCAAGCTTGATCTGCCCCAGATCCGAGGCCTGCGCCTCAGTCCTCCACCCGCACGCCACAAGCCCGCACCTCCACCGTCTTGATTTTCCTCCACCAGCCACCTATACACACGCCACGATCCCGCCGTCGCCGCCAGAGAAAGCAACGGAGGGAAGATGACTCACCCGCAGCTCGGCAGCGCCATCGAAGACGACGCCGGAACGGGGGAGCTGCAGAGCACCAAAAGGACGCCGCCGGTGACCCCACCACGCCAGCGCCGCCCCAAGGCTCCCTATCTACCCGCCGGAACGCAGATCCGGGAATTCCCACTCTCCCGCCGCCGCAGCGGCAGACGGAGGGTGGAGAATCCCACGGATACGCCGGCGGCCGCCGGGAAGATCGAAGTCGCCTCCGATGCGCCTCTAGAACAGTAGAGAGGGAGAGGGTTCCAGAAATAGGGTCGTGTGTAGTGCTCCCCACAGCTGATGTGCGTCGAAAGGCAGTAGAAAGAGGCAAAATTGCTGAAAAGATCAGCAATTGCATGGAGTGAGTGAGTGAGTGAGTGGCGTCCTTTACCCATGGCAAGTCAAGTCAAGTCGAGGAGGTACACTGCAGGTGGTGCAGGAGTGTGCAAGTTTTTCAACACTAGCTCGTACTACCGGTATACGTCTTCTAGCCAGCTTTAGATCCAGCCAGGGTCCGGGCCAAAGGTGACGAGAGAATAGTGGAAGAAATCGTAGAGTCTTATCCACACCTATCTCCTCCCTCGATATCCTGCCAATGATCGATATCCAGCGAGCTCATACGTAGGATCTATGGAGCGATGCGGCGAACCAAGGAAAGGCACGGAGCTTTTATCTCTAGCTAGGGGGCTGAGGTGAGGTGAGGTGAGGGACGACGACCTAGCTGGCTAGCTGTGATGAACGAGCGAGGTGACTGTTTGTTCTGTTTGTTGTGGTTTTAGCCAACCGGCCGTATCTTTCTAGATTTCACCGCGAAAAAGAGCTTGCGTTATCCTCATATAGTATATTGTTTTCCCGTGGCCTCATGCATGTTTATATCTAGCAGTACATGGTTAGGAACATGCAATTGTAGATATGAGTTTCTTGGTGTAGCTAGCTGCAAGTGTGTGTAATGTAAACAGTTAATCATGCGTGCGTCACTACCTGGCCGCGCGCACGATTGAAGGAAGAAGAACCCGACATGATTGAACTTGACGCCCTCGATCTGCATTCCGCAGCAAAGAAATCAAACAACGTAGCCTCTCTCCCAGCCCGATCTCAATCGAGTAGCTAGATGAAGTGGGAGCGTAGTGCAGAATATACAAACAGTATATACACACTGCAGCAAGTTGGATGCACGATCGACGATCAATATGCAGCTAGATAGATGGCTGGGGCATGCAGGGGGGAACGGGATCCTCTGACTTTGCCCACCCTGACTTTTTCTGACTTTGGGTCACTGACACGTGGAGCCCACCACATACGAGACCCACATGTCAGGGACACAAAGTCAGAGAACGTCAGGTGGGCAAAGTCAGAGGATCTGGTTCCATGCAGGGGGAGCCAGCTGCATGCCTCATGCAAACATACGTGCAGCAGCAAGGAAGGGGACATGTGGGGGTGGCGTCCCCCGTATGTATGCAGCGGCGGTGCACGGGTGGTAGGGAGTGCTAGTCGTAGTTGGCGCGTGTCCCTCGCTCCCTGTCTCCTTCATCTTCAGAGTTGAGAGTAGACCTCATCGATCGATCCAGCACCAGATGGATGACACTGATATTATATCTGCAGTACTGCTACGACCCGAGAATTCAGGATTCTTGCACGCTGCTCTTCACCATCCAAGTCGACTGTGATCCAGTGTAGTAGAGAGTGGTTAGCACTTATTGTGGCCAGCTTGCTACAGCACGCTTGACGGTTCTTGTGCCGATCTTCATGATCGGCGTGTGCAAAACGGAAACAAGATGGATCACGGGTGCCGATCGACGGACGCATTGCTAGCCGTGCATGCAGTGCGTACGGCTCGTACGAGCACGCACAGAGACCGCGAACGGGACGCCCACGCACGCACTCGTGCGACTGCGACCGCCCGACGTACGGGAGACATTCCGATCTCGCCAGGGATCGACACCCCGGCCGGCGGCCGGCCGCCATCGACGGCCCCTGTCGCCGGCCAGTCCAATGCTACACCTAACGACAGCGAACAGCTAGCTCGAAACCCGCACGCGCGCCGGGCCGGCAGGTAGCGGCATTCATGCACGCACGTCCGGATCGCCAAGTGGGGTTCCCTGAGGCCGACAGGTGCACGATCGATCGCGCTAACAGTGCCCGCATTGTCAGCTTGCCCTAGGAGTATAGCACATGCTTAGCATATGGCGGCCGGCATCCACTGCATGATCACACACCCAGTGAAGGCCAGTTTCAACTCTCTCTCGAGTATATATCCTATCTCAAAGGGCCAGATCGAGAGGTAGCTACAGCCTACAGCTTCATTCATCCACGAGTGATTCCACTGTCGTCTGCCCATGCTGAGTATTGACGCGTGAAGAAATGTAGCTACCAGCCTAGCTATACCACTTCATTTCATCCACGACCACGAGTGAATTCACTGTCGTCTGCCCCTGCTAAGTATTGACACGTGAAGAAATGCATGTAGCTACCAGTTCATTCATCCACGACTGAATTCACTGTCTGCCACTGCTAAGTATTGACACATGAAGAAGGTAGCTACCACTATTTGTGGAGAAACTACAATTTTTTGTTTTGTTTTGCTGAGAATCCATTATTTGTGAATCCATTTTAGCAACCGTGCATTGGACTCTATGTGTTTTTTCTGTCTGAAATGGGCCATTTTATGTGGAGAGAATTCCTTATATGACACTCCCTTAAAATCATGTTCCTTATTTGACATCGGTTAAAAATTACTTCCCTATATGGCCTCTTCCTAAAATTTCTTTCCTTCTATGACACTCTAATGCATTTTGTTCACCAAAGAGGCATAAAAAGACCCTTTTACCCCTGGTACATAATTTGACCAATATTATGTACGGAAAAATATATGTGAGTAATATTAAATATTTAAATATCGGATTATTAAAATTTTATTAAATTAATTCTTTTTTTACAGGACGACCACGGCGAGCTTCCAGCTAGACGCACAACGTACGTCCGACTCCTTCTAATCCTTCCGACTCGATATTTACACATGTATGCGGGCAGGGTATCAAACATGGGTATTTATACGTTTGCTGCGTCGCTTGCCGGGTATAAATACAACATCGATCGCTTGCTGCGTCGATCGCCGGCTGTAAATACAACATCGATTTCTTCCGAACGTGATGTAGCAAGCAAAACGATTGCTTCCAATCACTTGCCGCGTCGCTTGCCGGGTACCTGTGTGCGGTACGATACTGTGCTTGCGTAACGTGTTGTGCTTGCTGAGTTGTGAGTTGCTGCTAGCTAGTTTGTGCGTACGCACCGCGTCGGAAGGATCGGAAGAAATCGTACATAAGTTGCACGTCTCGCTAGAAGTTCGTCGTCGTCGTGTCAAAAAATAATTGATTTAATATTTTTTTAACAACCCGATGCTTAAATATTTAATATTGTTCCGTACAGAAATTTGGTCACATTATGCACCAGGGGTAAAAAAGTCTTTTTATGCCTCTTTGATGAACAAAATGCACTAGAGTGTCATATAGGGAAAGAAATTTTAGTAAGAGGCCATATAGGGAAGAAAATTTGAGCCGGTGTCAAATAAGGAACATGATTTTAAGGGAGTGTCGAATTCTCTCTTTTATGTGCTAGGCCCACCGGTCGTACGATTGTGTGTACCCGGATTGTACCATCCTAGGCTATAGACCCAGGATAAGTCGCTGGGCCTTGAGATGTCGCCCACCCGGAAAGGCCGGCAAGAATAAACATTCGCCGCAGTTTGTCAATGCCGAACAGTTAGCAAGGGACGACCTGAAAAGACAGTCATTAGCTCATGTCTTTTCTCCCACACAAAAAAAGCTCATGTCTTTTCTCCCACACAAAAAAAGCTCATGTCTTTTCTCCCACACAAAAAAAAAGCTCATGTCTTTTCGCTCAGACGAGGCCAATCATTCTACTTACCTCCACAATTTTCCTGCTGGTGAGCCATGCACCCGGACCAGTGGTAAACGATGCGCAATTTATCCACAAACTGTTGAACTTTACGAAAGATTCCGGAGGAAGAGGATACGTTGTGCAGCAAGATGAAGCAACACAAGAAAAAGTACTAACTAATATAGCACTGCTATGTTGGAAACATAAAGGATAGACGAGCAAATAAGCAATCATCTGCAAATTGTCCTCATCACAGTTAGTACCTAATACCCAAGACGAATATTCCGTGAATCGGAAGTATGAATGGTAACCTCTTTGAAACATGTATGCCTAAATTCTTTTGTTTCACAGAAACGTCATATATGATGTCTGTCAGGAAATTGAGAAGGTTCAGTCAGCTGGTTAAATCAGTCAGTAAAAAATGGCCAGTTATATTCTTATTTTCATGCAGGAAAAGTAAACCTATTTCTGTTTGGCTTAGTTTCTCTTGAGAAAGTCAATTCGATTGTGATGTTAATCATGCGGTTTGCTAGCAATGAGTTGGTCAGAAAGGTGTAGTTACATATGCTTTTTTCAGCAAAGGAAATATACTAGTTTCTATCCAATTAAGTCCCCAGTGAGCATTTGTAACATACTAACATTCAGCTCTGAAGTCACCACTCTGCCTCCTAAGATGCTTCAGAACAGAACAACAGTTCAGGATGATACATATGTGAAACATTTTTTATTAAACCTGAAGTTTCTCTCTTATAAAGTATGAGTTCAGAGAGTGCATCTGAACATGAATAGCTAAATAGCACTACAATACTAATATGCTAGCATCTCTGAAGAAGCTGCGAAAGTTTGGAACTGATTCATCAAGTGATCAATAACACTATGAAGCGATAGGTCAAGTTCCATGAAGCTTCATCAAGTGATCAACAGCACTATGAACCATTAGCTCATGTCTTTTCGCTCAGACGAGAGGCCAACCATTCTACCACTCTGCTCAAGCACCCGGACCAGTGGTAACAATGCGGAATTTATCGACAAACTGTTAAACTTTATGAAAGATTTCAGAGGAAGAGGATGCATTGTGCATCATAAGACGAAGCAACACAAGAGGCACATAGTAATATGCCACCTATGTTGGAAATAAGAGGATAGACAAGCAGTCATCTGCAAATCATCGTCATCGCAGTTAGTACCTAATATCCAAGACAAAGATTCCGTGAACCAGAAATATGAATTGCAACATCTCTTTATAAAATCATGCCTATATTATGTTCTTGTGAAGAAATACTGTAAATGATGTTCATCCGGTGATTTAAATGGATCAGCTGGTTCAATGCGTCAGTAAAAAATGAGGATTTATAAGCTTATGTCATACAGAGAATGAGGGAAATCAACTGCTTTCTATTTGGTTAGTTTCCCTGAGCAAGTTCCGTTAAATTATTATGACAGCAGTGTGGTTCGCTAACAATTAGTCTGGCACAAAGGAGTAGTTAAATATGTTTTTTTCAGAGAAGGAAATCTAGTCCTTTCTGTTTAGTTAAGTCCCCAGTGAGCAATTTGTAACATTAAGCTATGGAGTCATAGTCTGCCTCCTAAAATGCTTCTAGAATGGAACAATAGTCCAGGATGCTACATATGTGATGCATTTTGTTAATTAACTGAAGTTTTTATCTTTTAAAGTACGAGTACAGAGAGTGTATCTGAATATGAACGGCTAAATTGACACTACAGTACTAATAAGCTAGCATCTCTGAAGAACCTGTTAAAGTTTGGTACTCATTCAACAAGTGATCAGGAGCACTATGAAGCGCACACATAGGTCCCGCTCTAAGAGCCTTCATGAATGGATGTTCTTGTCTTCTATTTCTTTATACAAGTACATCAGGTCCTAATTGTACAGCTTTTTATTATGCCCTTCCAACGTGGATTCACGTAGAACATCCCGCCACCATACGAACATGGTATAAAGGAGAAATAGTAGGTCCAAAGTGAAAAGTGTACATCACACCTCCTATGGTGGTTGCCAACGCTCCGAGTGAACCCGAAATAGGCTATGGACTTGGATATTTTTCACAAATGCTAGTATACTTACCCAAACTAACATTTTGTAGTACCATGAATTTTTACAGTTGTTTGAAGTGATCAATAGCACTATGAAACATTAGGTCTCCATGAAGCTACATTGATGGACGTTTTATATATTTTTTCTTTTCTGTATATCATATGTTTCACAAATGCTTGTATGCATACTCAAGTTAATATTTTTGTAGTACCATAATTTTTGTAGAATTGTTTGAATTGCGCAAGTTTAATTACAAACTCACGAAGAGGGTGCATACGGACACATGTTCACAAAATATGCATCGACCTGATGTTGATCCTAATTGTTGTGGTCATAGCTTGAAATACAGCACAGCAAAACGATCCAAACTTTGAGGCTGCGTTCTCTGTAGTGTAGCACTTTCAGCACAAGTTTGAGGAGAAAGAGCAAGGTTCGCAGATTAATTTTCCGAACAACTGACGTCTGAACATTAATCTACACATAGTTACAGTAAAATTCTATGCACAAACCTATAGCTCTGTATAATCTAGTGTTTGATCTAATAGAACACCAACAAATGAACATGACAGTACACGAAATGGAAGGTAAGGTATCAGTGCGGCGGGTTCAGGGTGGTGCCATTACTCTGCAAGATTAGCAACCTAACCTGGGAGCCATCCAAGGTTACATCCCTGGCATCCACGACGCGCGACCTCTTGAAGAGCGTGGCGACGGCGGCGGGGTCCAGCTGCCGGTCGACGGCGAGCGCGATGGCGCCGCCTAGGCGAACAGCTCGCTCGGCCTCAGCGGCGAAGCGAGACGGGAAGAGCGCGCCGGAGACCGCCGCCGGGTCGTCGGAGAGGACGAGGTCGAAGGCGCCGTCGGGAAAGGGGAGGCGATGGGCGTCCGCGCGGCGGACGAGCGGCGGGAAGTCGACGAGGTCGATCCCTGTGACTTCGCTCACTCCCGCGGCGTGGAGCGCGTCGACGGCGTGGCCGGCGCCGGCGGCGAGGCAGAGGACGCGGGAGGAGCCGGCGAGGAGGCGCAGGCCGCGGAGCGAGGGGAAGACGGTGGTGGATAGCAAGGTTGATCGACGGCGCCAGCGGGAGGAGGAGCGGAGCTTGGCGAGCCGGCGGTCCGGTGGGAGGACGCGGCGGGAGGCGGCATCGCAGGAGGTGCGGGGGAAGGGGGCGAGGGAGAGCGTGAGGGAATGGGAGTGGGATGTGGGAAGCAGGAGGTGGAGGTGTGGCGGAAGGGGTACACGAGGAAGAGCGTGGCCGCGGCGGCGAGTGCGATGGAGACGCGGCTAGCCAGCCGCTGGACTCGCCGGTCGATCGCCGGCGGCGAGTGCGCTGTGGAATCGGCCATTGGGTCAACGTTTGAATCGTGCTTGTCACGGGCTGATCGAACTTGGGTTTTGTGAAGCTTGTTGGCCCATATCTTCGGCCTTAGACCGAACAGACTTGCCCGGGGAATAAAGATTAAAAAAAACACGGCCTTTTTGGGATCATCATTCACTTCTTCCTTGACCTTACTTTTTCCCAAGAGGTGTGCATTGCTTAATTCATTTAGCTTTACCCTAAAAAAAGCTTAATGCACTTAGCTATTGACAGTTGGGGGTACTTCGATCCTTGGAAATATTTGGCATCAGAGCAAGAGGTGCTCTATTGACAGTTTGACAAACACAAGAGGGGATTCCTTTGGCATGAAAAAAAAAATGGTACAATAGGTCAGACGGAAAGCGGGTTTGGGTATAAGTTTTTCGAGAAGACAAAATATAAGTTTCCCTTGTAAGTGGTTATGCAAACTTGAGATTCAAGAGCGTCTTTAGAAAATAAATATTAAGGCAAAATATTTGAGGGAAAATATCACTTTTCTGAAATCTAGAGCAAATGATTTCTCCTAGTTCGAAGACCATTTAGAAAATGAGAGATTTAAATTTTTGGTAGAAAAAACATTATGGGGTACAATGATATTTGCAAGTTTTGGAAGGATCCTATATTGGGGGTAATTTTCCATCTTGTGAGAAGTTTCCTATGCTTTTTGACATTTGCCAAGAGCAAGATTTCCACTTTTCTTAGCTTCTTGTCTGCTGGCGAAGAGGTCTGACACAAAGTTTCCGAAAGGACTAATCATCTTCTCAACAAGTAACCCCCGAGTGGTATAATCTGGTAACCCAAATCGTAGTGTATCTGACAGTGCAAATCATTGCGATGTATAAAACATGTAAAAAGCTACTCGGTACCTATTCATAATTATCGTGAAAACTCTGTGATGCTAATCTAGCAACCATGATACCGTAATCTATCAACTCTTCAGATGAATTTTTTTCCTCAAAACAAACATCATCGGATCCAATTTTAAATACCTCGTCGAACTCACCGGTGTAAACGTTTCGCTAATGGAATTATCGATTTAGATGATAAATTATTTTAAATTTATGTTGTAGAATTGTGCATGCATGTATGGGGAAAGGAGCACATGCAAATATAAAGACGAATTTATATACATGTGTTGATTATATTTTTCATAGTCAAATACGAGGATTTTAATCATGGTTATACACCAAACCCGATCCTGGAGTAAGGATTTGAACCCAGATGTTTGGCGTGTACATCCACTCTCCCAACAATGTTGTATGCATGAGCCGTGTGTTCATGTCAATAGTTTTCGCCCGGTGTAAAACGAGATGTTTAGGCAAGTCATAATGAGAAGTAACTTAGACTAGTAACATATGCATGTTACTACTCTATGTTACTACCTCTTTAATGGGTAGTAACATATGTATAGTATCATGAAACTCTTCACTTATTAGGTTGTATATCATATTCCTGTTTTTTCACATCCCCTATAAATTATCCATATTCGTTCGAGAAAAAAATGGTCATCCACTTCTTTCTTGCCTTGGTCGCGCAACCAAATCTTAGAGGCCTAATACACCTAAACGGAGTGAGTAGTGTGTTGGGATGTGTGATGTTATCGTAACATAGCTAGTTACTCGCTTTGTCTCTCTTATTTAATTATTACATGCCACATCATCATGTTTGCCTATGTTACTCTCACTATGAGTTAGTCCAACTGCAAATTCGATGCAAGAAGGCTCCATTTTTCCTGCTGATCGCTTCTTCTTCTTTTTTTTGTACAATGATCGCTTCTTCCACCGTGTCCATTCATGAACAAGAAAGAAGACGGTTTGTGTGCCATGTCATTTCTGATCCTTTCTGAGCTACATAACCAACCTAAAACTACTCTCTTGGACAATGTTGGGTCATGGTTACATGCATTCCTATCAGCAGTTTTAGTCAGTAATGGTGAAATTGGAGTAAGCTATCTTTAGTTTGGTGCCCAAGCAGTGGTGAACACGGCCGCATGCCCCTTCCACGTGAGCACCAGCATGTCCTCCTCCCGCTTCACGCCCCACCCGTTCGCGTGCTCGCTCAGCAGCTGCCGCACCTCGGCCACCTCCTCCTCCCCGAACCCCACGCCGCCGAACCTTTTCCGCCGCATCCTCTCCGCGATCCTCGCGCCAGACTCTGACCTCTCGCCGCCGTCGGCGCCGACGACGCTCTCGATCTTCTGGCCGACGGCCGCCTCGTGCTCCAGCCTCCGCGGGCTGTCCCTGGGCGCGCACGTGTCCAGCGCGTCGAACAGGATCCAGTGGAAGTTGAAGCAGCCCGCGATGCGCGTCGCCAGGCTCGGCGAGTCCAGGTCTGCGTCCTCGTCGGTCACGGTGACCAGGCACGGGCCCAGCGCTCGGACCGCGTCCACGAAGCCGTCCCTCGAGCCCAGCGCCACGTGCCGGAGCCAGCTCTGGCAGTTCACGACGAGCGCCTCGCCCTCTCTTAGTCCCAGCGCCAGCGGGTTGGAGAGGACGGAGGCGAGCTCTTCGCTAAGTTTCAGCGGATTCCCTGGAGAAGTAAATGGCTCCGTGGTCGTACTCTTGTCGACGACGTTGAACTCCAGCTTCACGCCCTTGGACTTGGCGAAGTTCGCTAGCCTGAGACCGAGCTCCTCGTCGGACACGCTGAGAAGCGGTGGCACGGCTGGGCGAACTGACGGCACCGTGATGCGGAGCGCCGGCGGCCCCCCGGGCCGCTTGGACAGCGCGTCGATGAGCGTTGGCCACTGCATGCACCGCGTGACGCCTAGGTCAACGACGTGCACGGCGTCCCTGCCAGCCACGGCGCGGAGGATGGCGCCGTTGGAGGCCGTGAAGCCGAACCGGTGCCACGGCATCAGGTCCACGTAGTCGGCGAGCTCCGTGACGGACATGGCTCGTCGTCCCAGCAGCGACGCCGCCGTGCTCCCGGCGCCGCGCGGGGAGCCGCACGTCCGGCAGGCGCGCGCGACGAGGCCGCGGAGCAGCGACGAGGTGAGCCGCTGGTTGGGTTCCCCCTGAGAGGAGGCGATGTTGTTGAGCACCCACATGGCCTGCTGCGCCAGCGTCACGTCGTTGGACTCCAGCGCGGCGGCGCAGTGCAGGAGCAGCTGCTGGATCCGGGGGCCGTCGACGAGGGCGCCGGGGAAGCACAGCGAGCTCTGCACCCTGACCGGCCCGCTGCTCCGTAGCTCCTGCTCCATACTGACTGACGTGGCCTTCTGTACTAGTGACACCACTGTGTATAAAATTTTGGACCAAGGAGCTGCTAGGATCGGTACACTTGCCTGCCTACGATTGGGCAGCTAGCTTGTGGTCATTTTGTGCTAGAGTTCGTTACTTTCGATGAGGTGTGAGAGTGGCTATACGTAGAGGACTAATTGCTACAGGAGCTTCTTGTAGGTTGTTTTGGTTTGCTTGTTGGAGTGGCTTGACCTATATATAGAACCACTGTGAATTGTGAAAGATCCTCTCTCTCCATTTCGATGGAGAGGAATTGGATCACATTCTTGACTCTTTCAATGGATGAAAGGACAATGGAGTATCATTCTTATTTCCTAACGCCTTAATTTGTCTGATTGTGTCCGAGTTCTGATTAGAATATGAATGTGGACGCGCACAATTGGTTCCAAACTCTTCCCAACAATTCCCTCGTCGAAATCTTCTTCTCAGCAATTCTCTTTTCCAAGAATACTTTTGAACAATTACTCCCAAAGAAGTAGCAATTGACTATTTTCAACTGAGTGGAGTTTCTTAAGTAGGACAGGTAAGCTTAGAGCTTAAGCTTGCCAAACTTAGTTAGGCGTGGCTCTCCAAGCAAAAACAGGTCTTAAACTTTCTCAGTTATCTGCAGAACAGTCTGTGAACAAACAAGACCAAGGACGTGGAGTTTTGGATCTCGGGCACCAGTGCTCCTGGTGCCCCGATTTTTTTTTTCAAATTTTTTTGTTACACATAAAATTCTCAAAAAAATCAAACACATAGATTTGAATGTTCGTTACCATAGGAAAAATTGGCAAAAAAAATTGTTAATATTTGCAGGCTGTGTGAAAATAACAAATATCAGCAGTCAAAGTAGCAAATTCAAAACATGCAAACATGCCCAGATTTCTTTTTTTTTTGCACAGGTCAAATTATTTCGAGTTTTTTTTTGCCAATTTATGAGTTAAGCACACATGTAGACTACTACCTGTGTGATTTTTTTTGTGATCTTTTGGCAAAAGAATAAAGTTTAAAAAAAAATTGGGCACCAGGAGCACTGGTGCCCGAGATCCAAAAGGGATTTCCGCAAGACCAAGGAATAAAAAGTTCAGGCTTCAGACATGTATCTTTCGTCAGGCTTCCCGTTCATACGAGCCAGCTTGATTAGCACCTGCATTAGGTACCGTTGGCGTAATATTCGCTAACTGCGGCGCCTCCATCGTCAAACAAGATTAATCAAGGCCAACGAGAAGGCGACCAAGGAAGCAGCCATGGCCGCCCAGACTCTCCTGTCCGCCAAAGTTCAGAGCAAAAAAATACATCGGTTTTGTCGCTCTCTGCGGCGCCATTTCTCTATCTCACAGAGGCGGACCAAACAAGCAGGCAGGAGAACAATCCACGTGTGGGAATTAAGAAGCTATTGCTGTCACTCTCGAGACAAAATTAGGGGCATGTTTGTTTCCCTGATTTGGCGTATCGTTGTATTATCTCCTTGGTTCTGACGAACGGTAGGTCGGAGAAGGAAGCAAAGAAGCGTGCGTAATCTAATCTAATCTAATCTGTCGAAGAAACTGGCGAAACGACAATTGATGTGGAAAGGCTAGACAAATAGCACTCTGAGATCATGGTATTTGTAACTTAGCGCAAAATCACATATGAGTTATATAGGAAACTGTAAAAAGTACATACATGTTGAGGACGGGCGAAGACATCCACAAGTGAAATTTTACCAAAATATTAAGCTAATTTGGATTTGTAACTTACTGCAACATAGACACTTTTATGACATTAGTTTTTTCGATAAAGGGAAATTTATGACATTAGTTAATGTGGACGACTACTTTTAGCTTAAACATATGGAGAAACTGAATATAAACTCTCGTGGAGAGAAGCTCCTAAGGGGAGAAACCCTCGGAACAGTTCTCCCTATTCTTTTGAGCTTATGGAGCTTAGGCTCAGTTGCTATATTGAGTTGTGAATAGTCTATAATGCTCTTTTTACCGAGTTAATTCATAAAATCAGTATGTTTAACCGTTTAGCATACAAAATGAGCCAGAAATGAATCTAAAACATTATAAAGAGCCGAATTATATAGAACAACGATGTCAAAGTATAATTCAGTAGATGTCAAATAAAAGAAAGATCTGGTGGTCTTCCGTGCAAAATAAATTACAGTATCAATTACTCCTCAAGCTACCAACTCACAGAAATATTGTAACGTATAGTACCCATAGTAACAATATCGGCAGAAGCTAAAACATCTGCACCTGTCCAAGAAGCTCTATCCTTGTGGACACATCCCACTCGCTCAAACCTCACAAAATATCTTCACCTAGCATACTACCATGAATATAGTTATGCAAACACATGCATGTAGACATGTTGTGACCATCTTCGTTTGCGCAAGAGGCGAGTAATGTGGTACGGCAAGCGAATGTGCCATTTCCTCTTTAGAACGCAAATGTCTTTCAATGAAGTTTTGTACGGATGAATGACTGACGACTATTGAATTTCTCCTTCATGTTCCTTCGAGGTGCCACCCAAAAATCTTTGCCGGCAAAAGCCCAAACAGCCGACAGGTAAACTTGTGCAAGGAAAGAAACTGAAGTGCCGGCAAAACTAGAGCTAGCAGGCAAACAAACTACCAGCGAAGAAAAAACAGCCGACAAAGAGTTTTGCCGGCAGGGGTATAGCAGGCAGGCAAAACTGCAGGGAAAAACCCTTTGCCACAGTTTTACTGCCCTGTTAGGTAACTTTCCCGGCAGAAAATGTGCCCCCACATTTGGTCCATGGTGAAGTGAATTCCGATAAATGGTAGGACTGCCATTTGAATGGGATTTCGCTTGTGTCGGCCGTCTACAGGGTGCGCGGTGGCAATTGACTATGATTTTAGGACCAACTTGAGGGGCATTTTTGTTTGGGCCTCATGGAAAAGCTCGAGAAAAGCCTCTCAGGCAGCTTCCGGAATTTCATGGTAGGGACATACCATCAGTGGGAGTAAGGGGGTGTAAAATTTTCTAGTTCATTTGGGATTGTATTATCCTGGGAAGCGAAGCAACGAGCAATTTAAAAAGAAGTGGCCCTGTGACTAATTGTAGCTTGTTGAACATTGACTTAATTTGCAAAGTTCGATAAACTCTTAAAACAATATATTTTCTTACCAACTTTCACATGTATTTGTGTAAACTTATTCGTTGTATATCCTTTATTTCACCAACAAGCTACCGCTAAAATTATATTTCCATTGTCGAAAGGAAGAAATATATTTATGGTCCCTTAACTATTGCTACGTGTAAACTTGGTCCCAACTCCAATACCACAAACTAGGAGTTTTCTGCAAGTGTCGTTCCATATGAATTTGACCATTTGCCTCATCTGAAAGGAGTTTAAACAATGACATGAAAATGGGTTTGCTCATGTGACAACCCAGTTAGCATAGTGTTAGAAAAGGTAGAAAGTTAGGAGGAAATAAATTTTCAAGGTTTAAAAAACTCAAATAATTCAAGGCAAGGATCATCTGAAACATTAAAACAACAAAGCAATATTTAGCAATTTAAAAACCTAGTTAATGAATAAGTATTACTGTAGGTATTAGAAATGCGAATACTATGGAAAACATTATGAAAACAACATGCTTCACCAAATCTATGGTTTTCCAAAGTTAAGTAAATTCCATGTTACTTATATATTAATGCATTCGAAATTACCAAAATTATAATTAGAATTAATATTTTTTGCTTTTCTAACCTCTTCTCTTGTTTCTTATTCCCCCCCCCCCCCCCCCCCACAAATCAGCTATTTTATGGATTTTTTGCTAAATGGCCGGCCATGTGTGTCAAATTGTGCCACTTCACCATTATTATTATTATTTTCCGAAAACACTTCACCATTAAACTTGCTCTTAGTGGAGCAAGGAGTCAAATTTAGATTGTTTTGATACTTGAGGAGCCAAGAATTTCCGGTGCTACAGTTAATGGACCAAACTTGGACTATATCATTTGCAATAATTGAGGGACCGAAATGTATTATTTCATTATCTCAAATAAGTGTACTACGAAAATAATGATGCGTAGGTCTCGATCGCGAGTACTCTCGATAAAAAGCAGAGCTTGTTTTACATCAATTTTAAGCAAATCATTGCGTGAAACCATGGTATATCATCTGGTCAACGTGCTTCCTGTGCAGAATAATCACCTGAGAATCTCAAAGAGCCAAATTCAGCCAACCCCTGCAGCTTTGGCTCTGAAGATAAAGGGGTGACTACTGATGGATCGAGTTACATCGTGCCGAAAGAAAAGGAAGAATCCGCCTTTCAGGAGTCGCGAATGCTATATATATTCCTCTAATCAGGAATCATATCGATGCCTAGCCCATTGGATCGACGACCGAAACTGACGGCGACGCGTCAGTGTGCTCACACTGCCAATTAGCCATTCAACATGGTGACACTGGGGTGAGTGAACTGAGGAAACATATATTACATTTGATTCGTGACACGCGATAGATAGGTAATAGGTAATCATCCATCTTTGCTCCTTTTGCTCTTCACATATCTTTACGAATTTTCTACCAAGATTACGCCGTCTTTTCAGTCTCCATCAACTGTTTAGAAGAAGAATAACACCTTCGATAACACCCGGCAAATTTGATCCTCCGGTTGATCCAGTCCATTTGCTGAGAATGTCTATCGATCCAATCCAGTTGCGCTTGGCGTCGAGGTTCGGATTCTCTCAGGAGGCGTTGGCCTGGACGCCGCTCCTCTTGGGCACCCTGATCTCCAGCGACCCGTCGCCGTCGTCGAAGTATGCCTCCACCCTGGTGTCGTCGGCGTCCTCCGGCAGCTCCACGCGCCTCACGAAGCCGTGCTCCCACCACTGGCCGGCGCGCCAATCCCGGCCGTCCGCCGGCGGCGCCCGCCACAGCCCGCTCACGTCCACCACCCGCCCGCCGTCGCCGCTCACCTCCACGTCGCACTTCCTTCCACCTGATGATGATCAAGAAAGCGATGACTTAAATGGTAGATACTGCACGAGTACTATGTCTGTGTATGATAATGCAAGTGTGCCGTGGCTTTCTCGGTTTTGGAAATCGTGTGGTACAATCTTTCCCTCGCTTTTCAGGTAAGCTGCTGCTCTAGTGGTGTGGTGCGCCACGCCCACACGCAGAAGCAACGAATATTTGTCTGAAGAGGTAAAGCAATGGGGGACACAAGGCTGCACGTGACCAAGACCATAGTGTTGTGAAAAGCCATGGAAAGCAAAGGTTTACAATGATTTTTTTTTTTTTTGCGAAAGGTTTACGCTGAACATGACCTCCAGTTACTTTCATCTCTCTAGCTGGTTGCGAGTTGCAACATCTTTCTGTGGCAAAATGTGCAAGGTGTTGAGATTCCTACAGGAAGTTGTCTGGAGCACAGCATCGCAGCAAGGCAACTAGTTTAATCAGACATCTGATGATGTAATCAAAGAAAACGCGGCTAAATCAGGAATGCTGCCATGCTGGATGCAGAGGTCAGGGCTACCATTTATACAGACGGCGAATCTATGCTAAAACTTAATGCATCGCACGTTCTAACTTGTAATCGGCAGCTACGGTTGCATGTCGAAATGTTTTTTCTTTCGAGGATCGAACGGTGTGTGGAATCTCAGTGGTATGTCTGCCATGCTATCTCAATTTTCAGTCTGAAGTTTTGGCAATTTTGCACAAGCATCTGATCTCACGCCTTCACGGTACTATCGTAAGTGCAGTGCTGCAGAAGAAGTGGGAATAAACATGGAGAAATTTTGCTGAAAAATCTAGCCACAGGTAGAGTCAATCGATCGATCGAGCTGTGTGCGTGCGTATGTACCTGGTATGTCGGCTCTGAGGTAGTACTCGGAGTCGGTCTCGGCCCAGTCGACGGTGGTCCTGGCGCCGCGGCGGAGCCCGGCGAGCAGCACCTCCGCCTCGAACTCCCACAGCGGGAACGCGTCGGCCGGGTCGAAGAACTTGCCGAACAGGTAGGGGCTGAGCAGGGACCCCTCCGCGAACACGGCCTTCGCCGCCGCGTCCGCACCGGCCCCGGGGGACTGCAAGAACGCGGTGAAGGTGTTCTCCAGCAGCGACATGCGCCACTTGGGCGCCGCAGCGCCGTCGGCCTGCTGCCGGACATCGATCGCCCGCCGCGGCGGCATTGCTGGCTTGGTGTGCTGAGGTAATTGGCAGGGGGCCTGGAAGAAGGTCAGATCGTATATAGCGGGGTGGTGGGGGAGGTGATGGTGGGGTTGGCCTTTGCCGAAAGCAGCGGATGGGAGGCGCGATTCCGTTTGGGATTGGCTGCCTGTCTTTTGAGACGTGATTCCCGCCTTTTTCTTGCCCTCGGGATTTCTCTCTCTCTTTTTTTAGATAGAGGAAAAGAAGCTCTCGAGATTTTTCTATAAGGTTCTCGAAAAAAAAAGATTTTTCTATAGGTAAGACATGATTCGCAGTGAGAGAAAAATCTCGTACGAGGAAAAAACGTAGGATTATACTACAGCGTAGCAAAGTCTGTGGTAGTAAAAAAATGGCCTAGAGGGTTTGTGACAAGTAACGTATTGCACATGATATCCAGACTCAAGCATTTGCAAGGCGAATTGTCTAGCATTTAGCATTTTGGTGAATTATGATTATCCCGTTTTGTCACTTTGGCTCATTTGTTTTTGTCTATTTTGCTATTTATTTGACTTGGTTTTTTTTAGACAATTAGGGCCCCTTGAGGGAGCCCTAGTTCCATTATTAAAATGAAACCAGAGTTTTACAGCCAAGCAGGTCTCCTCACGAGGTTTAAAACAAAAACAGGCTAAAAACAGGGAAAAGGAAAGCGATGCTAAAGTTCTGGAGATACAAAGTAGAGTCTCAAATAGAAAACCCAGGGGGTTAAGCCCACCAGTGGAAGGTAACGGAAGGCCTCAGTCCACAGGACTACAGCAGGCGCATCACCTTGTGGTGATCGATGGCCTTGAGCAGCTTGAGCTTCGTTTCTTGTGGCGCCAGGATCTCTGGAGGCAGCAGCGGTTTCCCCCAAGAAGGAGTCCAGGAAGGTGTCGACGGCTGCAGAGTCAGCGCCCTCGCGTAGCTCGGTGGAGTCTCAGGAGCAGGTGTCTTGAGTAGTGAAGAAGTGGTCGCTGAGAGCAGCGAAAGACTCAACAAGCCTGGGATCACCCCCACGGAAGAGCTGGGGTTTCCTTGAGTGTTTCCAGTATCATGGAACAGAAGGCATCCACCCTCTCCAGCATGGGCTGCTTGAAGAGCAATCTCCACTTCTTGACAGTCCTGAGGATAAGCCACCAGACCTATTTCATGCATATCCAAGTAGTGTTGTAAAAAATCAAAGCATTACGATGTTTCCAAATACTCCAGAGCACCGCAGCGCAAATTGCATTTAGAACAATGATAACCCACAAGTATAGGGGATCGCGTGTAGCCTTTTCGATAAGTAAGAGTGTCGAACCCAACGAGGAGCTAAAGGTAGGATAAGTATTCTCTCAAGTTCTATCAACCACTGATACAACTCTACGCACACTAAACGTTTGCATTATCTAGAAAATAAAACTACGGTAGCAATACGGGTATGAGAGTAGTTTTGCAAGATAATAAATACAAGAAAGTAAATGTTAGTGCTGCAGCAATAAATACACTAAGTAACCATATACTAACAGTACCATGAGTGTGGAAAAGTGGTGGTAATTGTGGTGGCTTTGTCCAAGATTAATTAGTGAAGGTACTTGGTTCATTGTCTTCGATGCAGTTTTCTATGTGGGAGAGGCTAAATATACATGCACTCCACTACTTGGGATTACAAGTACTATATGATTGGATTGTTAGAAAGCATCCGCAAATACTAACAATGCATTAAGGTTTCCCCAACCATAGCCTTAAGTTCAAGGTCCTCTTACTCCCATACGTGCAACTAATCGGTTCGCGTTCTCAGGTTTCTGTCACTCCGGCAGAACTTCCCCCGCTTCGTTACAAATACTACCAACCCTAGGGTGTTTGATCCATGCGCGCACAATATAATGGACACCAAAGGACAGCACCATATAGACATACAACTCTAATGAACCTCATGCATTCAATTAAGCAATCAAAAGACAAATAAACTACGGAAACATGATGTAAATCATAGGATAAATATTATAGCATCAAACACCATGTTTACATAGGACGGTACAGAGGTTTGTGGGAGGATGAACCACTGAATACAAGGAGGAGATGGTGATGGAGATGGCGGTGAAGACGGCGGAGAGGGCAGCGCGGCGGCGCAGGGCGGCGGCGGCCGGCGGTGCGGGGAACTCCTTTCCCCGCCGCCGGCAAGCTTGGGGAGCGCCGCCCCTTAGCCTCCCTCCTTCATGGCTTCTTGGGAGCCCTCCCCCATGGAGATGGGATCCATGGGGGAGGCAAAAACGTGGCTTTTGGTGGCTGAAATTCGTGGGTGGAGGAGTCCTCCACGAATTAGGTTTCCTCCCTTTATATATCTTCTCGGATTTCCGTCACCCCTTTTAGGGTTCCACCAAAACGGGCCTACAGGCCGCGTCCGAACTCCGATTGGGCTGATCTCGGGCTTAAAATCTTCGTATGGAAAATTGTGACAACTTTCGTAACAGCCAGGTCTCCATTTGACGTCATCTTCGAGGGTCAAACTGGCAAACTTCGTAAAAAGTTCTCAGACAGATTTCAGGAAAGTCCCAATTCGACTCCAACAAGGTTTCCTCTTGTATTCTTGATAATTTCTACACATCAAAGAGTAAAACAAGAACATTGTGCACTTTTGCAACTATTAGTAGGTTAGTCCAAATAAATAATAAACTTAATATAAAACAAGTGCTAAAAGCATAAAAATGGCATGAAACAATCAAAAATTATAGATACGTTTTGGACGTATCAACATCCCCAAGCTTAATTCCTGCTCGTCCTCGAGTAGGTAAATGATAACAAAATAATTTTTGATTGTAAATGCTATGATCAGGTCTTTAACAATTGCATGATGTATGGATAATAAAACTTAGCAATCATGTTTCCTAATGAAAAGTATCAACGAACTAAGAGCTTATAACATGAAATTTATAAACATCAACAAGATTGTAATGACCATAATAAAGCATGATAGAGTGGTATCTCGCTTGCCCTTAATTGTGGAGCAAAACATAAATGCCAAGGCACCTCTGAAGTTCAAGTGAAGACTAGATATAGAGATATCAAAGATAAAAGCATCATGGTTATACCTCAATTAATCGTATTCTGGGACAAGCACATTACACTAAGAACGACAGCTATGCTCTCGAAGAAGTGCTCAAAGAAAGGATGGTGACTCAACATAAAAATAAAAGATTGGCCCTTCGCAGAGGGAAGCAGGGATTAACACGTGCTAGAGCTTTTTGTTTTAAAAACAGAGGTAAAAATGTTTTGAGAGGTGTTTGTTAATTGTCAACGAATGGTAGCGGGTGAGAACAGTATTCTACCTGTCAAACGGACTTTTAAGAGCGGCTCCCATGAAGGACGTTATTTCTACCAGCAAGGCAGATCATCCCTCTTTCTCTTTGGTTTACACACATTCAGGTATTTCACTGTTTGTCATTGCTTACTGATGAATCAGGGCAAAAGTGTGAAGAGAATTAATTGGTTAAAGTTGTAATTAATTGGGACTGGGCACCCCGTTGCCAGCTCTTTTTGCAAGTTATTGGATAAGCGGATGTATATGCCACTAGTCCAGGTGTAAAAGTCCATTTGACAAATAGAATAAAGAATAACCACACTAATTCCTCATGAGCTAGTAAACATTGACACAAAAAGAGAAATATTTTGAAGGTTTTAAAGGTAGCACATGCAAATTTACTTGGAATGGCTTGAAATACCATGCATAGGAATTTTTTGGTGGACTCTTTGGGATAACTTGGTTTTAAGGATTTGGATGCACGAGCAGCATTCCCGCTCAGTACAAGTGAAGGCTAGCAATAGACTGGGAAGCGACAACCACGAGAGCGATAACGGTCATAATCATGCTTGCGACAAAATAAAATTAACGGAGGCATAAAAACGATACTAAAACTCTGAGGCAAAATAGATCATCAAGGCTTAATTGACTTTTATTTTTCAGTCATAACATGTGTGAGCATGTGCCAAGTCGATTCAAGTGAATTATTCAGAGGAGGATACCACAATACCATACCATCTTATGAACAGGACAATGCATGTTGATATCAAAATAACATAATATGCACTATTAGCTAGTTGAGACTAACCATAAGAAAACATAAACTACTAAACAGTATTATTCACACATCATTTTTAAGTTTCAACAAGTAATCCATTAACCAAGTAAACATTGAAAACAGAGGATAAATAAAATATGTGATGATCCACTTATTAATGTAACTGGTGTTTGATGCTAAGATAAATAGATAATAAAATACAGCCGCTTCAAGTTTAGTTAAGTTCCTATGTTGCTCAAAAAACAAAGTTTAAAGGTTTGCAAACCGTGGGGTTATTGATGAAGAGGGATGCGGGGACATCCCCAAGCTTATGACTTTGGTAATTCTTCAATATTCCATAGTTTGGTGTTCCTTCATTCTCTGTGAAAAAACTTCAACACAAAAACTTTCCCATTCTTTTCTGCGGTTAGACATTAGTACAATAGATAATATTTCCCAAGTGCTACTATTAAACCAAATAAAATTTTGTTTTTAAGTTACAGAAAGGTTGCTTAAATGGCCAACTTATAAATGAAAGGTAAGAACCATTAAAAATCAAATGAAAACGAAAAGAGGCCACTCTTGCAACAAAAGTCAGAATCTGTCCAGAAAAACAGCAGCTGGAAAACGCAATTTTTAGGTGCACTTAAACATGCCCGAAATTTTAGCCAATTTTTGTACATGCAGAGGATTAGGTGCTACAACATCAGTAATTTTTTCGTGATTTTTAGAGCTTCCAGTAAAATATGAAAAATCGCGCAATAAGCAGTAGATACCGAAAACAGAAAATCACTTTTTACATATGTATCAACTAAGCTAAATGGATAAAACTTGGTACTTTATTTTTGATAAACTAAGAAACCAGAGGCTAAGCAAGACCTAAACATGCTAGCTACAGCAAGGAAAACTCTAAATAAAAATCAAAAGTAAAACCCAAATAAAATTAAAATAAAGAACCAAACAAAGAAGCAAAACAAAAGAAAATATTTTTGTTATTTTGAATTTATAAGTGAAAGTAAAGAAGCAATCGAAACCAAATAAGGAGCCTAATAAAACTAAAGAAGGTAAAACCAAGACATATAAAAGCAATTATAATACAAGTTAAGACAATACATATCATGTGGACGGGTAATATAGAGTATGAACGAGACAACCTCATGTTAGTTGATGAATAGGGGGATGACTCGGGCATCCCCAAGCTTAGATGATTGTATCTTCTTGAATATGTTCTTGGGATGCACCTACACATCCCCAAGCTTGAGCTCTTGCGTCTTCTTATTCATCTCATATCACCATATTGATTAGATCTTATAAGCTACATCCACATAAAACTTCACAAAACTCATTAGTAGGGTTAGTACTCATTAAATAAAATCCACTCATGTTCAAGCATTGACAAGTTTTATAATTTTTACTCAACATTAGCCACTGTATATACTAAGGTGTTCATGATTTCCGTTGTCCGTCGAAAAACTAATGAAACTAACAACACCAAGTACAATATTGAATAAACAAAGAAATCTGTCAAAACTGAACAGTCCGTAAAGATGGCATTCAACGAGATAGTTAAGTAGCTCAAATCGAAAAACTTTAGTCTAATGAAAGAAAGATAATAATCTCAGGTTTATGCACAAAAATTTCAAGTCAAAATACTATTCTGAGATTTATCACGATTTTATTTACAGAGAAGCACAAAATCTGTCTAAACAGAACAGTCAGTAAAGATCGAATTTTTCGACCTATCTACGTACCTTAAATCAGAAAAAGTTAGTCTAATGAAAGAAAGCTAATAAGCATCACTTTGCACTCAAGAAATTTCAGATCAAGATCACGTTCTGGTGATTTTAAACATTTAATACGGTGGAGCACAGAAAATCTGTTTCTGGACAGCAAAGTAAAACTATCAACTTTCAATTAACTAAGATTATTATTATCATTTTATTTTTATGTACAGAGGTATATACACAATATTTACATGTTTTTAATGAAAAGCTTCCATGGAAAGATTTGTTTTGGTTTCATAGGCATGAACACAAGTGTTCAAGGTCGACCCCCATTTAACCATTACTCATCTTTCCAATCACTTTTCTTTTTGAAAACGTTTTTAGATAACAACTACACCTAATTTTTTTTGTAATTCGCATTCCCTATCCATAGTAAGATAAAGAACAACTTAATACTGAAAATAAAAACTACTTAGAGATAAAGCAAACAAGTGCACACAAGAACATTAACCTACGCTATGGCTCCCCGGCAACGGCGCCAGAAAAGGTCTTGATAACCCACAAGTATAGGGGATCGCGTGTAGCCTTTTCGATAAGTAAGAGTGTCGAACCCAACGAGGAGCTAAAGGTAGGATAAGTATTCTCTCAAGTTCTATCAACCACTGATACAACTCTACGCACACTAAACGTTTGCATTATCTAGAAAATAAAACTACGGTAGCAATACGGGTATGAGAGTAGTTTTGCAAGATAATAAATACAAGAAAGTAAATGTTAGTGCTGCAGCAATAAAATACACTAAGTAACCATATACTAACAGTACCATGAGTGTGGAAAAGTGGTGGTAATTGTGGTGGCTTTGTCCAAGATTAATTAGTGAAGGTACTTGGTTCATTGTCTTCGATGCAGTTTTCTATGTGGGAGAGGCTAAATATACATGCACTCCACTACTTGGGATTACAAGTACTATATGATTGGATTGTTAGAAAGCATCCGCAAATACTAACAATGCATTAAGGTTTCCCCAACCATAGCCTTAAGTTCAAGGTCCTCTTACTCCCATACGTGCAACTAATCGGTTCGCGTTCTCAGGTTTCTGTCACTCCGGCAGAACTTCCCCCGCTTCGTTACAAATACTACCAACCCTAGGGTGTTTGATCCATGCGCGCACAAGTATAATGGACACCAAAGGACAGCACCATATAGACATACAACTCTAATGAACCTCATGCATTCAATTAAGCAATCAAAAGACAAATAAACTACGGAAACATGATGTAAATCATAGGATAAATATTATAGCATCAAACACCATGTTTACATAGGACGGTACAGAGGTTTGTGGGAGGATGAACCACTGAATACAAGGAGGAGATGGTGATGGAGATGGCGGTGAAGACGGCGGAGAGGCAGCGCGGCGGCGCAGGGCGGCGGCGGCCGGCGGTGCGGGGAACTCCTTTCCCCGCCGCCGGCAAGCTTGGGGAGCGCCGCCCCTTAGCCTCCCTCCTTCATGGCTTCTTGGGAGCCCTCCCCCATGGAGATGGGATCCATGGGGGAGGCAAAAACGTGGCTTTTGGTGGCTGAAATTCGTGGGTGGAGGAGTCCTCCACGAATTAGGTTTCCTCCCTTTATATATCTTCTCGGATTTCCGTCACCCCCTTTTAGGGTTCCACCAAAACGGGCCTACAGGCCGCGTCCGAACTCCGATTGGGCTGATCTCGGGCTTAAAATCTTCGTATGGAAAATTGTGACAACTTTCGTAACAGCCAGGTCTCCATTTGACGTCATCTTCGAGGGTCAAACTGGCAAACTTCGTAAAAAGTTCTCAGACAGATTTCAGGAAAGTCCCAATTCGACTCCAACAAGGTTTCCTCTTGTATTCTTGATAATTTCTACACATCAAAGAGTAAAACAAGAACATTGTGCACTTTTGCAACTATTAGTAGGTTAGTCCAAATAAATAATAAACTTAATATAAAACAAGTGCTAAAAGCATAAAAATGGCATGAAACAATCAAAAATTATAGATACGTTTTGGACGTATCAAACAACATGCTTTTTATTTGCAACCCAGAACTTGGCTATGGACATATAATCAGATCCTAGGCTAACTCCAAATAATACAGAAACCTTCTTCCAGATCGTGGAAGAAACTATGCAACCAAAAAATAGATGATCAACGGATTCTAACTCACTGCAGAAAACACGGTCAACAGGTTTTCATCCCTGCTGTCTGGTCTTTGGTTATTTCTCCGAGAGTGCAAATTTTTCTTTGGCTACTCTCTAATAACAAGTTAATGACTAGGGATAACCTCCTGAAAAGGAAACTCCATAAAGCACAGTTGACTCCTATTTTGTCGCTTACTCACAACAACGGATTATGAAATAAGCACAGTTCAAGTACGAAAAACTGAACACTTTAAGAACAAAAAACCAAATCACTTGAAAGGGACCTATGGAATTGTATTAAGTTAGAGCCCACAAGATTCCAACCTTTTTTTTTGTAGGGATGCGTCACTTCGACTACAATTCTAATTGGTAAGAATGACGAAGTAGCAGAGATGAGTTTGGGAGGTGAGTACTCGGTGAACTACTTAATCACCTGGAGTGTAAAGGTGGCGGAAGGGTTTAGTTTGAGCGGAGGTTGTAATCATCGTGACATGTAGGGGGGTGGACATCAAACATTCTCAGCAAATATGAACAATTATAATATTTTATAAATATACTATGAAAATGTATTTAATGATGTATTAAATAAGATTGATTTGACATTGTAGAGGTTTATATTTTTTCTATAACTTAGATCAAATTTTACATGGTTTGACTTTTGGCAAAAATTATGCGTCTTCTTTTATGAAACGAATGTAGTAAGTTCTAACATAATTCATCGCGCCATTGTGGCGAATAGGCCATGGCGAGCAGCCCTTATCCGAGGCTGAACCAAGTCCCACCTAAACATCACAATAGGTGGGGAAGAACCTAGACCCTGGGCTTGTATCATTATGTTGATTGAATAAACTGTTGTTGTGTCTAGGCTTGTAATTTTATAGACAATACTTAAGTACCCACGTGTACGTGAGTGAGCAGTTTTGTCTCTCGGCCTCATATGTTTCTGTGTGAATACAAATTTTGAAACAAATATAAAAACAAAAAATCAGGGACAAACATGTTCAAGTGTTCTACATACGTGCAAAATTTCGTAAAGAAATGAAATTTTTGTGCTCTGTACAAAAAAGAAATCTGTGCTCTAAAAAGACATTTTTAAATCCTACGTTGGGCACTGATATTTGTTTTTTCGCACAGGGCACAAGAAATGTATTTCTTCACGAAACATTGCACATATGTAGAACTTTTGAATATGTGTGTCTCTGATTTTTTTCAAAAAAATGAAGTGTTTTATATTTGTTTTGAATTTTGTACTCAAATAGGAGCTCGGGAGCTGTATTGAATTTCTGCGTGTACCTGAGCTAACATCCCGAAATATACTAGTACTACGTATCTTAAACATTTTGACTGTTCAGATCGGAGTTGCTGATACAGTCTTGCTCTAAACAACAGTCTACCGACAAATTACTTATAGAATACTAGTTAAATGCCTGTGCGTTGCAACGGGTTCAAAACTTTTTGCCCATGACACATGTGAAAATAATGCACATGAATAATGCTGATGACTTAAGATGCAAACACAAACACTTTTTAATCAACATTTATCAGTACAACATGCATGTCTGGTTAGCAATATAAAAACATCAATATTTGTCAGTTCGAATACCATCCACGAGGGACTGTACTTTGGGTGCTCAGAATACATGGCATACTCTTCACCGCTGCAATCTGAAAGACACATGTGTACTTCACATTCCTCCTTCTCTCCCTCCCATTGTGCTGAAAGACTTAAAAAGTGCATGCCCGAAGCACAATTTCTCTCCCTCAAATCCCTTTTTTCTCTTAGTATATCACAAAAGGGAGAGTGGACCCTAAAAATTGATGCTTTGTTCAATAATATATTGAGAAGTGAATTATGACAACTCACATACAACATACAGTGATACAAAATGGTGGAAAATAATAATTTAGATCTATGTTTGAAAACGCCTGAATCCGGGGCACAATGATAATGATCTTCCAAACCTGCTTGAGGAGTTGCACAGTAGAAGGGTGAATTTGGGCTGGCTCACACTCCCCTAGTTGCTGAAGCCTCTGCATACAAGCCTTATAAGCACATTTGGTGATGCAGATACCTGAAGGAGAAAGCTTGTAGCAGAGAATGTCTTTTTCTTGCGATAAAATGATCGGTGTTTGCTTAATGATGTCAGCTGTAGGTCGCTGAAACAGGGAGTCGATATTATCTTCATTCCAAGCCTGTTGATTAGGTACCCATCCGTGCCCTTAAACTTATGAAAGAATTGAATGTGATACTTAAAACATTACAAGAGACAAAGGACAGGTACATACTGTTGTACAAAAAATCTTATGGGCCTAACCTGCAGGAAGGGTAGTAACTCTACAGTGTGTTGAAAAAAGTCATCCCTAATCTGCCGATGCAATACATGCTCGCCAAGATGGAGGCAACTGAATCTCCTGCCCCATATCTTGCAAGTTTAACACTGCATATGATGACACTTCTATTCAGCCATGACCCTTCATCATCGGAGACGGTGTCATGAGAAAAAGATGGAAAAGAAACATCACTTCATACAGGTACTTCCAGTGAACATATTGTACTGCAATCGTTAACCAAATAGTTTGCTGCATAACTAAATTGACAAAGCAGAGCAGAAAAAACTGAAAGTCTGAAATCCTATCGTTCTTTCACCCACATCTCAGTTATACCATTTAAATTCACACGATCAAACAGAAAGCAGAGGAGAATATGGGCTGAGGAACAAAAAAGGCAGGAATATAGGAACCAAAATAGCTGGAACCAAAAATGCATGGGCAACTATATTCTCTAAATCTCTGTCAAGGTTCTCAATGCCTTTATCCAATGGGATGGTGCTGCATTAAGAAATTTATCGTATAGGTAATACCCTAATAAGAACACTCTTCCCTCTGCATTTAGTAGTGGTGGCGACGGCCAGCTAGCTAGCTTTCTCTCCACTCTCCGCATTCAACAATACAAGAACAATTGTCTTTCTACAAATTGACAAACCAAGTCTAAAGTGAATTCTATTTGTAATGGTATGCACCATGTTTTGCGGATGAATGGATACTGGATAATACATCATTTGTATGTGCTTTTTCTTCTGTTGTGTTCCAACAAATCAAAACTGACATAAAGTGAAAAGTGGTGGTTTTAATGGAACATATGTATGCAGCAGGTGTGGTCATAACCTACATTGTTTGTCCCCTCTTTTAATATCTTATAGCAGGAATCAAATCACTTTTGCTATGGTTGAATACCTAGTATAGGGGAGGTGGATCCCATCAAGGATCCCAGATGAGCAAGCATCCACACCGAGGGCTTGTACACCGAGTCACAAAAGAGGGAGATAGAATCCTAGAAGCCTGATTCGTAACATCAGCAGTATAGAACTGTTCGCCTGAACTGCTTCAATTCGCTGCTGCTCCTAACTTGCAGAAAGAATGGCCTAGACATCATGGTCTACTTGTGGAACTGACCAAAAATCCCTGTTGAAGAGACAATCATTCTGGGCTTTCCAAATGATCCAAAGAGTTGCAAAGCATTTTTTGAATAAAAATTTCTGGGTGCAAGCTTTGAAGCTGAAAATGAGTAATGGCCGAAGGATAAAGACATTGATCAAAAGGGTATGTTCTAATGCCTCAAAACTGAAAAGTAACCAAACAATCTGTGTACTGGAGATCATTCTTCTCTAATCAATCAATATATATAGGAACGAAGGAGAGCTTACCTGATGTGTATTCACTAAGGGTCTAAGACCACATCCGTTACACCCGCCTCCTCCGAACCGGACACTTTTCTTGTCGCTACACGCCTATAACCACATGCTCCTGGTATAACACCCAGCAACCCATTTTAAACTACCAATGGTGCCAATGGAATCCATTTAACACCCAAATAAAATTACAAAATTATCACAAATATGATACTTGTTAGATTGAGAGACATCAGCTAATGATACCACACTACCTGCCACTTTTTTAATTCACCAAACCTCTGTGCTACATAGTCTTCAAGCTCTATTACTGCTAATGAAATCTTTTTCTTTCAAGCAAAAATAGATTCGAGAGGGCTCGGGCACAGCCCAAGCACAACATGTGTGACATCTTAACCAGTGAGTCATATCATAAATAACAATCACGAGATCTGGCGTCTTACCAGATTTGTCGGGAACGATCTGGTGAACCTGATCTGAGGGCCTCGTAGCGGTGCACGGCCCAGCGCGGCTCCAAGCTCATTGAGGGAGATGTGTGCCAGTGGCTTCCTCCCTGATCTCAGTGTCCATAGAATTGCTTTCGTCTTCCTCACAAACAGTCCACCTTGAATCTGAACATAGTCATTCTCAAAAACCTCCTCATCTGCATTTAAACATCATTCCAGTTGGAACAACATTCAGAAGTATCCAATCAGTTTCACATATTAAGCACCAATGGATGGAACTATATGGAAAGACAATAATAGCATATGTGCACATTGCAAAAAGGACTAACTAAAACATTGTTTTTAATTCAAATTCCATCTGACATGTAGTTATTGCAAGAACATTTGAATTTCTGACACAGTACCACATGCTCTACTCGTAGACAATTTTGAGAGAAATTTAGAGAGACAAGTGACCGTAAGAAAATTCAGACAGAGGAATTAATCCAGACTGGCAGTGCTTACATATTATAAGGTGCACAAAGAGGTGAAATATAAGCATCGAGCCTAGTAAACCAAAACTCTGGAACCTCTATGTCAACATGTAGTCAATTGTATAGAACTGCTCTTTATGTTTAGAATGCGGAAAGGGAACAATATTACATGAGTGATAGGATGAAAGTACTATTAGGTTGAGAAAAATCCCTTTCTAGTAGCTTTCTGAAGAACAAATTGACAGGTGGCAGAAAAGAAAAACGAGCAACAAAGCGAGAGGGAGCAGTGTAAGTCGGCACTCGCCATCGATGGGTAATAGAGGCGTTGGTGGCGACGTGGGCTAGGGCACAGTTGGAGGCGAGAATGCGGAGAAGGGAGGATCCTTGGCCCGGTCGGCCCCGTCCTACACCGCCCGGATCTGATCGTGGCCGGCTGGAACAGAGACGTCGGTGGACCTCGACATCGACACCTACAGCGGGGCGGACGCGTGGCTCCTTGTTCTCGACCCCTATCGCACGAAGGTTGGCGCTGCTCCTTGCGATGCGATGAGGAAGCCAGGGGCGGCGATGCTGGTGTGGTGAGGCACCGAGGCAGGTGGGGGAGACGCCCCTGTGGCGGCCGTGAGGGAGAGGGAGAGGGAGAGGGGAGCTCCTGTGCAGCGCTCGTTAGCGCCGCATAGGAGTTGGGGCGCCTACATCGGTCCTGCATGGTCGTGCCTTCGGGTGTACTAGCTCTGTGAACCCATACTCCATCTCACACAAAAAAATATTTCATTTCAAAATAATTTATACACAAAATATGTGTACGTTCACGATTCGGTTCCATTCCCGTGATCGGTTTCGAGTTTCGTGGAATGTAGCTTCTTAATTTTGGACCAAAGTTTTCAATATTTTTAGATGAATTTTGTTAAATTTGTCACACTCAGTCAACGGTTTGAAAAATCCTTTCACGAGTATATGAAACTCGCCGTTTTCCACAACTTTCGTGTTATAACTTTTTCGTTTCAATAGATATATGAATAGATCTTGTACGTATGTATGCATTTAGCCTCTTCTTGTAGAGGACCATTTTCGTTTCAATTCCCGTTTTACATTTTTTTAAATGAACAATTTTCAAATTTGGAATCATTTGTTTAATTTGGAGCTGTTTTCAAAATGGAACCATTTTTAAATTTGGAACATTTTAAAAATGAAACCATTTTTTAAATTGGAACCATTTTCAAAATGGAATCATTTTCAATTTTGGAACCATTTTAATTTGGAACCATTTTAAATTCGGCACCATTTTTAAGTTGGAACCATTTTCAAAATGAAACCATTTTTTATTTTGGAACCATTTTCAAAACGAAAAATTTCAAATATGGAACCATTTTAAATTTGGCACCATTTTTCAGTTGGAACCATTTTTAAAATTCGAACCATTTTCAAAATGAAAACATTTTTAAAAATGAACAATTTTCAAATTTGGAACCATTTTTAATTTGGAACCATTTTTAAATGGAACCATTTTAAATTTGGAACCATTTTCAAAACGGAACCATTTTTTTAATTTGGAACCATTTTCATAATGGGATCATTTTTAATTTGGAACCATTTTCAAAATGGAACCATTTTAAAAAATGAACAATTTTCAAATTTGTAACCATTTTTAATTAGGAACCATTTTTAATTTGAAACCGGTTTTAAACTCGGCACCATTTTAAAGTTGGAACCATTTTCAAAATGGAACAATTTTTAAATTGGAACCATTTTCAAAAATGAAATTTTTTCAAATTTGGAACCATTTTAAATTCGGCACCATTTTTAAGTTGGAACCATTTTTTAAATTGGAACCATTTTGAAAAATGAATAAATTTGAAATTTGGAACCATTTTTAATTTTGTGCCATTTTTAAAGTGGAACCATTTTTAAATTTGGAACCATTTTCAAATTTGGAACCATATTTTAAATTCGGAGCTGTTTTTAAAGTTGAAACCGTTTTCAAAATGGAACTATTTTTAAAATTGGAACCATTTTCAAAAATGAAATTTTTTAAAATCGGAAACAATTTTAAATTTGGAACCATTTTAAAAATGAAACCATTTTCAAATTTGAAACTATTTTCAAAAAATAAAAAAAAACGAAAAATAATAAGAAAAAAACGAAAGAAAACATAAAAGAAAATGAAACCATTTTCAAAATTTTAAAATAGTTCAAATTTTAAAAGAAACGAAATTAAAATAGAAGAAAAATGGAATAATATATGAATAAAAAAGAAAAATAAACGAAAAAGAAAACCAAAAAGAAAAACGAAAAAAATAAAGAAACAAAAAAGAAAACTGATAAAAAAGAAACAGAAAAGAAAAAAGAAACGAAAAAGAAACAGAAAAAGAAAAAAGGAAAAAAAAGCCAGACGGGCCGGCCTAGTGAAGTTTTGCTTCACGTGGCGCTAGCCCTATGCGGCGCTAACGGGCGCCGCATAGGGTTTGCCGAGGGAGAGGGACAGAGGGAGTCCCGATGCTGGATTATGTTGGGCTTTGGCCCATTTGATCGCGCTGGGGGAGCAACGAGAAGCGGCAGGGCGATGTTGGACGAAACAAAACGACGACGTACGAGAGGAACGAAATTTTTCTTTTAGATAGGAGAGATTAATTATCAAATGCACGAATGAATCCATTCAGGCAATAATGGGCGATTAAACAGATCCATGCCTGATCGAGGAGCAGAAAATCTGTAGTCCTGCGTGAATTTGGTAGAAACCCATTCAAGTCAAGTGCAGAAAGAACTATTCATCGACCACCGCGCAGCGAGCCGGCCGACATAGTCGCGTAGGAGCAGGACGACCATGTCAGGGACTTCACGGAGCCGAAGTCGAAGGAGTCGACGTCTGATAGGAGGAGCACCGCATCCTCCTGCATCTCCTCCTCGCCGTCGAGGTACTGGCAGACCTGCTTCATGCTAGGCCGCGCCTCCGGCTGCCACAGGCTGCAAGCGAGACCCAGCCACAGCACCAGCCTCGCCTCTTGCTTGTCATACCGCCCGTCGAGCCTCTCGTCCACGGCGCGCACCAGGTCGCCCTTGGCGCCATGGTCGCGGACCCAGCGCACCAGGTTCACGCCTGTGGCCGGGTCGATGGGCCGGCGCCCGCTCGCCGCCTCTAGAAGCAGGCCGCCGAAGGCGAACACGTCGCTGGCCGTGGTGGCCTTGCCGGTCACGGTGAGCTCCGGCGCCATGTAGCCCAGCGTCCCCACGACGCGCGTCGTGCCAGGGTCTGCGCCGTGCTCGTAGAGGCGCGCGAGGCCGAAGTCGCCGAGCCGCGCGCTCATGTCCGCGCCCAGCAGCACGTTGCTGGCCTTCACGTCGCGGTGCACCACCACTTGCTCCCACCCCTCGTGGAGGTACACCAGCCCCGACGCGACGCCCCTGAGGATCCTCACGCGCTGCTCCCACGTGAGCACGGCCGGCGAAGGAGATACGCCGCCGCCGCCGAATAGGTGCGCGTCGAGGCTGCCGTTGGGCATGAAGTCGTAGACCAGAAGCAGGTCTTGCCCGCGCTTGCACCACCCGCGCAGCTCGACTAGATTCCGGTGCCTCATGCGCCCGAGGCACGCGATCTCGGCGACGAACTCGCGCATCCCCTGCGACCCGTTGCTGGAGATCCGCTTGATGGCCACCGTGTCGCCGGAGCGCCGGAGCACGCCTCTGTACACCTGGCCGAAGCCACCGGCGCCTAGGAGCTCACTGCTCTTGAACCCCTTTGTCGCCTTGTACAGATCCTTGTACGGGAACCTGTGTGGGTGTTCCAACTCCCACTCCTCAAGCGTCTCGGCGAGCGCCGCCCTTCGCCGCAGCCAGAGCCCGACACCGATCGCCACAACGACCGCGACCAGCGTGGAGGCGCAAGACAGAGCGACGATCAAGATTATGGTGGAAGTGGAAGGTGGAGGAGCCGGCGTCTTCGGTACTTTAGGCAGCCGGGAGAGATCGATGGCTTGTGCGACTCCGTCGGTGCGGAAGCTCCAAGCGAGAATGTAATGAGAGCTTGCCAGCTTCCCGGTCGCCGCCGAGAAGCCGACGTACATGTCTTGCTCAAAGATCGCCGTGAGGTCAATGGCGTGCGATATGAGTGGCCGGTGAGGTCTCGTTGGAACCGACGCGGGAGCGATGGTGACGTTGAGGACCCTGCCGCTGCCGTCGTAGTCGACCCACGCCTGGATCGGCTGCGCGCTCTCGAGCGGCACCGAGACATTCTGGCCGCCGTCGTCGGTGAAGTACCCGGCCGGCTCCGACACGTTGGACACGAGGCTGTTCAAGTCGACGCCCACGTGGTTGCCGTTGGTCTCGTTCAGGAGCCCGCTGGCCTGAACCGTGTCGAACTCCACGGCGAAGACGTGGTTGGAGGAGTTGCCCAGATTTCCCTTGCCGAGGAGGCCAAGGTACTGCTCGGCGGTTGCCCCGGGGAGCACCTTGGAAGCAGCGACCACGAAAGCTAACCCATGACCGCCGCCTCTGCCCACGGTCACGATGTCGAAGACGAAGGCCGTGCTGAAGGAGACGACGGCCTTGTTCGCGAGCATTGGCACCGGCGGGGCGAAGAAGGCGTGGCCCATGAGGTTGGTGCTGTCGTTGGTAAGCTGAAGCGCGCCGCCACGCAAGACCGACGCCGAGCCGTCCAGGCTCAGTTCAGCGGCGTGCTGGAAGCCGTTGTAGATGAAGTCGACGGCGGCCGAAGAAGGGACGAGGCAATGAGCAAGGAGGTAGAGCACAACGGCGACGTGGCCAAGGAGAGCCATGGACGATGCTGGAGACATGGTGCACGTATGTACTAGCTCAACATGAAGTTTGAAGCATCCATCGGAGATATGAATACCATATGGACGGTTGAATAGGGACCGGGATTGAGTGACTTTCCCATGGCCAGTCACGCCGTGCCAGGCCCCCCTTCATCCATCGTTCAATGTCTATCCAACGGTTAAGATTGATTTAAAAATCTGAACTCGAAAATAAAATATTTCAGATTTTTTTTTAAAATTTCCAGTAATTCTTATATGGTCCGTGGAGTACACTGAGAAAGTTTTGCTTCATTTGGATAAGTGGTCTATCATTAAATCGTGTTTTCTATTTTGATCATAAAAATCTATTAACTTATAAACGACTGATTCAAATGACATGAAACTCTCTCAGAATAGCTAAATAGATATGTAGAACTTACTGGAATTTTTTCATTTTTTCTGAAATATTGGATTTTCCAATTAATTTCTTGGATCGATCTTATCCTGGATTGACAATGAACGGTGGGTGAAGGAGGGCCTGGTATAGCGTGACTGGCCATGGGAGTACAGTCTACAGTTAATACTGTACTAGCCATCAGGGTGGACAAGACAGTGCGACCATCTTCCCCGCTTGACCCGGCATTGACTCGGGGACAATGATTTATTGATTTGGGTCTGTGTCCTTGTGAAGTGGCTTGACCCGGCATTGACTCGGGGACAATGATTTATTGGTTTGCGTCTGTGTCCTTGTGAAGTTTGCCCTTCTCTCAGCACCAGCAAGCTTAGAAATCTCAACAGAAAAAAAACACCACCAAAGCTTATCTGTCAAATCCACCGGCCAGATCCCTGGAGGCCACATACAGTCTGACTTATCTGGTGAAAAATATATAACCAGTCGAGAATTCGGTTATAAACTGAAACAGTCTCTGAAAAAATAACCAGCTGCAATAATCCTTCCAAGCACTAACTTCTAGTTGGGCAGCTTATCAGGTGAAAATGAGATTTCAATAAAGATCTGATTTATTTTTGTTCTGAACGTTGGATTGTCTTACGGATGGCTCCTTCTATGGGGCAGCATCCCATCACCACTGCGCATCACTTCCTCGTTTGATGGACAAGAATTCGGCTAGCAACGTACCACGATATAGGCCGGATTATAGGAAGCCAATATGATCTGTTTGCTCGACCTGCCGTCATGCGTACCGTACCAACCGTGGAACTGATTTCGTCTCCTTGCCTCACAGTCTGACATTAGGGTCATGCTTTGCATGGTGGAGAATGGAACTCACTAACTGATCCTCGAGCTTCATCGTCAGCCAAATGATAGTCGCTAGTGGTAGCACAAGGTATGTCCCATAAGAAGTTCCTAGTAGCCCATAGTCGACCATGTGACTTTGAAGGCGACGACATAGCCGTGGCCCTTGGGAACAAAACGCCCCTCTCGACGACAAAAATACTTCTCATCTTCTCTAGGTACATCAACCAGTTCGATTTTTCCCTTGGAACTTCCATACTTCTGTGCCTCAAAAACCATCTCCTTCTCATCTTCCTTGTTGTAAATGGTGGCTTCCAACTTGATCTTCAGATGTCCACCCAGTGAAACAGCTACCACAGATGAAACTTGAAGCGCTTCCGCACACAGCCATCATAGAGTAAAACTGGGTATGTGTATCCACTTGTAGGAGCACTTGGGAATAATAGCGATCTCTACCACGGCTTCTATGCCATGCCTGATGAATGCATACTCCATGTCAACCGGGCCAAACGGGCCATCAATACGAGACTTCAGCTTTCTGTCGCGCCTGATGTTCTCTTCGCTGAACTGAATGCATCCGTCGATGAGGACACCATCTTCATCTCCAGTACTGTCACCTCCGTTGACCTTAACCTTTAAGGCGTATTCGATCATGCTGTCAAAGAAAACGGACATCCCTCGAGCAGGACACATCAATGGAAGCATTGGGGAATCCTGAAGTTCAACCAACCACCAAACTAAGGCACAATTTAGTCAAGCAGTGATGCAAATACCGCTGAAACATTGAGCAGATGTACATCAAACACCATGTTCCAACATGCCACCGGGAAATTCCAATCAACTCAAAATGAAAACACTGCCGCAATACTAATTTATTTTCAAAACAAGATTGACCTAGAAGCCCCTGAACTATTTCATTTCGTCTAATAAAAGCATTGTACTATTATTTTGTTGATTTCAACTCCCAGACTATCCTATAACTTGTTAGCTAATGTCATCGTAAACTAACGTGCCAGCCAACAAATTCCACATTGGATTGAAAACTGTGGGACATGCACAACTGCTATTGGAGCTAATGGGTGTGCACTCGACCATAAAAACGTTCTTAATTTGTTTTAAGTTGCTTGTCTGAGAGTGCAACAACCATTCTTTCAGCTATGTTACTCAAACTAGCAAAAGGCATGATTGGACAAATTTTGGAAACTCATAACAACAAAAAGGATACTACATAGACAGACTGAAATACTTCACGGCCCGGCGGTGCCTGCCTATGTTGTAACTTAAGATGGACTCCTTTCTTTGCATTGATCATTAATTGTTTCCTGAATGAACTGTTGATATCTTGAATTTCTGGATTTGGGAAATCTGACTACGTATAAGATAGAACAGATATAAGATACTGAGTACATGAAAGTTCAAATACTGGACAATACTTCTCGAAAAATTAATGTCTAAATTCTACAAAAACAAAGTGTGTATCCACACTACCACAGCAGTGCATCCATGTGGGCATGAAATACGGATTTGACTCCAAGAAAATGGTTTTATAGCTTGGGTGAACATCGATTTTAACCCTAGTAAAACAACAAATACCACATTTATCCCAACAGGTTGGCAATATCAGAAATGACGCCCCTAAAGTTGCAATATGGCAATCTGGTGGTTCTTGTCCCATCTTTTTTTTTAAAAAAATTTCCATATATATTAAACCAACAAAGAGTACACGATTATATCGATTACAAAAACAATACTAAAAGAGACGAGCAAATCTATAAGATCTTCAAGCCCTTTCTTCTTACATGACACAATCTTGTATTTTTCTGAAGGCAGCCGTAGAATAACGCCGAATACACCAAACCACAGACCTGTGAATACCAACGAAGGTTCTCCCCTTTTAATTTTGAGCCGCAATGCCAACGCTTTATGCACGCACGCAACCATTAAATTAATCAAGCAACATCGGCAAGAGCACCACCACTGATATTTCAGGGACAAATAACCGAACCACTTTGTCGACGTCGTTGGGAGCCGAGAGAACGAATCACCATTGCCGAAGACGTAGTAGCCGGGATAGATAATGCGAGGACAAACCTCCTCGCGGCAACCATGAGAAACAATCCAAGATTGATCTGGCGAATCAAGATCTGAAGAACCATACCTAGACAAACTTAATCTTCCACAGCCACCATTGACGTCGGGAAGTAGATCTCGCCGAAGATCACTTATTGCAGACGATGCCATCTTCATTGACGAAGAAGATAACAACCAAAACCAAGCTCTAACATTAAGGACATTTGTGTAGCGCCTTGCGCGGGTCTGAGGTCCCCACCCCTCCTAGTGCCCGCGTCACCTGGAGGAGGTGAGGACCCGTCAATTTTTAGACGAAGGCGATGATAAAGGTGCAGATGGCGCCGATGGCGACGGCTAGGGTTGGAACCCTAGGCCGCCGCCTCTCTTTCTTTCTTTCTTTTCCGTAACTGGGTTCTTGTCCCATCTAATAACCGTATCAGCATTGTTTACAATATAGATTTCCGATGAACAGAACTCTACCTCAGAGATATAACGCTAGCTATCTTATCATAATCCTGCATTCTGATGCGTAAAGAAATAAGGGGCATGACTAGATATAGCATATAGATATTTACGTTTATCCCATCATCACTACCTTTTCCTCTCTGACACTTGGGTGGAGAATGCAGGAAATAATTAGGAGGAAGTGGAAGAGACCATAGTGACTTGGTTGAACAGGGGAACATGTTTTCATTAATAAGGATTGGACACTAATCATACTGATTTTTGTCAATTACAACATGGGCTGTCACATGATCTGAGGAAAACAGGGCAACTCTAAACAAGATAACTCCATAGTCAGCATACATCTGGATCAGAGTTTTAGTTTTTGCTACTTTCTTTGGTCCTACTTTCGGATTTACCTCCTCGAAATAGGCTTTCGCCCCGCTATATTAATATAGCAACCACCTGATACAACTGTGAGACCACCGCTGGGGCCAACAGCACAATACAGCCCAAAAGGAAAGAAAGAGAAAAAAGTAGAGAAAACAACGCCAACATCGGCGGATCAACGAAAACGAAAGTGACTCTCAACCGCTGCATCCTCTCCGGCATATTCCCACCACGATCTTGGCGCTCTGGATCGCCGCGTACCAAACAGCACCTCCAAGAAGGAAAGCGACGACGACGACGCTACTGCCCGGACAGGTCCTAGGGTTTCCCCCGGTACGCTCCAAGGAGTGGGGAAGGGGCACCCGACGCCCTTCAAGAAGGAGGGGCAACACTCTCAAGCGTCACCGCGTCGGTGCCATGGCGAGGATTTCTCCCGACCCCCAAAAAAACCACATCTCGGACAATCTGAAACGCTCCACCAAATCCTGCCACCACCACCAGACGCCACCACGGTCTTGAAATCACGAACGCCGTCTCTCCATGGCACACACTGCGAGGCCAGACTGATAAGAGACAACCGTAGACAGAGGATGACGGAACCACAACCACGCGGGAGGGAACAACCTCCACCGCCATAGACGGTAGCCGACCGGACACAACAACAAGAGCACGCCAGACCAGTGGAGTCGGAGGGTGGCAGCAGCACGGCCACCTGGAGGACGTCCTCCACCGCCACCTGCGGGTGCCGACCGGACGCGGTAGCAAGGACATACCAGGCCAGGCAGGCCCGGCCGGGTCCCATGAGGACCCGTAAAGTCCCCGCCGCCACGCTGCTGCACATAGGCCACGCCGCCGCTACCCTCTTGCCCGACACCATAGGTCCGGCCGGACCCAGACGAGTCCGCGAAGCTCCCGTCGTCGCACTGCAGCAGGGGTGGTGTCGCCTCCGCCACCATGTCTCAAGCTGTAACTCGTAGTCAATCCGAAGGCAGCCAGGCCTTGGCCCACCCGGCCTGACCCAGATTGGGCCCAAAAGGGCTCAGATTTACCTCTGTATTCAATCTAAACCATTTCTCCTTTCATTCATAAGCTTCTTAGAGGGTAGATGGACTAACCGGCTTCACTTCACAGGGGTTCTCCCGTATAAGGTTTAAGATGTAATTCCGTAGAGGCTCCACATAATCTCTCATAGCCATAAAACCATAAACGAGCATCGGCTGACTGTTGGGGAAATTGCCGGTGAACTTGAGCGAGAAGAACTGCAGCATAGTTGTTGCACCAGATCTGCCAACATTTCCAGGTTTCGCGAAGCGCTTGGACCCCAATGTGGCTATTAATCAAGTGACAAGGGCATCAAGTTAGGACTGCGTTTGGATACAATTCTTTGGAAAAGGGACGATAACATAGAATATTTACTTGGAGACGTTTCCTCCATGGAGAACTCCCAGAGATAGTCTGCAACAATTGGTAATCTGGGACAACGGGGCACAATAATGACAGGGAAAAACCGCTGATCTTGAGGGAGGGTAGCGTTCAGTTCTCGGATTTTTCGCATGTGGCCCTCGATATACCTCTCGAGCTCAGACGTTGCAGCCACGCAAGTTGCTGGACACAGATACAGGGAGGGACAAGATTAGATAACAGATATGGAAACCCTGGAACAGTTGGATTTTCACACTAGTCATAGTTTTGTTGCCCATTAAATCCTGGTTTATGAATGAAGAAAGCATGAATGTGACGCCTTTTTCATGAACTCGGGGGCTCTCCATATACTATAAGGCAAAATAAGCGGCTCTTACCATAGAATTCATCAAATTGGCCCCCAGCCTCCACCCGCTCTGAATCACAGGCAGAGAGATAGATGAACATTGCCTTCCATTTATGCGTAATTCTTTTTAGAAAATGTTTATCAAACGGGAAAAGAAACAAGCTGCAACTAACCGTGGTCCTTCACCCCCGAGCTCGCCTCCACACAACCGAAGCAGCATGGGTCGATGATGGAGTGCGCGCCGGCCGGGTTGACCTCGATTCCTGGCAGGGAGCGGTCCAGCTCCGAGAGGTCGAGGTCGCGAGCGCGAGACGGCGATACGCTGTGGTCGCTACCCCTGGATCCTTGTTGGTGACTTCAACATTGCTCTCTCACCTGAAGACAGGAACAACGAGAACTGGGACTCCCGTGCTGCTGAGGGCCTGAGAGAAATTGCGGATTCTTTGGAGCTCCAGGAACTTCCGTTGCTTGATCGCCGCTACACATGGTCAAACTTCCGCGACGTCCCCACTCTTGTTTGTCTGGACCGCGCTTTCATCAACCTGACTTGGAGCTCCCAGCTGTTCAACTCGGCCCTTACATCCTTGCTGAGGAACACCTCTGACCATGTTCCGCTCCTCGTCAGTGCCTCTTCCCGCGCCCCCGTTGGCCAGGTCTTCAGGTATGAACGATCATGGGCCGCCTCTGCTGCGTATCGAGCCGAGATTGAAGCCGTGTGGTCCAGGCCGCAGAACCGTCGGAGGGCCTGCGCTGCTCGCCGACTTTGCTGCGCCCTTAAATGGGCCCGGGCGGCCTCGAAGAAGTGGGCGCGTGCTCGCAAACGTCCAGCGGAGGTCGTCTCCAATTGTCGCCGGGTGATCGAGCTCTTGGACTTGGTGGAGGAGCAGCGGGTTCTGGTTGAGCCTGAACGGATGCTGCGTGACATGGTGAGGTCGCGTCTCTCGACGGCGTACCGCGACTTGGGTACCTACTGGCGGCAACGCTTCACCTACCGGTTGTGCAAGTTTGGGGAATACAACTCCAAGTTTTTTCACGCTTGCGCCTCAGCCCGTCTCCGCTCCAACCAAATTCAGGTTCTTCACCATGAGGGGCGGAAGTTGTTCAACCACGCGGACAAGGCAGACGTGTTGCATCGCTTCTACTCCGACCTCCTCGGTACTTCGTCGTCCCCCACTTGGAGGTTTGACCTTCGTAGGGTGCTTCCTCCAGTGCCCGGGCTTTCTGCGCTGGAGGTGCCCTTCACCGAGCAGGAAGCGAAGGACGCTCTTTGGGCGATGAGGGTTGACAGTAGCCCTGGCCCCGATGGGTTCGGCCCCGCATTCTTCCGCATGTTCTGGAGTATACTCAAGGGCGATGTGATGGAGTTTCTACACGACTTCCATGCCGGTACGGCCCCTCTGGATGGGGTCAATCATGCCCTTGTCGCGTTGCTTCCAAAGAAGGCGGATGTCCTCACTGCTGACGGTTTTCGACCCATCTCCCTCCAGAACTGCATTATGAAGCTTGTCACCCGTATCTTGACCTCGCGGCTGCAGCCTTTTGTCGAACGCCTTGTTGCTTTCGAGCAGTCCGGGTTTGTCAAAGGGCGTAACATCACAGATAATTTCTTGTACGCCGCTGATCTGGTCCAGAGCTGCCATGTACGCAAGGTGTCTGCGGTTGTTCTGAAGCTGGACTTCCGGAAGGCTTTTGACTCGGTGAATTGGGAGGCGTTGGATGCTGTTCTTGAGTCTCGTGGTTTTGGCTCTGTCTTTCGGGGGTGGATATCTGCTGCCCTCTCCTCCGGAAGAACCGCGATTCTCTTGAACGGAGTCCCCGGCAGATGGATCCAGTGCAAGAAAGGCTTGCGGCAGGGCGACCCCATCTTCCCGTACCTGTTCCTTATTCTTGGCGAGCTTCTCCACCTTATGGTGGTTGGTGGCGCTGGGGGTGATCGACTGTTGCACCCCTTGGATGATGACCTCCCGTGCCCTGTGGTTCAGTACGCGGACGACACCCTGCTCATTTTGCGTGCGGATCGAGGGCAGCTGACCCTCCTGCGTGATATTTTGGACTCCTTCTCACTAGCAACGGGCTTGGAAATCAACTACCACAAGAGTACCTTCGTTCCCATTCAGGTCGCCCCGGACCGTGCCACTGAGCTTGCTTCTGTCCTTGGGTGCCCCACTGCCTCGTTCCCACAGACATACTTGGGCCTCCCTCTCTCTGACAGTAAGCTCCCGGCCTCGGCCTTGGAGTACCTCGCTACTACGGTTTCCAACCGCATCCCCAGCTGGCGGACGTCGCTCATCCCCATTGGTGGGCGTGTCACGCTAGCCTCTTCGGTTCTCTCGGCTCTCCCCATGTTTGCCATGTCGGTACTCCCCCTCTCCAAAGGGACCCTCACCAAGATTGATAGGCCGCGCCGCGCGCTGGTTTGGGCCGCAGCACCGAGTGCTCCGGAGGTGATTGCCAGGTTCCATGGGACTTCGTCTGCCGGCTACGATCGGAGGGCGGGCTTGGGGTCGTGGACTTGGAGCTCCAGAATAAGTGCCTGCTTCTGAAGATGGTCCACTCCCTATTCTCGGGGCGAGACACTCCCTGGACGAGGTGGGTGCGGCGCTCGTACTTTGGTCTGGACCCCGCTCCTGCGACCCCTTCTTGGCGCCACTTCCAGTCGCTCATTCCCCTGTACCGCTCCATCACCACGGTGGTTCCGGGGGACGGCGCGATGACCTCCCTGTGGCACGACTCCTGGACGGCGCTGGGGGCCCTCGCCTTCGCACTTCCTGCTGCCTACTCGCATTGCTGCGACCCTGATGCCACGATCGAGGTGGACCTGCGGGAGGGCGAGCCCCGCGTTCCTCTCCAGCCCTGCGTCTCCGAGCAGGCCGCGGCGGAGATGACCTTCCTGAGAGCCTCGCTTCGCCGACTCACGCTGTCAGGCTCGCACGACGTGCGCTCTGTTTCTGTGGGAGGGTCCTCCTCTTTCCGGACAAGCGAGGTCTATCGCGCCCTCCACAGCTCTGGTTGTGTTGTCCCTCTGCAGGAAGCCAACTAGGACTGTTTTGCTCCCCCAAAAGTTTGCATCTTCTTCTGGATCCTACGCCATCGGAAAACGCGGACTCGTGCGCACCTCTTCCGCCTCAGGATTGCACCCAACCCCCACTGCCCGTTCTGTCCAGGCTGCCATGAAGACCTGCCGCACCTGTTTTACGGGTGCCCCCGTCTTGTGCCGTTGTGGGCTCGCTTGTCGCCTTCGTTCCGCCCCGTTGGAGATGACGTTGTACGCCTCTTTGGCGACCTCTCTGCCGGCCTTCCACCGTTGCACGCTACCGTCGTCAACACCGTGTCTCTCGCGGTTCTTTGGTCGATCTGGAAAGCGCGCAACCGCAAGGTCTTTGAGGGCGAGCTCCTCTCCACCGCGCGGATTCTCGCCATGGTCGCCGACCATCTTCAGCTCTGGACGTGTCGTGCTCCCCGCCGCTTGCCCTCGACGATCTGCGTGCGTGGTGTGATACCGTCCTACGTTAGGGAACTCCTCCCCCCTCCCCATGTACTGCTTCGGTGGTGTGTGTGCATAACCCCCCTGTGTGGGCCTCTCCCTGTACTGCTTATTGATTTAAATGAAAAAATGTTCAGGTGGGCGATCGCCCCCCGTTGCGCTTTCAAAAAAAAAGGGCTACACAATATTTTTTACTCAATCCACCAAGGGCACCAAGTACTATGTTTTGGAGTCTATTTCAAAATTTTCTATCTTCACAAAATGCATTGGTACAACTATGTTTTGGAATAAAATGGAACGATTTGCTATGCATGGGGTATCTACACACCCGTGAGTTATACCGATGCAATCCGTATATACCCGTTTTAACTATTCTAGTAGAATACGGATTTTTTGTGTACAAAGCTCATTTCAGAATTGGTCGTCAATTTTAGCTTTTTCCCTAGTTGACTTTTCGGTCAAAATTTATTTAAAAAATCATAGCGGATATAAATAAATGAAAAAATTAAAACACTTTTTAATAATTCTATCAACTTTACTAATGACATCCCCAAGTATTTTGAGTAATCTCTTTTTCACCGTTGCACATAGTTTCAGTCAAACCTAGAGTGTTTAGGTACCCAATACACACTAGGTATTTTCCCTAAAATGGAAACCCAATATTTCCAGTTGTCATAATTTTTTGCTTGGTGTAGTTATGAATTTTTGCATATCCGAATTACAAGAAATTTAGAAATAGAATGTTCAATCCTTGATATTAGAAAGAGAGACACATAGCCGATCGATCTGTGCTAAGCAAAATTGGGAGAAGGAAAATGAGTAGGTGGTTAATTCCCACGATGTGATTTGAGTATGTATACAACGGTCCAAATAGTAGATTTTTTTATACCGAGATTGTCGTTTTAGAGCCTGGTATTTTGAAAAGGAAAACTGGTCTTTAGCCGTTTCAAAAGTTATGGTTTTGGGTATTTACATACTTTTTGCATGACCTATATAAATATGTCATGATTTTTTCTTCGTTTGCAGATTCGAGTTACAAGAAATCTAGAAACATAACGTTCAATCCTTAATACTAGGAAGAGGATACTTGGCCACCGATCGATCTCTGAGAAGCAAAATTAGGAGAATGAAGGAGTTGGTGGTTAATTCTCATTATGTGTATTTGAGTATGCACAACTGTTGAAACTGTAGGTTTCGATCTGAGAGCGTCGTTTTGTAGCCTGGTATTTAAAAAAACTAAAAGTGGTATTTATATGTTTCAAAACTTTATGGTTTTGGTCATTTGGATATATTTTGAATGATACACAAATCTTTAAAATTGCACGAAAAAAGGAAAATGCTTATTCTTTATCCTAAATTTATCTTTTTGTGTGTAGATCACAGGTTATAATATATTTCAAGAAACATGTGGCCGTGCATACTAGGCATGTAGATGTACGTACATAATTTTATTTTAGATTTTAGGGCTTCTTTGATTCACAGGATAGAATAGACGTAGAAACAGGAAAATCATAGGATTGCCATGTCATGTACACTCCAATCTTATAGGGTTTCGAAGTTTGTTTGATTTTACCAAACAAATTGTAAAAAAAGTTTGGAGTGGATGTTAGAATTCCAATGAGAAGTAGTACACAAGATTTCATAGGAAAAATTCCTATAGGATCTAATCCTACGAATCAAACGAGGAAGAAAGGAAAATATCCTATAGGCGTGAATTCTGCAAAAATCTTATGCAATTTCTTCGAATCAAACAGTCCCTTATATGACTTGAAATGTGATTTTCATCTTTGTAAGGGGTCGAATGAGCTCGGTCACCAGAAGGACTTGATCCAACTATAAATTGTCTAAATACACGAGTCAAAACAGCGAGGGACGATATCCATACAAGCTTACTTGTTTATTTACGAAGTCCTAATACAGTGTGTAAAATTACACACAATGCCCTTTCTCTCTTTTTTTTGAACAAGATGCCCTTTCTCTCTAACTATTCTCTTTCTCCTCGGTAGAGACTTTTTGATCCCGGGCTCCAGTGAACCCTCCAATTTAAAAAAATTGAAAATCATATTTATGATTTTCAAAAAATTCCGGGAGTAGCCAATGATATATTCCACGAACGTGTAAAATATCAACTCTAAATACATTGTATTTTGAGTTATACAAAAATTACAAATTATGGATCTAAATATGCCTATTTTTAAATCTCTAAGTTTTACCAGATTTTGTTATTTTTGAATAGCCCATAATATAATTTATTTTAAACTGAAATTTTACACGTTTATGGGATTCACCATTACCTACACCCCGCGATTTTTTTTCAGAATTTTTTGAAAATCATAAATATAATTTTCAAAAAAAATTAACTGGAGGGAGCACTGGAGCCCGGGAGCAAATAACACTTACCGCTTTCTCCTACAAAACTTGAATTTATAGTCTTTCATCAGTCGTAGTTTGTTTATTTACAAAGTCGTAATTTGTCCGCCCGCGACAACCTGTGGGATCGGAGAGAGGACTAGAAAAAACTTGCAAACATGCGTGCATGGAAGGGCGATGAATTTATCTTGACAAATCACCACCTTGCTACCTCCTTTGCGGCAGTGCAAGGCATGCTTCTGAGATCACAGACTCCTGTTAATATTCTGTCAGTTTATGGCCCGCAGCAAGTTGCAGAGATATTAACCTTCCTTCAAGAACTCAAGGTGTTTATTCAGCAGAATTTGCAGCCAGCTATCCCCTTGATCCTTGCAGGAGATTTTAACTTGTTTGCAGCAGCGGCTGACAAGAGTAACCACCATTGCAATCGTCGCACTCTGTCTGCATTCAGAAACTTTATAAACGAGCTACAACTGAAAGACTTATACCTCCATGGGCGTCGCTACACATGGAGCAACGAACAAGCAGTTGCAAGTTGCAACCCTCGTCCGCCTTGATCGTGTTCTGTTCAACGATGGGTGGGATGCCGCCTTCCCTGGAGCAATGTTGCAGGCGCTGTCGTCTGACATGTCTGATCACTGTCCGCTGCTGCTCTCCACTGATGCACATTTCAAGACCGCCCGCCATTTTCGGTTCGAGAATTTCTAGGCAACTCAAGATGACTTCATGACGGTGGTGGAAACCGCCTGGACTAGCTGCGTCCCCAAAGCGAATGCTTTCGCTAACCTTCACGCCAAGTTGTCCGCAACAGCGCGGGCTCTGAAGAAATGGAGTTCCAGCTTCACCTATGACCTCTCACTGCGGGAGGCGATCACTTCTGAGTTAATTCTGAAACTTGATCAGGCTATGGAGAAGAGACAACTCTCAGCGGGTGAGCGGCAGTTTCGAGCCATGCTTAAGATCAATGGGCTTGGTATTGCTGCCCTACAAAGAACAATGTGGCGCCAACGATCCAGGATAACTTGGTTGCGAGAGGGAGATGCCAGTACACGGTTCTTTCACTCAAAAGCCACCGCGCGCCGGAGGAAGAATTTCATTCACCGTGTGGAGGTTGATGGAGTTTCCTTTAATGAACAAGAGGGCAAGCTGGAGGCGTTCTGGAACTTCTTCAGTGACCTACTAGGCTCCTACCACGCTCGCCCCCACTCCCTGGACTTCACCAAGCTGGGCATTAACCAGAGGGATCTTGCTAGCCTTGATGCCCCAATTCTTTTGGAGGAGGTGCGCAGCGCCATTATGGATCTGGACTCTAACAAGGCGCCGGGCCGGACGGTTTCACTGCTCTTTTTTTCAAGAAGACTTGGGACTTGGTCTGTTTTGATTTCATGCGTGCTCTGGCTGCGTTTGAATCCTGCTGTACTGACAAGCCACAGCTGCTAAACTCTGCTACCATGATACTTCTGCCGAAACATGCTGATGCTGCACACCCTAAGGATTTCCGGCCAATTAGCCTTGTTGGATTCTTTGCTAAACTGGTTACCAAGATCTTGGCAAAGCGTCTATCCCCCATATGCAGACTATCAGTCCTTGTCAAAGTGCCTTCATAAAGAATAGGTCGATCCATGATAACTTCATCTATGTACAAAGCAAATCCAGATGGTTCAAGCAGCACAAAGACCCCTGCCCTTTTGCTCAGGCTAGATATTCAGAAGGCTTTTGACACTATTTCCTGGGAATTTTTGTTAAGTATTATGCGGGCTTGGGGATTCAGTGTGCAGTGGTGTGATAGAATTTCATGTCTTCTGCGTACCAGTTCCACCAGGATTTTAGTGAACGGTGAGCTGACGGAGAAAATTAATCACTGTCGTGGATTCCGGCAGGGTGATCCTCTGTCCCCATTGCTGTTTGACGTTGTCATGGATGCTCTTGCACGCCTGTTTGATTTTGCTGACCAGCATGGAATCCTTACTCAGTTCCACAACTTCAAGCTACCCCACCGGATTTCTCTGTATGCCGACGATGCCGCTGTATTCATCAGTCCTACTGAAGCTGATATTGAGAATACCTTGCACCTGCTTCAGATTTTTGGCGGTGCTACCGGGTTGTTCACCAACATTGCCAAAAGTACTATCACTCCAATCGCATGTCAGCAGCACAATGTCGATCAACTCGCCTCTTTGTTTGGCTGCCCTATCCAGCAATTCCCTTTCACATACCTTGGCATGCCTTTGTTTGACAGACGGCTGCGCAAGGCTGAGTTGCAGCCAGTGGTTGACAAATTGAGAAACAAGGTACATGGATGGATACCTGGCCACTTCTCAATTGATGCAAGATTGATCCTTGTAAAGCATATCCTCTCGGCAATGCCTGTTTTCCAGTCAATAGCTGTCATTTATCCCAAGTGGCTCACCAAATTAATTGACAAGCTCAGACGCGGTTTCTTTTGGGCTGATGATGAAATTGCTCCTGGAGGTAAATGCTTAGTCAATTGGAAAGCAGTTTGCCGCCCCGTTGAATTTGGAGGTCTTGGCATCCCCGACCTTCAAGCTAAGAGCATCGCTCTTCGGCTGCGCTGGCTGTGGCAATCCTGGACAGATCCATCTAAACCCTGGCATGGCCTGCCCCTGCCCGTGGACGATCGTGTTCGGAGCCTGCTTTGTACCTCTTGGTGTCAGCACTCGAACGGACGGCACGTGTAGTGACGGACCAGTGGGTCGCGAACGGGGTTTAGTCCCACCTCGCCAGTTGAGGGAGTCCGACACCAGTTTATATAGCTGGGCAAACCTCTCCCTTCAGGCCGGTCTTTTGGGATGAGAGAGGCCTTGGGCCTCCCAATACGCTGGTCGTGCGTGGGCTGACCTTTGGGTCGTTAACACTTGGGCACCTGCCCTTTCATCATCCAGCTGTGGTGTGTCATCTTGCAGACTGCTCAGCTACCACCCTGCTTTGTGCCTCACAACACTACTGCCCTGCTGCCCTGGTTAGCTGACACCCACTCAATGACGCCGAAACCACTCAAGAAGCGTTGGAATGCACTGGTTCACCTTGTCTGGTGGTCTACTTGGAAGGAGCGCAATGCTCGTATCTTCCAGCAGCGTGCTGCTACAATGGTTGACATGAAAGTAGAGATCATGCAAGTTGCCAATCTTTGGCGTGAGGCCGGCCGATGCAACGCGAGCTATCTGCTGCACAAACCCAGGGAACCAGACTGATCTCCCTTAGTGTACTCTTTTTTTTTTTGCGAGATACAGAAGACGATTACAGCAAGAACACAGAGAAGATCAACACGAAAATAGAAGAGAAACACAAATCTTCCTGCGTCGATGTCGCCGTCGAAGCCGCCGTGTCGAAGATGCGCCGCCGCCACAGCTTCCTCGAAACCTTGGAAGGGAAGCCGCCCCCTAGCGGACGGGAAGTCTTCAAGACTTGAACTCCAGAGAAGCTTCAGCCTGCTCCGCCAGCGCCACCGCTTGCGCCGCCGTCTTCAGCATCGATCTTGTCAACCCAGATCCGCCGCCACGCGAGATCTGGGAGGGGGAAGACACTTCCAGCAGATCCTGAGATCCGAGGAAGCGAACGGAGTTGGTCTGCCACCGCGAAGCTCCACGGAGCTCCGCCGCCGGAGAAGACGCGAACCTGCACCAAAAGCTCCGCCGGCCACCCAACCTTCTCCATGGCGCCGCCGGAGGAAAAGCTCCCAGAAACTACCCTATCTACAGCCGAGGAACGGAGATCCCCCGCCCTCCCGCCGCCGGAGCGGCCGTCGGAGGACGGGGGATCAGACGCAGCGCCGGTGAGAAGGTGGATCTGCGAGCGGGCGAAAAAGTCGCCTCTCTGCTGTAGCTGTTGTATTTGTATCCTACCTTCCTTAGCGTGTCACGCTACCTTGTACTCCGTACAAACCTTCTATAATAAAGAAAAAGCTGCTCCGACTGTATTTTCGTCAAAAAATAAAAAAATGACGGTCCCACCAGGCAGTGACACGTCCAAGGCTCCAAGCTGCGCTCTCCCCGTTTTTTCCGAACGCCAAACTCTTTTGTCTAGATTGTTTCCCCCACCAAAACCCTAGAATCCCCCCGTCAAAAAAAAAACCCTAGAATCCCAATCCAATCCCCCCGTATCCAACGTCTGCCGATGGGGCTCTTCTGGTGGTGGAAGGGCTCCCGCCGCGGCTCGCCGGAGCCGCCTACGAAGGGAGCGGGAGGCGTGGAGACCCAGGTAGCCGCCACCGGCCCTCATGGGGCGGTGGAGGTGCTGCGGAAGCGGCAGCCGGACGCGACGGTCTTCGAGTTCGGGTCGGCGGCGGAGTCCGGCGCCGCCGTGACGCTCGCGGGATACTGCCCCGTCTCCGACGAGCTAGAGCCGTGCCGCTGGGAGCTGGTGCCCGCGACCGGGGAGGGCGCGCCGCAGTTCCGCATCGTGTTCTGAGCACACCCTATGTTGCGGCCCGAGCCGTCGTGGTAACTTGCGCTGTACCAGGTTTCATCATAGGATAAAGGTGTGATCATTGGCTGTATACTGCTACTTGTGAATTTCTTGCAATAAAACTCGAGATATTGATGAATTTTGTGGATGGTAACATGGACTAGTTGGAATGCTGGGCTTGCTGTAGTTTCTGATGAACAAATTAGCCAGTTTAGGCAGCTCACCATAAGACTTCCGAAAAGCTTATCTTGATGGATTTCTGCCTTTCGGATTTGGCATCCACTGAAATTTCTGGGTAAGCTTTTATTGTTGACCTATTTGCAAGATGCAAACTCTATTTTCATAGGGAGGTAGTACCCTGAAATTGTGATGGCAGTTTGCTCACTCGAAGATTGTGTTGTTTGTATTGTTATATATGAGTTTCTATTTGGCGAAATAGGTGTTTTGTGTATTTAGGAAAGATCAAAAGATATCAACCAGTGAACCTATAGACTTATTGCCCCATGATCAATGGTAAAGACAAGCACCTTACCAGAACATGTCAAAGAAGTAATTTCCTCATTGAGCTACACATATGCAGTCTGTATGTCATTTCCTCCCTTTTTGGTGTCTGTTCCTTACCTTTGTGCTTAGACTTCTAATAGTACATCCTGAAAGACCCCAAATTTTTGGTTCATTTCAATTTGAAGAATTATCTCCCTAGTGCTAAATTATTGTTATACACGAACTCAGTTCTGTCTTATTCAGAGTCCATTTCTCCTTGCTTTCTGATTTCATAATGTTAGAAATTTGAGTCCATTTAAGTTGGTCAAGGTGAATCATGAAACAAATAGTGATCACAATTCTCCACCATGATTTGCTTCACTGTTATATGATGGAATGGAATAGCTTTATGTGCTTAGTCATTTCACATGTGAGCCATGAGCTGGCTTGCAATTTGTGAGATCATAACTTATAACCCGGAACTAGCTCACGGTTTGTGGTGTTATGTTGGATGGCACTAGAGTGACACCAAATTAGATGTGTCAGTACTAGTGTTGTAGTACAGTAAGAGGCTACTTGTATAACAACAGAGCTGGTGACTGGTGATGAACACCTCTTCTACCTGAGTTTGAGACAGTATAGATCAGAGCAACAATTGTTGACTGTTTCTGAAGAGTGAAGACACATATGAGCGTGTACATTCATAACTTCTGAGGCAACTTCAGGTTTATTACCAAATTGTAACCTGTATATACACCTAGCAGTTTCAGAAAAGATAAGAGTGAATCTATATGTATCAGGCAACTTTACGCTCTGACTAAACAAGTCTTGCCTGAAATGTCAGACTGAAATGTTGTATTTGCTGAATCCACATTTTTTTTCATTTGAAACGAAAAGTGACAAACCGTCAGCATGGTCCAAACATTACAAATTCAATGTTGTTAGTCCTGGAGCAGCTCGGCAGCACTTATGTTGGTTTAACCAGTGTTGAAGAATAGCTGTAGCCTGAAGCTGTAATGATCAATATGTATAGCAATCCCATATGTATGGCTTTGGTGCTTTATCACCCAGGCTGATGGTGTATGTTGTATCGTGTCAGTTTGCGGTGGACCTCCCTTTTTGTTTTGTCGTGATAATATAATTCCATTACCCATTTTCTGTAGCACATCCTCCCAATTTTCTGACATTGCTTGAACAAGCGCTCTCTGCCATTGGCAAATTACCAGATGCTGAAGCCAGGATTTTTTTTTGAACTGTAGCCAGGGATTGACTTGTGCCTCCTTTGCAAATCACTATCAGTTGTGGACTTGTAGGAGCAGTGAAGGTCTCATATGAAGGTTGGTTGCATCCCATTGATTTGATCAGGACTCTGCGTTGCTGCTCATCCTAGGTGTCAGTCACTTGTCTGTGCTGATGATCATCTGCTCAGTGCTCACTGATTAATTTTCTGCCCAAAGCTGCTGTTCCATTCCAAGATCTAGGTAAATCCAAGTGAAAATAGGCAGGGCGAATTCCAGTAACTTGATGAGAAAACCCTGATATTGCAGAACATCAGGTTAATCCAAGTGAAAATACTCCTGAAGTGAAGTACAGTAACAGTTACCGAACATCACATTCTGAAGCCCTGATATTGCACACTACCACCTGCAGTTTCTAGCGAATTCATAGCTGCTCCTTTTGAGAAGTGGGGCCACGCTACCAGGGTCAGCAGCTCCAAGCCTAGCTCCACCATGGAGAGCAGAACACAACATCTTATCGCCTTGTCCAGTTCGCGCCAATGGCGTTCAGCGTCTTGAACCCTCCTCCCTACAGAATCGCACTCAGAGCTCCAGTCACGCCACTCCCGTATCGCTCATTCGTGTTCCCACCACCGCACTCCCCTCCTCTCCAGCTCGCCCTCCTCCTCCGCAGTCCGCCGCCGCGGCGCGTCCTGGCCTCGTCGACGCCGTCGTCCCCACCGACGCCCACGGACGCCTCCCCCACGCCACCAGCGTCGAGGGAGGAGGCGGTCGCGCAGGCGAGGTCCTGCCTCGCCACGGCGCTGCGCAAGCCGCTCAACAACTCTCTCCCGGCGCGGAAGCTCAAGAAGCAGCAACGCCAAGCCCGGTTCCGCGCCGAGATCCCCGTCATCGACGACTCGCCGGGCTCCCTCGCGCGCCTCGCCTTCGATGTCTTCTCGGGCCTCGGCGTGTCCCGGAAGGGCTCTCCGGCGAGGCTGCTCCTCGTGTGGCCTTCTTCCGGGGAGCTGGAGCTGGCCGTGCGGGAGTTCAAGAACTGGGGCGACTCGGCATTGGCGCACGCGCAGCTGGACTCGGTGGCGCCGGACGCTCTGGGCGCCTGCGACGCCGCCGTGTTCCTGGCGCCGGGGCGGGCGCAGGTGGACAAGCTGAGGGCCGCCGTGAACGCGCTGGACCCGAAGCCGGCGGTGCTGTTCAACCCGGCGTGGAGCTTCGAGGTGGAGGAGGAGGGAGCGTTTGGTGGCATGGCCAAGGGCTTCGTGGGCTCCTTCAACGTGGTGTACTCCTTCATGGGGCTGGAGGTGAAGGGCCTGCTGAGCAAGAAGAAGGGGGTGCTTCTCCGGTGCGTGGAGGGCGGGCGGTTCGGTGGGGATAGCTGGGTGCTCATGGTGGAGGAGGACGACGTGGAAGCGCCGGAGTTCAAGGTGGTGTCGCGGCTGAAGCGGCGGCCGACAATCGGCGAGGTGGAGAACATGATGTACAACCTCATGGCCGCCAACTCGCCGGTGACCAAATCAGCCAGGTTCCTCAGGGAGCTTGTGTCCAACGTGACAGGGAGGAAGGGGAAACCGCAGTAGCCTGATTCCGTTCTAAACTTGTTCTGTTACGCTGATGGCCTGGTAGTCTGAAATGTTTGTCATGGCGAAAGGTTTGATTTGGTAATTCGAGCTGCATTTGCACAACAACGACTTCAGTACAGGGGCACAACTGTGGTGATTTGCAAGAGTGGTATAATGTCATGTGCTGGCAAATGGCAGGAATCAGGTGTGAAACAACAAGGAAAAGTTGCTCCAAATTAACAGAGAAGACCCGTTCATAAAAAAAAACACAAGAGGTCAAGAGTAAGTAGAAAACCTTCAACATTTGTTCACGATGACCGTTCTGAACTTGTCATCTCAGTATACACAACCGATTTCAAGGAAAAGTTGCAGTTAGTAGGACACAAGCTATGGAACCACAACCATCGAGAGGCTTTTGAGTTATTTGTTACTTTCTCTGTTTCTAAATATAAGAAATTTTAGCTTTTTCAGATTCACATGTATTTAGACACGTTTTATTTCATCATGTATATAGTATATTGAAATATCTAAAACATCTTATAGCTAGTAACGGAGGGAGTATTAGATTTCTGTTACTCACTTACGGTGGTTACGAAACATTTTACTAGTGCTTTGAGGGTCCACCGATGTTTAACTTGGTCTTCTGAACACTTTCCGTTGAGCTTTTCTTTCTCCATAGGACCCCCCGCTTGAGAGTAAGGCAAAAAAATCCAGCTTGATAAAGTTTATTTCATTATCCGAAGATGATATATATGAGCAGTTTCACCTCCCATTGTCCATGATTGCAGCACAGGAATGTGAAGAACTCACACTTATCCTTCAAAACCAGATGTAAAACAATGACTCTGAGGATTGAATGGACTGGAAATTATTCATACGAAAAAGTATATGCAAATCTGACACCAACTATCGCAACCCCCTCTCCATTTCAATGTGTTTGGAAATAAGAACTCTCTCTAAGAAGAAATTCTTTTTCTGGTTGCTATTACTTGATAGACTTAATACAAGAAATCTTTTGACCAGGAAAACTTTCCATGTTGAATCAAAGGCTTGTGTGGTATGGTTTACATGAAAAATAACAAGGTTTATCATGCTATGGAGGCATGTGGGTCTTTTTGTTGGAAAGATATCCTGAAGCTTACCCTTATCTATAGGGGAATTATGGCCTGTAATATTGTCTCTGGCAAATCCATTCTCATCTGGAAGGATCTTTGGAGAGAAAAACTATGGAAAATCCATTATCATTTGGAAGGATCTTTGGGGGAGAAAAACCATGTTATGAGCTACTCCATCCGTTCCTAAATAAGATGTTTAATTTTTTTTCAGATTCATCCATTTTAATTTGTATTTAGACATGTTTTAGTGTGTATGTTCATGCATTCGAGTTTGTATCTAGTCCACATGTTAAATACTTAAACCATCTTATATTTAGAAACGGAGTGAGTATATCCTAGAGCCTACTCCTTTGCTCTTGATGATGATGCATATGCACTTGATTTCTTGCCTCTTGTTTCACTTGTTGCCAACTTTTCCCTCCCTCTGTCTCCACAAGCTCTTGAGGAGCTCAGACAGTTGCAGATGGACTCAGCTCATGTTGTTCTGGATAGCCAGACTCATGATTAATGGTCATATTGCTGAAGATCTGACAAATTCACTGCAATGCAGTTTTATCAATTTTGCTTCAGAGACATTCACCCACATGAGGCCTTTGCCTGGTTTTGGAAAGCCAAGTGCACATGCAAAATTAAAAATTTCTCTTGGCTCCTGCTCTCTGGTAGATTGTATACCAAAAATATGCTCAAAAGGAGATGCGATAATGTTGGACGTGATCACAAGTGCAAAATGTGTATCAACAGAGAGGAGGAAATCTTGGAACTTCTATTCTTTGAATTGCTTTTTAGTGTCTCTTGCTGGACTAAACTGGGGATTGTCACTAGTACCATAGGACAGTCTAGCAGATCTGGCATCATCTCTCAAACCAGAACCCTTTGGTAGAAGCCTATATTCATGGATGTTTTTTCTATAGCAGCATGTAACATTTGGAAGGAAAGGAACAATCTATGCTCCAATAATATTGTGCCTGAAGTCAGATCTTGGACTGCCAAATTTAAAGAGGACCTACCCGTACTTGTTCATAGAACGAAGGAGGATAATAAGTACCCTTTCATCAAATCCACAGACCACAGTCGACTCCATGTAACTTGTTTGATTCATAGGATTGCTAAAGGATTTGTATAGGATTGTAATCCCATACGATTTTTTCCTTCAAAGTCGTTTGATTCATAGGATCATTTCCCATAGGAAACGTTCCTATAGGAATCTTGTAGTACAAACTTCATAGGAAAATAACATGAGGTCTAACCTCATGGAAAAAATCCTTCACCACAATCAAACACACTTCCTCTTCCCATAGGATTGGATTAGACATGCCATGTCAATCCTATGAAATTCCTATTACTACACATTCCCATTCCTATGAATCAAACGAGTCCTAAATCTTTCTGCAGTTACTCCCTCGTGTAATTATGTAAATTTACCCCTATTAATATATTAAGGCAGTAGGAGCTTTTCCTACTGTCAAAGGTTCAAAAAAAATCAAAGGCTTGTGTGCTTTGCCAGGAATGTCCAAATGAAAACATGGAACATCTTTTCTTTTCATGTGACTTCAGCCAAAACTTCTGGTGGGAATTGAATATGGAATGGAACAAGTACCTATCTCTCATGGAGCTCATAATGGATGGTAACAAAAAAGCATACTCCATATGCTTCAAGGAGTCTCTAATCACAGGTTGTTGGAGCCGATGTTACTATAGTAAGAAAGTTATCTTTTGATCACGAAAACCTAGATATATAGGAATGCTTCATTTTTTTTTGAGGAATCATTTGCTCTTGTTATGCATAGAGCAAAGCCTAGCCTGAAGGATGGCATGCAGCAATGGATTGATAGTTTGTAATTTCCTTTATAAACAAATCATACCATTGTAAATATCCATTATTTATAGATGAAAATGACATAGTAGGGGCCTTCCATGCTGTTTTTGTGTAAAAAAAGGCAAAAAATAAATAAAAAATCCACGCGTATTAGCTTTAACCCCAGAATAAACGTGCATTGAAGCAGGGCCTAATCCATATAACTCATGGCAAAATCATATTGCACAAAAGAACCAAGTGTTGGTGGTAAAATAAAATTAGTAAGCTTGTCAGTGGGAGCTAGGCTAGCCTCATAATCATCGCCCTATTCTCCCGAGCCTACGCACGCATCATCTGCCCACACATTCTTGAGGATGTTACAAATCGAATGGCTTACAAACCCCAAATATCTTGTGCTGCAAAACATTCTCAATATTGTCATCACAATATCATCTGTTCTTCACCACATGGCAAGTTGAACAAAATTCTTGTCAGTAGAACCGATTTAGTTAAAAATATAAGCTGGACAACAAGAATTGTAGTAGGAGGTTTCTATTAATTTAGTTAGATATTTATTTGGCATAGCAAATTCTTACGATTAGCCAATTTCTCCAGCTTCATGTACATTCCTCACATGTATTAGACCGATAAGTCATATGTAGAGTGATGCCTAGTTGTCTTATACTGTCAATTTTTCGTTGGTTGATTCATGTTTCAATTGTATGTGATCCATGATTTATTAAACTTGATACTATCAAATGATTCAACAAAAAGACTCTGCATTGTTTGATGCAAAGGGCTGGGTCTTATCCCCTTTCCGAAAACATATATTAGACTGATAAACCATGGAATATGTAGTAGTACTATAATACATAGAGTCATGCATGATGGGCGCCAGCTACCGCGAGATTGCGAGGATGAACGGATCTTTGCAAAAATATATATCGAGTTGTGGAAGATCTGGAGATGGTGATATGGGACTTGTTCTCATTTTGTTTTGGTGTAGCTGGTGGGAGGCTGTTTCCCAGTTTTCATGATCTAAAATACTAGCTTGAGTAGCTCGCTCAAACTGCTGTAGGTATAATCTTTGTTTTGAAGTTTTTTTTTCTCTAATGAAAATGGTCGAGATAAGGCTCGTTTGGTTTGTAGTGCTATTTGCTACCTAATCCAACCATTTCTTACTTGTATTGCTTGTAGTGCAATTTTTTTATGTCTGAAGTGATGCACTCCTTTCTGATGTGCTTGATATCATCGATGATAGTTTGCAGCTCCGACGTCAGGACGTGTGCTGTGTGTCTTCTTCGGGCATCGACCTGATATTGATAACCACCAGAAGCTTCAGAATCGCTGCTGTGCTGACTCCATTATTTCACTCCAAAGCCAGAAGGCCCAGAAAACCCCCAAAAAAGAAACCTACCAAAGGAATGGCTTCGGCGGAGCACGGCAAGAAGCTGCGGATCATGCTCATCCCCTTCTTCGCCAGCAGCCACATCGGCCCGTTCGCCGACTTCGCCGTCCGCCTAGCCGCGGCCAGCCCTGCCGTCGTCGAGCCCACAATGGCCGTCACCCCGGCGAACGTCGCGGTCGTTCGGGCGGCACTCGAGCGGCACGGCTCCTCCGGGGCGAGCAGCGCCGTCAAGATAGCTACCTACCCGTTCCCGGACGTGGACGGCCTCAGGCCGGGCGTCGAGAACCTCACTACCGCCGGCGGCGACTCGTGGCGCATCGACGCCATGGCCATCGACGAGGCGTTGACCCGGCCAGCGGAGGAGGCGCTCATCCGTGAGCGGTCCCCCGACGCCGTCGTCACCGACGCCCACTTCTTCTGGAACACCCTCGTCGCCGGCCAGCTCGGCGTGCCGTGTGTCATGTTCAGCGTCATCGGCCCCTTCTCGATGCTTGCCATGCGCCACCTCGTCGGAAAAATCGACAGCGACGAGGTGATTGTCCCTGGGTTTCCAAGGCCAGAGATACGGATCCCGAGGACCGAACTACCGGAGTTCATGAGGTGCCCGCACAAACAAGATCAGTTCGTCCCGACGTCTCCTTCCTTCGGATTCGCCTTCAACACGCTCTTGGACATGGAGCGGCAGTACTGCGAGCTGTTCCTGCGCCACGGCCACGCGAAGCGCGCCTACTTCGTCGGGCCAGTGTCGCTACCGTTGTCACCGGCGGGAGCAAGCGCTGGCGAGTCGTCATGCATCAGTTGGCTGGGCTCGATGCCGAGATGCTCGGTGGTGTACGTGTGCTTCGGCACCTACGCTTCCATCTCGGACAATCAGCTCCGGGAGCTGGCTCTCGGATTGGAAGCTTCCGGCAAGCCGTTCTTGTGGGTGCTGAGGGCCGACGGGTGGGCGCCGCCGGAGGGGTGGGAGGAGCGCGTGGGGAAGCGGGGGATACTCTTCAGAGCGTGGGCTCCACAGACCAAGATACTCTCCCACTCTTCAATCGGGGCGTTCGTGACGCACTGCGGGTCCAGCTCGTTGCTCGAGGCGGCGGCGGCCGGCGTGCCGATGCTGACGTGGCCGCTGGTGTTCGACCAGTTCATCGAGGAGAGGCTGGTCACGGACGTTCTCAAGATCGGCGAGAGGGTGTGGAGCGGTCCACGGAGCACGAGGTACGAGGAGCAGGTGACGGTGCCGGCGGAGGCGGTGGCGCTGGCCGTGGCGAGGTTCTTGGAGCCTGGAGGAACAGGGGAGGCGCCGAGGGTCAGGGCGCGGGAGCTCGCTGTCAAGGCTCACGCGGCCGTGGCGGAAGGCGGGTCCTCGCACAGTGATCTGCGCAGGCTCATCAACGATCTGATAGAAGCAAAGGAGGCCGGCCGTGGTGGCGGCGACACTGCGTCGGGCTCTGCTGCCGTCTAGCTGAAAGCCTGAAACGATTCGAGTTGAGCTGTCTGCTGTCGTTCGTGGTGATCGCACGTGAGAAAGTGTTCATCTGTACGATTTGGACCCCTTATCCAGTTCTTGCTTTGTTACCTTCTGTGTCAAATTTCAGTTCTCTTGTTAATGGCCCCTCGAAAATCAGACGAGTGATTCTCTGACGAAGTGACGACGGACACAGAGAAGTCCGTCCGCAGAACATGTTTTAACGGTACTCTTCGTATGGAGCTCTCAGCTCCTCATCTCTCATTTGATTTGCAGCACTTAACCAGTAATGATCTGTAGAAATTACAAATTTTTGGTAAAGCGCATCCTTAGTCTCGGGACGCCTTGAGTGTTATATAGGAGCTCAAAAGATATAGGGTTTCTTTCCCGATAGAGGACACTATCTTAATATCAAGAGACCCAGCCTCTTCACCAACTCGATATCAAGAGTAAGTCAAAAAATCGAGTATGCACACAACCACATCATTTAAAAGGAGAAAAATATGGTATCCAACTGACAAACCAAAACGATCAAGGCATGACAGCAAAAACCAACTACGTCAACCATCAGAGGGGACAACACACCGGTTGCGAGAATTATCCTCTAATGGCAAAACCTTCAAGAAGGGAACGACCCTCAAGTACCGTCATTGCCGGATCCGATCAGATAAATATCAGATCAAAATTTTCACCTTGTAGAGCCGGTCTGGTCAATCCATGCAACGCCTTCAGCAAGTGTCATTGCCAGTTCCAACCAATAAAGGTCAAACCAAAGAGTTTTCACCCCTAGACCCAAGACCCGGTACTCAGAGAGCACCACCAAAACTCAGACACCGTATGTTGCCAGTGACGGAACCAACAAGGTGGAAGGGTGGGCCTCGCCCACCCTAAAATTTGGTCCAACCCATATATTACCTATATAAAAGTGAAGGAAAATGGAAAAAAAAAACCCAGCCCAATAGGCCTGCCCCACCCTTAAAAAAGGGGCTGGATTCAATGTGCACCACCACTTGCCAAGCCGCCACCATCGGACGTTCTTACCTTGACAAATCCGAACACAAACCGATCGCCCTTATCCTGCAGATATGTGCCTTAAGCCCTTAACGAGGATCAGACATCCACAAATCAGCATAAGCCTTGTGCACGAGATCCATCGAACACGTCTGTCTTTAGGGATCGTCATAGAAAAATCTCCAGCCGCCAATCCAAATCGTATGATGGGCAAGCACATGCAATGGACCAGAATACGGGAATACCTAGCCATTCTATGGCATAATCTGTCGCATATGCATTGTTGACCGCAGACCACCAGGGTGGAAGAAACGGATTAGCTGACCAAATATCCTCATGTATCTGCCGCCATTCGCTGCAGCATCTTATCGGGGTCCAGATCCTTACCGCCGGGAGCCGTTGGGGCCGTGTCTTGCACGGTGCTCCCGCAAGGTTCTACTGTATATCTAGAGGTGCAGAGCCGGACATCCAAGTGCAGTCCAATCGCTCTAGCATGCCACGCGACTGGATCTGGAGAAGAGTGCTATTGATTTGATGTATGGTCTTTCTTCATCTCGAGTGTTTTGTGGTCCATTTTATCCGGACACTCGGAAGGCCCCCGTCAGTGAGGCGTTAGCCGACGCCAAGCGGGACTTTAAACATTAACACCACCCTCCACCACCCCATCTACAACATCTACCACACCCGTCTATATCTGCAGGAAATATTTCCCCAACGGAAAGGAAACCGACATTCCAAGCAGGGTTTGTTTCGTTACTAGTCCCTCCGTTTTTTAATATAAAATGTTTTAGCATTTATCCACATTTATATGTATACAAATGTATGTAGATATATTTTAGTGTGCATATTCACTCACACTTTAGTATATATCTAGACAATATATACAACACCTAAAACATCTTATATTAAAAAACGGAAGGAGTACCAAGCAAGCGTGATCGGATCTCCTTGTGCTGGTACGGCCCATGGCCGACCGGCCTCCATCCGTGTTTGTCCGTCCCGGTCACCTTCCTGCTTGCCCAAGCCGGTGTGCTCATCCTCAGCTAGGTGCCTTTGCCGGTTGATGTCGAGTCATTCCTCGCAATGTCCAAGTGGTTCGACAAGCATGTCAACTGCAACTCCTATGATGCAGTGCAGACACATGACGCACACGTGAAGAACAACGATGCCGAACCAGTGGAACTCACGAGCACAATGTTGAGCAACATCAAGTTTGATAATGATCCAACATTGTTAACCGTGTTCTGTGATGACGCACGTGATGTATCATGGAGAAGTTAGAACCATCAATCTTTGCCGAAAGATCATTGATTTTGAAGTATAGCAGGCTCATGTTTTGCAGGAGATGGTAGTAAATACTCGACACGTTCTCACATGCACAACTAGAAGCAAATATGTCATATGTTGTACATGTATCTACCTGCATCCGCATTCCTGTTATCCCTCTCACTGATGGTAGCTAATGCAAGTCTTCTTTTGTCTTATCACCCGTCTTCTTCCTGAAATATATGGAAGTTAAGGAATATAGCAGTATCAGTGCTGTTCTGGTGCCATTTACGACATTTTGTATCTATAGTATCTTTATTACAATGAATCCTAATCTATAGGCACAAGGCGTAGATAGATAATAACCAATCTAGAGAGAAAAATTGTCACCCAAAACAGGTGTATCTCCTAGGAAAAGCTATCATTTTATTGGCTTGGTGGAAGTAACAATTCACCACAAAAAGAGAGGTACCGCCAACTGTAGACACGGTCGAAGGACAGGGGCGTGGCATTTGGTATAACATAGTACTACACAAGTAAGAATATACCATTAACAAGACAAATGCAGTTCTCAGTTGTTAGACACTGAAAACTCGCATCCGGTCAGAATAGATACCACAACTCAAACGCCACCACATTGTAGAACAATATAAACATGAAACGTGAGCTGGCCAACAACATCAAGATTACTAGCCAAAGGCTCTACATGACGTCTTCATCTTCAAAGGCTCTACAGGACAGCATCTAAAAAAACTCATGTTAATTGGATGGAATTAACGTCGAAGCTTTCCAGCCAACCGTCTCTTCATCAACGATAACCTTGATCTTGAAGGTCTTTTTTCACGTTCGTCTGCGCTGTCTTCACTATCTGAAACAACATTCTCCATTGGTGCTGCTTTTTGTTTGACGGAACAATTGCTTTGGCTGGTATTTTTCTGTGAATGAACAAGGCCTGGTTCAATGATTTGACATTCCCCTGTGCTATCTTCACTGTCTGAAACAGCAATGTTGTTCATATACGTTGCATTCTGTTTGATGGGACAATAGTTTTGGCTGACACTTTTCTGTGAATCAACAAAGCCTAGGCCCCTGGGTTGGTTTTGGCTTATGGGGGGACTGGAGCTGACAGTGGCGCTTCACTGGGCTTCCTATTCTCATGTTCAGGTGGCTTATATCCCTTGTCACTGCACTTATCCATCTCAGACAGCTCAAATTTCAGTGACAACCTTTTACTTAGTAAGCTCAGCTTCTTATGACCTTGATTGCATTCTTTATCTGGTACCGACTGGGTATTTGGAAGTACATGTTTGGTACAGGAATTCTGTTGAACGAGATTAGTACATCCAACAGAAATTTCCCTTGTAACATCTGAGGACCTTTTCTGCAGATTATTGAAACCCGGCAGCGAAGGAAGACGATTTGGAGCCATATTGTCCTTCTGATAACTGCTCTTGCTTTCAAGCTGTACCAATTTCAGTGGCATCTTCTGACCAAGTGATCTAACATTTGTTCTATTACCTTCTGATGGTTTACACACACAGTCTGATGATCTGCCAATGCTCTTTGGCATACTCTCCACTAAAACATCATCAGAAGATTGAGTGGCATGGCCTTTAGTATCGGATGCTGATGCTGGAAGATAATTAGGGAACTTATCTTCCACACTGCCACTGTTTCTTTGGTTAGGAGCCTCTGATGTAACAGACAGTCTCTGCCCGTGTAACTGCAAGTTTGTTCTATTTGCTTGGTATCCTTTCTTTGAAATCACCCCACTATCTGCACTGACAAACATGCTTTCGGAAGTAGCATTCTGTTTGACAGAAACATTGGCCAAGCATGTAGTAGGAACAGTGGATATAGCTGTCGATCGTAAGTGGTCTGCCACTGCATCCTGCTTACGAGTGGTGACATTCTCTTCAGATCCTTCTGATTTTAGTGACAACTTTTTACCCAGTAACCGCATCTTCTTTCGACTCCCTTCACAATCTTTTTTAGATGCTTCCGGCAAAGATTGTAGGTTCTGTGTTTCCTCCATTTGCGTGTCCTGTGCCTATCAGGATACACATTAAGCTCATGACAAGACTGCAGCAAAATGGAGATTGAAATTTTAGATGCTTCTTTACCAGAGCAGAAGCATCCAAGGAGCTCCAGCCACTTGTGCCAACTACTGCAGGATTGGCATACTTCTGAGTCCATGATTGGGCATTTATGTCAAAAACTTGTCTGTTGTATTTGTACTCTCGACTCTGTTGTAGAAAGCAATAGCATGGTTGAATTATGAAGAAAAAAGTTAGTTATGTTATGATCATTGGTCTGCCTTGCCACGCAGATGCGCCTATATTTCCTTCCAAAAGGAAGTACTTACTATTTCAGCCATCAGCCCGTCGTCAGGATTTGGCTCATTTAGTAGCAAACCAATGCTTCTCAAAACGGTAGAAATGTTGAGTGATGGTTGCCAGGCACCCTGCATCCATAAAAAAACATTATTGGGATTTAGGATTATCTTCGTGTGCAAGATAATTCATGTATCATAAAATTAATTTTCGATCCTTACAAATTACCTTTGGAGGTAAATTTAGAATATCAAGGCAAATGCGTCCCCCATTATCGATGTTAGGATGATAAATGGGAGTAACAAAAGTCACATTGGGAGGTTGAAAAGGATATCTGCATCTTAGCAAAAGTGTGACTGTCAGAACATTTAAACAAGGGGAAGAGGGTTGGATCCCATCATAATCAAAACAAACCTTTCAGGAATCTGGATCTTCAAAATGAAAACTCCTTTTGAATAAACTGTTCCCTCTGGCCCCTCGATTCCTTCATTAATGAGTAGTGAAGACGAATCAAATGGATGAGGAAAACATGTGGAATGCAAAATTTAGCATGTGGAATCCACCTCGTAGGCCCTCACTCCTCGCCGGTGCGGCATTACGTCGAACAGTTTGGCGACTGGCCATAAAATAGACAGCGGAGGCAAGGACGAAGGGCACGCTGCCACAAATCTTACCAATCGTATCAACGGAGATGAGCTCCGGCGACTGGTAGGGCGCGGTGGCGGCGCCTCCTCCTCCTCGCTTGTGCTTGGCAATCGCGAGCTCCCGCTCCCACGTCCTGGTTTCGAAGAGAGATTTGGAGATGCGGGGCGGCAACGCACAAGGCGCGTCGCAGCGAAAAGGAAACGCGGGCGTGGGAAAAACTTAAGTGGGCCGTGGGCCATACTAGGCCTCTACTTGTACTGTACAGCACGAGTAGGAAGTTGGAACGAGAAGAGAGGATTCCTCCCCCAAAAAAAACAAGTTCCTCTACTTGTACTGTACATCACGAGTAGGAAGTTGGAACCGAAGAGAAGAGAGGATTCCTCCCCCAAAAAACAAGTTTTTCCCGCTCCCGCGTCCTGGTTTCGAAGAGAGATTTGGAGGTGCGGGGCGGCAACGCACAAGGCGCGTCGCAGCGAAAAGGAAACGCGGGTGTGGGAAAAAAAACCCAGGACTGATGTCAATAATATCCTCGATTATACTGTACAAGGCGCGTCACAGAGAGGATTCCTCATGGCTCTCTTGCCCCTCCCTTGTGCAGGACTTGGGCAGCGGTCGCCCATCTGTCCTCGATTATTGGCAGGCGGCCACCAAATCGCCCACTGCTCATCCCAAGGGACTCAAGTCCGCTGTTACGCTCATCTCCTGGGAAATCTGGAAGGAGAGGAACGCCCGAGTTTTCAATAACACCTCATCGATGCCGTCTGTCCTAATGCAGAAGATCAAAGATGAAGGCAAAAACTGGATCCTGGCCGGAGATAAGCACTTAGCTGACATTGTTACTTAAGGGATCATTATGACAATCTTCCTTTCGGAGAGAGTAGACGGCGTTGGGTGATCCATTACGGGACACCTTTAGTTTACTGTTTTTTACTTTCGGCCTAGGCCGTGTCTTGTTTGTTCCTTCTATATCAATATAAAAGGCAAAGCTTTTGCCTTCGTTTCAAAAAAAAAAAGTCAATAATATCCTTTTTCTTCTTTTGTTCTCTTCGGTAATGTAAGCAACCAACTCTTGTTGAGACATGGTAGAAAAGCGACAATGACCACAAAATTTGCAACATGATCAATTAAAATGCACATAGATTCATATCACAGTACCTAAATTCCTCACACCAGTTGCAACAACACGTAACCTACCACAAGATCTAATCAGCTTCTAGTACAAGGTAGGGGAAGAGAATGCTGTATACCTTCAGCTGCTAGTACAATCTCTTGGCAGCAATCTGCAATTTCCAAACAGAAAAGAAATTAGAAAATGTGAGAAAGGAGATGGCTCGGAGGGAGAGATCAGAAATGGCAGGCGGGGAGAGATGGAGAGAGGACGACGCGACTCAGGTGAAGAACTGGGCAGGAATACCGCCGCCGTGCGTGCATCCCGCCGCCGTGCCCATCTAGGGTTACGTGTGTGCCGCTCGGTGGAGAGAGAGGGGCAGAGGAGAGGGAGGAGAGAAGAGGAACGGGCAGAGGAGGTGAGGGAGGGGCGGAGGAGGACGTACCTGCGCCGCCGGAGCCGCTCGCACCACCCTGTGATCGACCTCCAGTCGCCGGCGCCGGGCTCCAGTCGAACGGGAGAGCAGGGGAACGGGCGGGTAGAGCAGGGAAAGAACGAGCGAAGAGTTTCCCTGCGTTTCCCAGCAATCTTTTGGCCCGAGCGGACACTTACCGCGGGCTGCGCGTGGCCGAAATTCTCTAGGCAGTCCAAACGGTGGAAATTGAGTTTCAATTCCAGATTGCCCAATTTTAAGGCAACTTTCCTACGTCCAAAGTCCAAACACAGTGTAAAAAAAGAAAAGATGATTGGCGACGACGGCTGCAGCTTACGGCTGCTCGGCGGACGTGGTGCTGCCGTTCCCGGCCAGCCCATTCGTCCATCGCTCGCCCCCGTCCCACGTATCCCTCGCCTCGCCTACTCCAATCCCCATGTCCAGTGCAGCCCTCATGCTGAATGCATTATGCTGTAGAGCCCTTGTGTTATCTGGACTTTGCATAAGGATCCTGCAACTAGTACTTAAAGTACTAATCATGTTGTAGACTCTCGGTATAATTTTTTTATTGCACCAACTATATTTTTTTATTTGAAGTTCTAGATCTTATATTTCTCGAAATGATTATATGTTCAATGTGATTGCACTTTACAATCCCCATAACATATATTTATGGTGCAGTAACATTACTTTTGCAACCAAGACTTTTTTCCTTGCAAAATTCTCATAAACCTATGAGATATAATTGCCAGTGAATTATGTGACTATCTCCAATTTTATTTGTGAACTGTAAGGTAATGGCATCTGAATATATTGCAAATTGTCCATTACTGGGAGATGTACATATTTATCATTTTGAAAAATTATAATTATCTCCAAAATACTTTTCCAAATATATTTTGGCAAAGTATAACGCAAGGTAATAGGATAAAGCTTCTATGCTTCCGACTACCAAAAGGTCTAGTCCATAAATATGGAGATTGTCTAAAATGTGCTAACTTACAATTTAGCATATATACATGTATGGATTAAAAGCATCAGCTTACTGTTCAAGTTGTTCCTCAAGAATATATTTGTTCTTTGCCAAAATAAAGTTTACTAACAAAGTAGAACAAATTTAGGCATGATCCTTATACAACATAAAATTGTGGAGCCTACATCATTGAATATTATTGTTGTGTATTATGTCTATCAAGACAAAGTCCATCATACATAGCAAAGGTATAGTTTCTCACAAACTACTACATGTTCCACATCATGTGTTGATAATTATATTCACCAAGAATAACCAATGTCAAAATACATATACATGTTTTGGATCACCCTCAGGTACTGCAGTCCAAAGCACTGATATAAATATAATTTAATGTCTCAACATTGAATGTCGACATATGGTTTCCTCAGTCGAAGCATTTTATTTATTTTCATTTACTATCACGGTAAATGAATTGCATGATCATCTCATGCTGGACATGGTTGACATTTCCATCAATGGAATTCGTTGAACTCAGATTAGATCAGAGAAATTGGATAATTTTCCATCTCCCTCTAAATCTACATCAAGGAGATATATGTTGCGTAAACGCAATGTGCATATTTCACTCACTTGTTTTATTGGACATCTAGTCCATTACACATTCTAGTTCTGTTGTCTATAGAATCAATCCCAAGTTGATAATATGTGATGAGATATATCAAAAGTAGATCTCATTCAAAACCTAGAAATCACTTTACATCCTCCCCATTTCAGGTACACCCTACAGGTGATCTACCCTTACTTGAAATTCATACGAGTACTCAGATACTAAGAATCTCAATGGTATCAAAAAGAACTACGAGAAATCAATGTAAAGTGGAGGTAAAATGACAAGCAGAATCATAGTGGACCTTCCAAAAGTAATAAGATAACTATCAAGTTTATCAAATGAATCATCATACGTATGAAAGCTCTCAAGCATTTGGTTGGTTATACCACGATCATTAATTAATGTGAGTTCAATGGTATAAGCAGAAACACTCCTTCACAATTATAGATTTCTTGCGGAATAAAATCCCCAATATATTTTGGAGACCTAGTTTAGTCTCACAACTATCAGCCTATAACCATACTTCTATACATGAGGTATGTAGTCCATTCTATCATGTTCCTCACACATGATATGAATGTATGAATAAAGTTTCTTACTAAACTTCGTTGCGTGCAAATTTCCGTATCTTCATAGATTGAAGATTTGGCATGTTCGCCTTGGTCACTCTTAAATAGGGATGTTACGGAAAGTCATTGACAATTCTGTTGGTCACCCTTAAAATTAGCAAAATTCTCAAGTCATCGGACTTTATGTGCACAACATGTGTCATGCGAATAAATAAATAAATTTTAAGGCTCCTCACCTTAAAAATTAATAAAGTAGCCACTCAAGTTCTTGAACACATTCAAGAAGCTATATATGGACTACTCAACCATTTTGAGACAAATATTCATGGTATCCATGAACATCTAAAAGATGCCCTTATGTGACTCTCTAATCTCCATGAATCCATGATTTTACTAAATTAATTGCTCAAGTTATCAAATATGAGAAAATTATTCTAGCATATGGGTTATACCATTTGAATGCCATTTTCACGAGCATTTATGACTCTATTAAGTACCTCATGTACATAGCCAAAATGGTGTAAGTAAGTTCTTTATCAAAAGAATCAAATATAATTAAATGACCAATTCTAAAAAAATAAAATATACCAACATCTTGTTGGAGACATGCGGTCTTAATTACACGCCGCAGATCTATTCTAGATCATACTAACTGCATATCATACTGTTTCCCCTTGCAGTAAGTACGTGGAAATCAAACAAGTATTTCCCATCCGTGATATCGGTTATATACCGATTTCACCACTCTAGCGTACTTAACGGGCCCTTGCATTAAATTTGGGATCTATGTGAGGAATTACTATTAATTTATCCGTCAATTATAAATATATCAAGCCCTATCAAGGGAATTGATTATAGCATGTATGCTAATTACATTTAAAATAAGGATATTTTTGGCATTAGGGGACATTTGTACCATAAAGAATGCCGATAAATTAGCATTGTCATAGACATTCATCCTCATATTCACGTACTAAAAAAATCTGAACATAAAGTTCCATACATTTGCAACACATTGCAAATCTGCCACATACATTTACTTATGACAAAGACATCATAAAATCATATTATGTATGCATGCAATGTGCCATATAAAGTGGAAGTATCTCATACAACCACTATTCTCCCAAATGCAAGCAAAAGGGGGAGAAACATGGTCACATGAGAAATATAGTTCTCATATGTATCCGCGGAATAAGAGGAAACTTATACCCTCGACTAGTAAATGTAGTTCAACCTCAAGTTGAATAACACATAACGGATGTTCGTCGTCCAAACCCAAAATAAATGTGCACAACATTTGAAGTGTTGGGACATTGAAACACCTTGACTCCATTGTCATCGGAAATCAGGAGGAGTTAAAAGATGTAAATATTATTTCCACATTTTTTCCGTTGATTCAACAGAATCATATTGTACAAAGACTACATTATCGACAAATATTTATTCTTAAATTGCTAAACCTTTAGGGCCCTGAACCAAAATCCATGGTAGAGTGCCTCAGGCACTCATATATTGGTTGAACTAGAAGGAGGCAATTAAATATGAATACCACTCGCTCAACAAAAAGAGGTATTTACCAGAGTAATACACTCTTCTCATAATCATCTTCCCTTTTGGAACACAAGTGATTTTTCGTTCTAACGGAAACAATGAGGTGACACTACCAAAAATCCGGTGATTAGGGACGATTCAATAACTTGGTGGTTCTGCTTCAAAACGTCGTTATGTGCAATCTACGACGTTTCACGCGACGTTAAGGAAAAGTCAGGGATCGACTGTCATAGGCGATTCTATGACGGTTCTGCACAACTGAAAAAGTCAAGAGGAAACCACGACGTTCATTGAAGTAGAATTACGTTTCGATATCAATATTATTGGCAGTACAAATAAACTATCCTTGCAGTTGATAGACACGGTGATTTCATACTCATATGGATCACTCATCTCAGATATCTATAGGATTGCCCAAGAACAAATCACAACATTTATTGTGTAAAACATCAAAAGTCACTCAGTGACTTAAATAGTCAAAAAAATTGTGTGGAACAATCGACTCTGAGAGTTCTTTCTATTGGGTTGCGGGTAAAACTTTAAAAAAATTGTAACCTTGCCGCCAAGATCTATCTATGAAGATATGATGCACCCCATAATGCTAGATCAAGAATAGTTACAAACACCATTGCGGAAGATCTTGTGTTTGTCGAAATAGATGTCAGTGAGGCCCGATGAAGAATCTCACGTCCACGCCGGGAGGTGAGATTGTTGCCGATCCGTCATCGAGGAATTGCTTGCATAGCCCGCTCTAACGGTATCCACACGTACACCGCGCCAACCCGTCGAGCACGTTCGCCACCTAGAGCTACTAGCACCGACGAAGAGAGACCGCCTTGCGGCGTAGATTTGGTGGTAGATCTAATCAAACTTCATTGGAGCTATATGAGACTAGAGAGATCTAATTCTCAACACATGAGATCTACTAGAGAGAGATTAGATCAAAGTCTAATTAGAGCGCCGTCGTAATTAGAGCTTTGTCTAATTGAACAATATCTAGAGAGAGGAACTTGTGCAAGTATTGGATGTCTCTCCATGGGAGAGATGGGGGAGTATATAAGGGAGAGGGGAGGGGGTGGTGCGCCGGCCCTAGAAGGGCCGGCCGAACCCTTGCCCAAGTCGGATGGTGAGTCCTTGTCCAACAAGGACTCCCTCCCCTTCCTTTTTCCTTTTTGTCAACAATTTCCTTTATTCCTTTCCTAGTTCAAATCAGACTCATTTAAATCTCCAATTTAAACATGGAAGGAGAGGAGGGGACTTGGTGTGGCCGGCCTGGAGGTGGGGCCCATGCAGCCGGCCCACACTAGGTGTGGCACAGCATGCAGGGCACCCCCCTCTCTTCCTCGGCGCATCCCTCTTTCTCGGCAAACATCCGAAACTCGTCCGGAACCAAATATACTCTATAGATAAAATCCTCGACTCTATCCACTGATGTCGGAAACACTTCCCGGCATCCCAGAACATCTCATGTTCACCATATTTCTCTCGTAGGAAATTCTGCCCTATACCGGCATTATTTCCCTCTCATGATAACTTCACCGGAACACCTCCGAATTACTCCGGAGTTGTTCCTGTGACATCGGAGTAAATCCGACCACTTCTCATAACCACAAAACTACAACTTTATTCTCTCAATAAAAGGTTGACTCACAGCTTAAGCGTGTAACCCGAAAGGTTCAGTACACACAAAGACATGTCGAGGAGCTTACCAGACAATAACCAGCATTGGGACCTAGACTTCCGTACAGGCTCCCGTGTGTTTATGAGTGAACGACAGAACCTGTGTGTTACTCATTACGCTAATACCCTTACGTACACGATACCAATGATATCTCGAGATTGAGACAATGTGCTCTAGTGTGATCAAACCATTCGATCATAACACATATAATTCTCATACCAATATCATTCTCTTTTCTCATTCCGTATTTATATTGTCCCGTGATAAATCACGTTGTGTCTGGCCAGACGATTGGGCGGCAATAATAATGCTGAGATGGCCTAGAGGATGTATCTCTCCATCGACTGGAGGAGTAAGTGTCATTCTTGAATAATCTCTGTTCCAATACATTATTCTAGTTCACGCCCAAAAGCTACCATTATGGTCCCCAGTTACGGTCGGACGTTAGGTAACAATCAAAGCATGAGTGTCGAATAAGCGGTCACCAGATATTCTCATAGCAAAGGAATCCAGCTAATGATAACTAAACATATGATCAATTGCTAACTTCATCGTTGACGATTAGTCTCTTAGCAAGATCATACAATGGGTCGGTTCAGTATTATTATCATTCTGATAATAAACTCCTATAGTTGTGTGACTTATACAAAGTCCATGATCAGGAAAACATGATCATCAAACAATAAGATAGGCTAGTCTTAGAGACAAGACCAGGAACACTTTTACTTGTTCGTATCTCTACACCTGTATTGGAGGTTTTCCTCTTGGACACGTTGTGTTTGCTATCCAAATACCCAATACAGTTATAGCATAAAGATATAAATATTAATAATAAACTTGGAGATAAATAATAACTAAATTAGTATTGTCTCTAGGGCATATCTCCAACAGTCTCCCACTTGCACTAGAAACAATAATAATTCTAGTTAGCATGATGACATGACACCAAATGGAACTAAGGTGCCACTCACGCTTTCGCATGCCCTCTGAGACTGTGTCCAAAACTTTGTTCCAACAAAGTATATAAACTTGTTGAACTCCTCACATGTCAAACTTGGCAGTGTAAGTCGGATATATTATGAATTGGATATCGGCCTATCCGGTTCCGTGGTAGCATTAATAATATCAAGCGTCTCCGAATGATACCATCATACCGTCTATTGAAACCTCACCAAGTCAATGACTTATCCAATAACATGCTTATCATGATGTCTCACATCAATGATGCAACTATCCTTAATAGAAGATCTATTTATGTTGTAGAATCCACACATAATATACAAGTGATTTGATAAAATGAAAACACCAAGTATTTATCAATTGAAATTAGCATTTATCAGATTAAATCTATTGATTTCATAATTCCACAACAAACACGTATATGAGGAAGTTCCCAATATACACTATTTGAATCTTTACAAAATCAACCAAGTCGCCATACTTTTGTAACATCACTATTGGGTTCTTTTACCAAACCTTCAGGATCAATTACACTTTAATTAACTGCATTTATCTCTTAACCGCCGGTGACTAAATAAAATGTAGCACTTTTGGAAACTTCCCGGCTTAATGCACTATATATAGCAATGAGATAAACAAAATCATATTAAATATGATTTGATCTTATTCCTCTCTATTCGCTCATCATTGACTATGGAGGTCAATGTGTCTTGCAGATATCACGCTATGAATTCTTGATCAAATTTCTTTGACTCAAGACACAATTTGAATTACCTTTCAGAATTGTACTTAGCACATTCATACTCATGTTTATTAAATTCTATCATATAGACAAAACTTTAATAAGACAATTTCCGACCTTTATTTAAAAACTCTTTTAAATCTACACAAGATATACATTTTTTAATTCGGTTTAGCCTTATTCAACAAATATAATATCAGCTCCCACTGTCTTTTAAGTCCCTTCGATTTATATAATGAAAATAATAAAATTCTTGATTCATTAATACGACTGACTTCAAATACTCATTATAATTTAATCAGATTATTTTCATAATCCAAATGAATTATTCCCAGCAATCACTTTTGCTATTTAGTCCAACAACAACATCGAGCAATTGATATGATAAGTTTTGCAACTTCTCACTATCATTTATTCATCCTTGATAAAACAATTTTAATCAAGACTAGCTCTATGAATATTAGATATTCACATCTGTCCTTTCTTTATGAAATATTCATGCCCCGTGATTTCACATCACGTCCAAACTACTTCAAGATTAAATCTTGGAGCTACATGAATTTTTATTTGAACTCCTTTATGACATATACCGTCATTTATGAGTATTCTTTATTCTGTTTGTAATTGGTTTGCTTTAAATCATGTTCCTGGACATTTTAATAATTTAATCACTAGGTGATTTAATTATCAAATTCCTCACATGACTTTCCTTTTTAACACTCAATTCAAATCATGTATAACCTACATGTATTCGCGGACAAAGTAATGATATGGAAACATTTGCATGTTTCCCTCTCATTCTAACACTTGTCCAAAGACTCCCAGTCTTAATTTAGTATTATGATTTTCACTCTCTCTTCATAAGAAGACACTTTTCTCCAATTCTAAAGTCAACAAGCTTTTAGAATTATGTGTGGAAAACAACCGCCAATATAATACTTTGGACTTTACCTTTATGCAAAACATTTATTTCAATTCGAATCCATACTTGGGTTCACAATTGAAAAACTTGGAACTTTTTATCAAAATAACTCTAAGTTAAAAATTGATATAGGTCCCCTGAATACAAACAAAATAATCTATTTACTTTAGTGGGTTATTTGGAATTCTATTTCACATCACATCAGAACAAGACCCTTTTGTTTTAATCATTATAACATTTCCCTTTTAATCTTTATCTTGCAAAAGATTTTATTACCATGATAATTTCGAATTACCAAAATTCATCATGAGTAATTTGACTAAGAAAAACTTTCTTTCGTCAACAATGTTATAATAATTTATTAAGTCCTTTGACTTCATCAAATACCTTTGATTCCTTTATTTTGATTCTCACACTATTTCATTAACTCTATTTCATTAATATGCAACTTCATATTAAATCTTCAATAGAATTGAATTAATGGGTAGATTCCACTCCTTTATGTAAACTTCGAAATCTACTAGTGCCTAGCACTTTGCCAATTTCGAGTTTCACCAAATGCCCAGCATTTTGTGGATTTCAATTTTCAAAAAATGCCTATCACTTTAGGAATTTCGAATTTCTCCAACTGACTAGCACTTTTGTGATCTTAGTTTTATCCATTTAATTTTTATAGATAACTTTAAGAGTCTCAAAGAGAACCGACAAAAAGTTTAACTCCAAAATTAAAGATCAAACTAACTTTAATTATTACTCAAAACTTTAAGTAATATCTTGAATCAAAACAATAAAGACTTAACAAACAAAACTTAATGACATATTACAATAAAGAAGATCATTAAACTGAATTCACAAAATTGCAAACTCCCTCACATAGTTTATAATTCGAACAAAGCCTTGTTCCAGAAATATAAAATATTCATTACAAAATGATTGAACTGAAAATAACTCTTATTTAAAGTCCTAGTGTAAATCTCTTTTATTGACTTGGACTGTAGGTATAGTGGTGATCATGGCTTCTTGAGTGCCTTCTTTCCCCACTTCCTCCTGTTCTTCCTGAATCTCTTGCCTCTTTTCCTTTTCATACTGCGATCATGCAACATGAAAAATTTCAGTATAAAATACCAAAATATATTCGAGTCAAAATTTATGTCAATTACTTGTGTATAACTCTTATACCTCTTGTGGACTCGCCACTGGTCTTGCAAGGTGGATGCTGCCATCTGATGATGCACATAGATATCCAACTCGGCTGACAAGAGCATTTCGAAGATTTCCTTGACTGTCTTCTCCACACCCATCAATTCATAACACGCTACGAAAGCGTAGTAGTATGATGGTAGTGATCTCAGAAGTGTGTCGACTGTTTGATTTTCCGGAATTGGTTTCCCAATATCCTCAAGCATCTTGAGTATCTTGCAAAACTTAACCTTGTGCTCCCTCATCGAGCCTCCGCTCGACAGTTTGCAAGATCTAAGTTCCCCATTGAATTTGTAGTTGGCAAGACATAACTGATTTGAGAACTGAGCTTTCAAAGCTTCCATAAGACAGAAGGGGCGATAGTATGGATAACTGTCGCTAAGCTTAAGACTCATCCTGTCTAGCATAACCAAACCCACTTGATACTCATCTTTCCCCATAGGATAATAGTCATCTTCACCTTCTAGAACAGGAGTGTCCAGAATATGCTCTAACTCGCTCGCGTTTCCTGAGATTTTCTCTCAGCCCGTGAAGCCAATCCGCAAAGATCGTACTTCCCGCAGTCAATTTTCCCAACAACTCATCTTCATGCACAATATCAACGGGATCCATTTTCTACAACTAAACAAGTTTATTCAGACTAACAGTTTATTACCAATTTTAATGCACTACTTGAACTCAATTAAATTGAATCTAAGATATGCTCCCACTAAGCTCAATAATCCTCGTGATTGGCGCTAAGTGATTCAGGACCTGATAATTCAACGAGACAATCATGGATACATGGCTTGCCACGTGAACGACCGGTAAGCACTATGCTAGTTGTAGTAGCTACAACTCATGTTCGTCTTTCGACGTACGTGTTCCAAACTCATAAGTTTGTATGCCAGGACTTCAAGATAACCAATCGATCATGCTGCTGGAACGGTTCGCGCTCGCCTCCCAAACCCTTGGCACACAATACTCATGGAAACATGGCGTACGGCGACAAGCATCTGGTTTGACGGTGCCACGGTTGGAAGAACACGATCTCCTTGATATTTTACTTGAGGATTCACCCTAATAAACGACTACTTGCACAATCAAGGTGCAAACAACAAAGGATAAACATCACAGGCAATTAATAATAATTCATGTGCTTTGGTATAGCCTTTATTATTCTCCGGAAGTTCTTGGCGCTCGTCCTTGAGGATCACCATCTTCAAAATTCCTAGTCACAACAAAATTCCCAGGGAAAATAGCCGTAGCCAAGAACTCGCCAAGTACTCGTCACCAGCTCCACCATCGGCGCCTCCTCCCGGACCTCGCGACGAACTCTTCTTCTCTTGTTTGTCGATGACGAACTCGATCAACTGTGTTGGCATTGGCCATCTTGTCAAAACACCGTAACAAATAGCTATACCAAAACACATGCACACAATCCTGCAAAACCAAGTTAGATGGAACTAACGTTTGTTTGCAAGTTTTACGTGGCTTTGTAGGATCTATGGAAGAACCGTCACTACCTACGAACTGAAGCACGTTTAAGCTAGTTGCTAGATTAACTTTGCGGGGTGATTATCCATCCCAACATTACGAAAACGTTGCGGATGCTAATCCAGACGATTGCATTTTGTTGCACATGATCCCCGTGTGGACCTAGTCCACAAGTCCCATCCTCTATCAAGTCAACGAGACCAACTATAATATAATTCAAAGCTACTAAAGCACTTCATTGGCGCCGACAGGCATACTAGGAGTAGCCGGAAGGTCCGCGGATTGCCAGAAGTCCGAGATCATACAATGCCGCAGGAAACAAGACGAGACCGCATATTGGGAAGCAAGTAAAATAAACTCAATGCAAGAACCCTGCAATGCTCGCACCAACATGTGCTCTAGATCAAATCATACGTACGCATAGGTCGGCTCTGATACCACTATTGGGTTGCGGGTAAAACTTTAAAATTTTCCGTAACCTTGCCGCCAAGATCTATCTATGAAGATATGATGCACCCCATAATGCTAGATCCAGAATACTTACAAACACCGTTGCGGAAGATCTTGTGTTTGTCGAAATAGATGTCGGTGAAGCCTGATGAAGAATCTCACATCCACGCCGGGAGGTGAGATTGTTGCCGATCCGTTGTCGAGGAACTGCTTGCACAGCCCGCTCTAACGGTATCCACGCGTACACCGCGTCAACCCGTCGAGCACGTTCGCCGCCTAGAGCTACTAGCACCGACGAAGAGAGACCGCCTTGCAGCGTAGATTTGGTGGTAGATCTAATCAAACTTGATTAGAGCTATATGAGACTAGAGAGATCTAATTCTCAACACATGAGATCTACTAGAGAGAAATTAGATCAAAGTCTAATTAGAGCGCCGTCGTAATTAGAGCTTTATCTAATTGCACAATATCTAGAGAGAGGAACTTGTGCAAGTATTGGATGTCTCTCCATGGGGGAGAGGGGGAGTATATAATGGGGAGGGGAGGGGGTGGTGTGATGACGTGGATCGCACGTTCGTTGGGAGACCCCAAGAGGAATGTATGAAGCAGTGTAGCAGCAGTTCCCTCAGTATGAAACCAAGGTTTAATCGAACCAGTAGGAGCAAGAAATCACTTCTGAAGATTGTTGGTGGCGCCGTTTACTCGATCACCAACGTGGAATCTGCACACAACACAATCAAACTATTTTGCCCCAACGAAACAGTGAGGTTGTCAATCTCACCGGCTTGCTGAAAACAAAGGATTAAACGTATGGTGTGGAAAACAGTAGTAAATTGCAGAGAATGAAAAGGAACAATGTTTGCAGTTGGTTGTATTATCAGTGTAAAAGAATGGACCGGGGTCCACAGTTCACTAGTGGTGTCTCTCCATAAAAGATAACTAACATGCTGGGTGAACAAATTACAGCTGGGCAATTGACAAAATATTGAGCGCATGACAATGCATATATATGACATGATGATTACTATGATATTCATGTGGGCATTACGACAAAATACATAGACCGTTATCCAACAGCGTCTATGACTAATAATCCACCTCCAGGTTGTCATCCGAGTTCCCCGTTGGTATTAAGTTGCAAGCAACGGATAATGCATTAAGTAATGTGCGTAATGTAAACAAATGCATTAGACCTAACGGCGCACCCTTAAGCTAAGCATCGGTTATTTTATCCCTAGTGGCAACAGCACATCCACAATCTTAGAAGTTGTTGTCACTCTCCCAGATTACCGGAGGCATGAACCCACTATCTAGCATAAATACTCACTCTTGGAGTTACAAGCATCTACTTGGCCAAAGCATCTACTAGTAACGGAAAGCATGCAAGATCATAAATAACATATAAGATAGATTGATAATCAACTTGACATAGTATTCAATATTCATCGGATCCCAGCAAACACAACATGTAGCATTACAATAAGATGATCTTGATCATGATAGGCAGCTCACAAGATCTAAACATGATAGCATAAAGTGGAGAGACAACCATCTAGCTACTGCTATGGACCCGTAGTCCAAGGATGAACTACTCACGCATCACTCCGGAGGCAGGCATGGTGATGTAGAGCCCTCCGGTGATGATTCCCCTCTCCGGCAGGGTGCCGGGAAGAGCTTCTGAACCCTCCCGAGCTAGGGTTGACGGCGGCGGCGTCTCTGGAACTTTTCGTGGATAATGGCTCGGGTGTCTAGGGTTTTCCGTGAAGATGAAAAATAGGCGAAAGGGCGGCGGCTGGAGACGCCCGTGGGGCCCACACCACCCCATGGTGTGGCTGGCTCGTGGCTCCCCTCCGTCTCTCTTTGGACTCCGTGTACGTGTTGGAAAAATAGGAGGTTCTGTCCAAGTTTCGTCCAATTCCGAGAATATTTCCAGACTAGCTTTTCTGGAATACAAAAACAGCAGAAAACAGGAACTGGCACTGTGGCATCTTGTTAATAGGTTAGTCCCAGAAAATGCATAAAAATGCTATGAAGTGTATATAAAACATGTAACAATTGGTATAATATCAACATGGAACATCAGAAATTATAGATACGTTTGAGACGTATCAAGCATCCCCAAGCTTAGTTCTACTCGTCCTCGAGTAGGTAAAACGATAAAAACAAAATAATTTCTGAGGTGACATGCTACAATCATAATCTTGATCAAATAGTATTGTAAAGCACATGTTATGAATGAAGTGATCCAGGTCAATGGTCTATAGTTTGCTAGCAAGTAGATAATGAGCAAACAACTGAATCATATAAGCAAAAACTTTTCATGAATAGTACTTTCGAGACAAGCATCAAAGAGTTTTGCATAAGAGTTAACTCATAAAGCAATAGATTCTAAGTAAAAGGTATTTAACCAACACAAAGGAAGATTTAAGCTTCAGCAATTGCTTTCAACTTTCAACATATATATCTCATGGATATTTGTCAACACAAAGCAATATAATAAGTGCAATATACAAGCATATAAAAATTGTTGCACCAAAGTTGACACTAGTGTTTGCTTCTGAGATAGAAAGAAGTAGGAAAACTGACTCAACATAAAAGTAAAAGAAAGGCCCTTCGCAGAGGGAAGCAGGGATTAAATCATGTGCTAGAGCTTTTTAAGTTTTTGAAATCATAAGAGAGTAAAAATAAGTTTTGGAGGTGTTTGTTAATTGTCAACGAATCAGAAAATGGAAAGTACAATATGACCCCTGCCAACCAGACTTTTAAGAGCGGCTCCCATGAAGGACGTTATTTCTACCAGCAAGGCAGATCATCCCTCTTCTCTTTTGTTTACACATGCAGATATTTCACTGTTTGTCATTGCTTGACTGATAAATCAGGGCAAAAATGTGAAGAGAATTAAGCGGTTAAAGTTGTAATTAATTGGGACTGGGCACCCCATTTGCCAGCTCTTTTTGCAAAATTAATGGATAAGCGGATGTATATGCCGCTAGTCCGGTGGTAAAGTCTGTTTGACAGTTGACATAAAGACATCCACCCCGTCCTCATGAGCTTGGTAAACATTGACACAAAATAGGAGTAATAATTTTTGAATAGTTTAAAGGTAGCACATGAAAAATTTACTTGGAATGGCAAGGAAATACCACATATAGGTAGTTATGGTGGACACAGATGGCATGGATTTTGGCTCAAGGTTTTGGATGCACGAGAAGCATTCCCTCTCAGTACAGAGTTTAGGCTAGCAAGGTTATTTGAAGCAAACACAGGATATCAACCGACACAGCAAGACTTATATGAAAACATATTGCAAGCATTATAAGACTCTACACTGTCTTCCTTGTTAACCAAACCCTTTTACTAGAAAATATCTAGACCTTAGAGATACCAATCATGCAAACCAAATTTCAACGAGCTTTACGGTAGTTCTTCATTAATAGGTTTTAACTACATGATACAAAAGCTTAAACATGAACTACTTGATAACTCAAAACAATTGACAAGTATCAAATTATCCAATACAGTGATCTACAAGAATATGTAAGCTTTTTCCATTATACCATCTACCACATGCAACATTTTCTGTTCCAACCAAACACCAATCAATTTATTTCAACATAAACTCTCCAAACAATTATAAGTGAAGCAAGAGAGTACTTTCTTTAAAAGAACTAACAGCTCTGAATAAGAGATGCATGCAAAACAGGAGCTAAAAGCATAGCAATAGCTAGATAAGAATACTCAACAAGTATAAGTGAAGAATAGGAGTATTCATATGAAAAAGCGGAGCGTGTCTCTCTCCCAATCAAGAATGCTAGGGTCCAATCAAGTTGACCATAAGAAAAATAAAATACTGAAAATAAAAGCACACAGACGCTCCAAGTAAAGCACATATGATGTGAAAGAATTAAAATATAGTTTCACTAGAGATGACCTGATAAGTTGCTGATGAAGAAGGGGATGCCTTGGGCATCCCCAAGCTTAGACGCTTGAGTCTTCTTGAAATATGCTGGGGTGATCCATGGGAGCATCCCCAAGCTTAAGCTCTTCACTCTTCTTGATCACATTATATCATCCTTCTCTCTTGACCCTTGAAAACTTCCGCCACACCAAACTCAGAGTAATTCTCATTAGAGGGTTAGTGCACAATCAAAAACTCACATGTTCTATAAGGACACAAACATGACCGTTACTTTTAACATTAACTACTGCCACTGATGTTATGTGAAGCTCTTCACCCTAAAAAAGAATTCCACTCAACACTAGTAAAAGAGAGAATGCGAAAAATAAAAGACAGAATCTGTCTAAACAGAACAGTCGTAAAGACGAATTTTTTCGAGGCACTTACGTTGCTCAGATCGAAAAACTTTAAACTAACGAAAGATGCGTACATATCTGAGGATCACGCACAAAAATTTGCAGATTTAAATAATTTTTCTGTGATTTTACAGAAGTAAAACGGTGAACAGCAGAAATCTGTTCCTGCGCAGAAATCCAAATCTAGCATCATCTTCCTATTAGAGGCAATACTTGGCACAACAATGCGATAAAATAAAGATACAAAGGAATTGTTACAGAAGTAAACAACTCCTTGACTCAAAAAGAAAAGAAAAATTGCAGAAATAAAATAATGGGTTGTCTCCCATAAGCGCTTTTCTTTAACGCCTTTCAGCTAGGCGCAGAAAGTAAGAATCAAGTGTTTCCAAGTGATGAAGCATCAAATCATCAAAAACTTCCTCAAAAACACAGCTTGTAACAATAGGCATTTTTGGTTTAGGTAATTCTTGGGAAGCAAATTTAAATAATTCATTATGTGATTCACCCTCAATTTCACTAAACGTTTTATCAGTTTTAAGCACATTAGGGGGTTTTGGTTGAGGCACTTTTCGAACATACATGAATTTTTGCTCTTTCCCCACAAAAGCTTTCTGCTTTTTAAACTTGATAGAGGAGAAAGTTGAACTTAGAGTATCCTCTAATTCACCTATCCTGAAGTTTTGATTATCATGGCCAGTGCTAGCTTCTAAAATAGCAATTCTTTTATTAATATCTCCCAGTGATTCATTAACTTTGCTAGAACTACCAAGCAAATCCGGCAAATTTTTCTCCATGGACTCCAATTTTTTTATAACATCTTCCAAAGTAGTCTCAATTTTAAGATCATTAATAGGTGGTATTCCTACCAAACTTTCAATTATATTGCGTGCTTCCAAAGCAGGAGTCCCCAGAAAGTTGCCTCCTGTCAGAGTATCTAGAACATACCGATACCAACTAGTGATACCAACATAAAAATTTCTAAGAAGGATCATGGTAGAATATTTTTTAGTACATCTACGGTGAGCATCACTGATCCTATACCAAGCATCTTTTAAACTTTCTCCACCTTGTTGCTTAAAGGACCGAACTTCAATTTCAGGGGTACTCATTTTAGCAAAATTAAAACAAAACAGAAAGATAACAACTCGAAAATAAAAGTAACTAATTTTTTTGTGTTTTTGATAAATAAAGCAAACAAGACTAATAAAAATAAACTAAGCAAGACAATAACAAAGTAAAGAGATTGGAAGCGTGAAACTCCCCTTGCAGAAATCCTCTTGCTCCCCGGCAACGGCGCCAGAAAAAGTGCTTGATGACGTGGATCGCACGTTCGTTGGGAGACCCCAAGAGGAAGGTATGAAGCAGTGTAGCAGCAGTTTCCCTCAGTATGAAACCAAGGTTTAATCGACCAGTAGGAGCAAGAAATCACTTCTGAAGGTTGTTGGTGGCGCCGTTTACTCGATCACCAACGTGGAATCTGCACACAACACAATCAAACTACTTTGCCCCAACGAAACAGTGAGGTTGTCAATCTCACCGGCTTGCTGAAAACAAAGGATTAAACGTATGGTGTGGAAAACAATAGTAAATTGCAGAGAATGAAAAGGAACAATGTTTGCAGTTGGTTGTATTATCAGTGTAAAAGAATGGACCGGGGTCCACAGTTCACTAGTGGTGTCTCTCCATAAAAGATAACTAACATGCTGGGTGAACAAATTACAGCTGGGCAATTGACAAAATATTGAGCGCATGACAATGCATATATATGACATGATGATTACTATGATATTCATGTGGGCATTACGACAAAATACATAGACCGTTATCCAACAGCGTCTATGACTAATAATCCACCTCCAGGTTGTCATCCGAGTTCCCCGTTGGTATTAAGTTGCAAGCAACGGATAATCGCATTAAGTAATGTGCGCAATGTAAACAAATGCATTAGACCTAACGGCGCACCCTTAAGCTAAGCATCGGTTATTTTATCCCTAGTGGCAATAGCACATCCACAATCTTAGAAGTTGTTGTCACTCTCCCAGATTACCGGAGGCATGAACCCACTATCTAGCATAAATACTCACTCTTGGAGTTACAAGCATCTACTTGGCCAAAGCATCTACTAGTAACGGAAAGCATGCAAGATCATAAATAACATATAAGATAGATTGATAATCAACTTGACATAGTATTCAATATTCATCGGATCCTAGCAAACACAACATGTAGCATTACAATAAGATGATCTTGATCATGATAGACAGCTCACAAGATCTAAACATGATAGCACAAAGTGGAGAGACAACCATCTAGCTACTGCTATATACCCGTAGTCCAAGGATGAACTACTCACGCATCACTCCGAGGTAGGCATGGTGATGTAGAGCCCTCCGGTGATGATTCCCCTCTCCGGCAGGGTGCCGAGAAGAGCTTCTGAACCCTCCCGAGCTAGGGTTGACGGCGGCGGCGTCTTTGGAACTTTTCGTGGATAATGACTTGAGTGTCTAGGGTTTTCCCGTGAAGATGAATAAATAGGCGAAAGGGCGGCGGCTGGAGAAGCCCGTGGGGCCCACACCACCCCGTGGTGTGGCTGGCTCGTGGCTCCCCTCCGTCTCTCCTTTGGACTCCGTGTACGTGTTGGAAAAATAGGAGGTTCTGTCCAAGTTTCGTCCAATTTCGAGAATATTTCCAGACTAGCTTTTCTGGAATACAAAAACAGTAGAAAACAGGAAATGACACTGTGGCATCTTGTTAATAGATTAGTCCCAGAAAATGCATAAAAATGCTATGAAGTGTATATAAAACATATAACAATTGGTATAATATCAACATGGAACATCAGAAATTATAGATACGTTTGAGACGTATCATGGTGCGTCGGCCCTAGAAGGGCCGGCTGAACCCTTGCCCAAGTCGGTTGGGGAGTCCTTGTCCCTTCCTTTTTCCTTTTTGCCAATTTCCTTTATACCTTTCCTAGTTCAAATCAGACTCCTTTAAATCTCCAATTTAAACCAGGAAGGAGAGGAGGGGACTTGGTGCGGCCAGCCTAGAGGTGGGGCCCATGCAGCCAGCCAACACGAGGTGTGGCGTAGCATGCAGGGCACCCCCTCTCTTCCCCAGCGCATCCCCCTTTCTCGGCAAACCTCCGAAACTCGTCTGAAACCAAATAAACTCTATAGATAAAATCATCGACTCTATCCACTGAGGTCGGAAACACTTCCCGGCATCCCGAAACATCTCATGTTCGCCATATTTCTCTCGTAGAAAATTCTGCCCTATACCGGCATTATTTCCCTCTCATAATAACTTCACCGGAACACCTCCGAATTACTCCGGAGTTGTTCCTGTGACATCGGAGTAAATCCGACCACTTCTCATAACCACAAAACTACAACTTTATTCTCTCAATAAAAGGTTGACTCACAGCTTAAGCGTGTGACCCGAAAGGTTCAGTAAACACAAAGACATGTCTAGGAGCTTACCAGAAAATAACCAGCATTGGGACCTAGACGACCGTACTGGCTCCCATGTGTTTATGAGTGAACGACAGAACCTGTGTGTTACTCATTACTCTAATCCCCTTACGTACACGATACCAATGATATCTCGAGATTGAGACAATGTGCTCTAGTGTGATCAAACCATTCGACCATAACACATATAATTCTCATACCAATATCATTCTCTTTTCTCATTCCATATTTATATTGTCCCGTGATAAATCACGCTGTGTCTGGCCAGACGATTCGGCGACAATAATAATACTGAGATGGCCTAGAGGATGTATCTCTCCATCGACTGGTGGAGTAAGTGCCATTCTTGAATAATCTCTGTTCCAATACATTGATGTAGTTCACGCCCAAAAGCTACCGTTATGGTCCCCAGTTACGGCCGAACATTAGGTAATAATCAAAACATGAGTGTCGAATAAGCGGTCACCAGATATTCTCATAGCAAAGGAATCCAGCTAATGATAACTAAACATATGATCAATTGCTACCTTCATCGTTGACGATTAGTCTCTTAGCAAGATCATACAATGGGTCGGTTCAGTACTATTATCATTCCGATAATAAACTCCTATAGTTGTGCGACTTATACAAAGTCCATGATCAGGAAAACATGATCATCAAACAATAAGATAGGCTAGTCTTAGAGACAAGACCAGGAACACTTTTACTTGTTCGTATCTCTACACCTGTATTGGAGGTTTTCCTCTTGGACACGTTGTATTTGCTATCCAAGTACCCACTACAGTTATAGCATAAAGATACAAACATTAATAATAAACTTGGAGATAAATAATAACTAAATTATTATTGTCTCTAGGGCATATCTCCAACACTTTCTTCGAAAGGATTACTCGGATAAATATTGGTTACATGTAGTCATTAACAAAATCCCTCACTGGATTCTACATGACCTATGTATATGTCAATGATTTATCATCGAAATCTATACAATACATGAAAGGTGCTCACAGTCATATCAAGACGGAGATTTGGATGAAAACAAATGTTATTTCAGTTCATAACTTGAGCATATTCCCTTAGGAATACATATCTACCAGCCTTTATATATCCATATAAAATGGTAGAAATTAAATATGGGTAAATCATATCAAAGACACATATGGTCATACTATCCCTTACAGGGATGCAAACTCACTTAACACATAGTATCAATGATGCATTAGTATGGGGACCTCTTGTTCCATATCAATACCATTGTTGCAAACTACATCACGTGTGACAATATGTTGATGTCAATTTTTTTGAAGTGCTAAACCCAAAAAAATGTTGGACATCAAGAATGACCATTGTGTGATATATATTGGCTATAATTATCTGATCCCGAAAATGCCACATGAATGACTGAATTCAGTGGAAGATCCTTTTAAGGTAAGTCTTCAAAATAGACTCTAATGTCTAATATATATCACTAATTATTCTGGAATAATCACTTTATACGAAGAATCATAAAATGTATGTAGTTTCACAGAATGATACCACATTCAAAATTGTGGTTAAGATTCAACAGAATCAACTGCCATTGTCTATCAAGATAGTACCATTTTGTATTGCACAAAAGCATACGGGTTACATAGAGAACAATATTGCAAATAAAATTGTCGAGATTTGCAAAGTTCAGGGGGAGCAAACTCCCGTATCATAACCCGTCGTGATCTTTAGATCACACATATTGTGCTCTTTTTCCCTTGATGAGTTTTTCCCTAATGGTTTCTCATAAAAGGTTTTTAATGAGACAATATAAACACAAGTGTTCTGATATGCCATTTTGCTTTCTCCTTATATTTTCCCCACTAGGTTTTAGAGGAGTTTTCAGTGGCACGTCTTATTGCACTCATTTTCACACCTTTTCACTTTATGACTTTACTGTCAAGTTTCTGCTAAATGAGGCAATATATTTTCATTATCATATGTCATGCTTTTCTATTTTCCCCACTGGGGTTTTTAAAGGAAGTATATAATGCATATTTATTGATCTCTAAACTCACTAATGAGATTTTTCCTATCAAAGTTTTTCTCATATGAGTTATCAATGAGACAATAATCATTACATGTTGTATCATTTTGTCCTTATCTTTTCCCACGAGATTTAAAGGAGTTATAACAACATATCAAATACAACTCTTCTTATATTTTTCCCACATGGTTTTTGGGGGAGAGATTCTCTGGATGAAAATTTCCAAGATGATTGAATCTAGAAAAGACTGGGTTATTTACAAGGACATCATGCTGGATATGCAAGAACACTATCAAGACTATGCAAAAAAATCTATGAAGATTACACAAGATATTTTTAAGAAACGGCGTTGCCCAAGGGGAGTGTTAGGAATAATTAGATTTATTATTAGGATAAGTGTTAGCAGTTAGAAATTTGTCCAACCGCCTTATGTAGCGAAGGGACGCCTTACGTCCGTGCGTTGCATGCAACCTTGTAAACCGCCTTTGTGGCGCCTGTTCCAGGGTATATAAGCCCCTCAATCATCAATGAAATCAGCACTTCATTCTCTCAATTCTTCAGTCAAACACTGCTATCATCAAGCAACGAGTAATAAAGCGTGCCAGCGAGGCGATGCCACGTCGGTCGACCGTACGTGTCAAGTGTGAATCGGACGGCTGAGATCCCGCCCGCGACGCCGCTCAAAGCGATCCCAGCCGCTGCACCGAGGGAGGCCACGTCATAGGCCCACCTCCCGCCCGGCGCGACAAGCTATCCCCAAATCGGCGCCCACCGGCGCATGATCCGCCCGTCTCGCCCCGCCCTCCTCCTCCTCTCCGGCTCGCCGATCCACCGCCTCCTCCTCCCGGACCAGCGTAGCTCCCGCCGCCGGCCGCCAGTCTCCATCCGCCCTTCGCAAACCCTGCCCCCGACCGCCACCCGGCGCTTCGCGTCCTGCCGCCTCGCGCCGCTCGCCCTGCTGATGGATCCCGCCGATGCCGACGCGGAGACTAACGGGTTCGCGGACGACTCGGAGTTTGCGGACGCGGAAGCCGGGAGTGAGCCCGGGATGACGGCCGTCGGCGACGAGCCGCGGGAGCTGCCCGAGGAGCTCGCCAGGGGTGTGGTGTGCCTCGAGTGCGTGACGTCGACCGAGGCCATGGAGGCCGGAGAGGACTCTACCTGCCGCGTCTACATCGTAGGCACCGCCCATGTTTCGCAGGTATCCTCCATTTCGAGCGCGGATTGCAGGTTTTCCATTAATTTGGGCTGTGTGGGATGACAGGAGTCAGAGGATTCCTTACGCGTTTCCTTTTGTTGTAGTTCTCTCATTGTGCATTCTGTAGTGGGTGTAGAAGTTGCAATGTGTAGGCATTTGTTTCAGTTTCGGGATAATTTTACTTTTGGAGTACTGTCGATTTAAGATTTCGAGGACTCTGCAGATAAAATTATTCTGAAGTTTTGCATTGATAACTAACTTGTCAAATTCATTGCAGGAATCTTGTGATCAAGTGAAAGCCGTCATCAACTACCTCAAACCCCAGGTTTCTTCCTTTCTTTACTGATTATCAACAATTTCACCATTTGGAGTATCATTTGGCAGGTTGGCTGCCTGCTTTAGAGTGTTTTCTGTTTTGTAACTGATCAGGGAGGCGTTCCACTAATTTCTTTGGATCCATTTTGCGAATGCAGGCTGTTTTCTTGGAACTCTGTTCCAGCAGGGTTTCCATTCTGACACCACAAAACCTTCAGGTATGAACATTCGACACCTGTTAGACACTACATGAGGAAATGCATGTTTTTCCTATAATCACTGGTACTTGAAGCTATTGTATTTGTGGAAATGAAAAGGTTGAAAATGATTTACCAGACACATAATAAGAATGCTGAGTTTGTTGTGCCATAATCTTTACCTATTATTCTGTCAGATGGCTATCAAAGACCACTTAATATAGTTTGGGTTCACAAAATAATCTCAATGGAAATTCTCCTGTGGATATCTCTAATACTTAGTCGGATTAGATAACATGATTGAATTTTGCCAAAGAGGAAATTGTTCGGAAGTTCTTGAGTAAAACAGATAACAAACCCTTGCTCATAATTCGGCGTACTTAAGTGAAACGACTAAATGAGCTTCAAACTGCGTATGTGACACAGCATATTCGCATGGATACGGGACACTCCTCATGCCAAGTACTGTTAGACGAATCATATTATGGCGTGTCTTGGCTGGATTCTAAATCATTGCAAGGTTTGGATACCTGTGCTGGTTGATGCACGCAATGTTCTCTTAGTATATTGTTATAACAGATCCTTCTTCTAATTGCATGCATGTAACGTATTATATTGCACTTAATTGTATCATCGAATCAGACCTCTTTGGTTGCTCAAGATGTTACCTCCAGGTTGACCTGTTCTATTGCAGAGTGTCATCATTCTTCCAGTTCATCACTCAATCTATTATTTTCATAGGTGCCTACCATGAACGAGATGATTGACATGTGGAAGAAGAAGAAGATGAACACTTTCGGGATTATATATAGCTGGTTTCTTGCGAAGGTATGTCCTGTTGTGTAGTCAGTACTGTTCTAAGTATAATTCATGGTTGCTGATAGTGATGTTGCTTTTGGCACCCAAGGTTGCTAGCCAGCTTGATGTGTTACCTGGAGCTGAGTTTCGGGTGGCATTTGAGGAAGCAATGAATTATGGCGGGAAAGTTATCCTTGGAGATCGCCCTGTCCAGGTATACAACATATTGGTAGAGTTTTTTTTTTTCATTCAGAAGGGTACCAGATGAAACAAATTACATGGAAGGATCGACATTGATAACTAGTTGACTAACTATGCAGATTTAAGTTTCAAATATGTATAACTGTTTTCAACTTTTGTTGCTGTTTTGTTGTCAGTCTAATTCAACTAATGTGAACAGTTTGTTTGAACAGTTCAAATTAACCATATTGCTGATTATCACGTGCCATTTATTTTTAGATTTCATTAATTGAGAATTGAGACCAACGGAATTGTACTGGTAGAACTTCAGAAAAATATATATCGAGTCTAAATAATCATCATATCTATGTGCTTGGATTGATTAAAAGATAGTTGCCAATGCTTGCTTGTGTCTTCAACTTTTAATCTCAATATTTTAGTGTGGTGTGTTGTAAATTGACGAGGTTGGTTCTGGATATTGGACCCAAAAAGGTTAGAGCAATTCTGGCAGATGCCCTAAAAACACCCGGCCTTTGAAAAAACTTCCAATTTAGAGGCTGTGTGCTAAGCTCTAGCACATGTCCTATCCTGGCCTATAAACAAAGTTTAAAGGGGCATCTAAACTATTGTTTTGAGCTTCAAGCCTAGCGGGCGAACCTTGAACTTCACAGGCACCTGTATTTGACCATTTTCCCTGTCCGACCAAAATTTCCCCTTGTCCTGTTCCCAACCGCGAGGTCGTTGTCGTCCTTCCTCCCCCATCGTGCTGCCACCAATCAGGAGTGGAGGGCTCCGCGAACCTGTCCTTGGCGTCGGTTGGCCCTCCCACGCCTCCGCGCTTTCCCTGCCATGGTTGTCATTGCCGAACAGGCATTTCCCCACCTTGGTGCCGTCATCGCCGAACAGGATTTCACCCACCCTCTTCCGGCGCATTTGCAGGGCTATGGAGGAGAACAGTAGGTATTTAGAGCGGCGGAGGAATGTAGCCCGACAACTTGGGTTTAGTATTATGCAGAAGGTCATGACGAGAATACATGTGATTGCATATGGTGTCCCACAAACTATGGCGATGAATACCTACACACTGGGGATGACACCATACTCAAGGGCGTCAGGAAATTGTCCCAGACTGATCAAAGTCTTTGGAGAACAGTACCTCAGAGCACCCAATGAAGCAGAAACCGCAAGGCTCTCGACAATGAAAGCAGCTGGAGGTTGGCTGAGATGCTTGGGAGCATCGATTACATGCATTGGAGGTGGAAGAAGTTCCTTGCAGCATGGCATGAACAGTTCATGGGGGCATTTCCATGCTCCAACTATCATTCTTGAAGTTGTTGCCTCAATTAACCTATGGATTTTGCATAGCTACTTTGGAATGCCTGACTCTCAAAATGTCTTTCAAAGATCACCTACTTTGCAAGGCTAGCAGATTTGGAAGCCCAACACGCAACTTCAGTGTCAATGGCCATGTGTATGATATGGGCTACTATCTAGCTGATGGCATCTAACCCGCATGGTCCACCTTTGTGAAGACAATTCAAAGCCCTATAATAGGAAAAATGCACACTATGCCACAAGAAACACTGATGAAGAACATTGAGTGAGTATTCGGAGTTTGCAATCTAGTTTTGCAATTCTGCGTGGACCTGCTTACTTTTGGGATAAGAATACTTTTGGAGACATCGTGACATGTTGTGTGATCCTCCACAACATGACCATACAAGATGAGAGGGGTCAGGAGGTGAACTACGACCACTCTAGCATTGGGACTCATGTGATCCCTCGGCATACTGTTGATCGATTTTTTTTATAGAGAAAACGCAAAAGACTTTTGCGTTTCATTATATTGGAAAGATAGAGTTGGTTACAGCCTCCGAAGACTTTAGTTGTTCATCGAATTGATAGATTCCTAACCGTGTACCAACATATAGAAGACCAGTTTTCCCATACCCATCTTCGGGATGATCTTATTGAGCATTTGGTCGCTGATATTCTCCATTTCAATCATGTCCTTTATCCTATGCTATGTTTGGATCATTTATTCTCGATGATGCATGAACTATTTTAATGGTTTGATCTATTCGGTCAAATTTGAATTTGAAAATTTGGAAGATATGGATCTAAACAACGATTGAAATATATTTGGTCTCAACCTAAATATTTCAAACATTTCGAGTTGATTTCGGATATGAAATGGAGCTCTTATGATCAAAGAAATGAGAAATGCAGCAAAAATATTTTGAGGCCCAAGTCTAGGACGTCCGACTTGCACCCAGCCGATAAAACTGTGCACAGCTGTTTAGAGGAGCATATAAACCAGTTCTAGAGGCCCTGATTTTATAGCATCTGCTAGAGTTGCTCTTATATGCATCTAGTTATCATCGCGTTTAGCTAAAGTAGGATTTGCTTTTACCGATAAAAGATGAAGCATCACTGCAGTTTGTCTTATGTAACTGTTGTTGCTCTGTACTTTCTGCTAGTTGCTGGCATCGTATTATTTGCATTCAGCATGCCATATAGCCTTATGCTTCTGTACTCCCTGTCCCGTTCAAAATTTTATGCAGATTAAAGAGCAGATTTGTCAATAGTTAACTCATGCCAATTTTTCGTTGTTCCTATTTTTAAAGATCACTTTGAGGAGAACTTGGGGGAAGATGTCACTGTGGCACAGAGCCAAATTTCTGTATTACATTGTTTTCCAGTCCTTATTTTTACCAAGCCCAGAGGATCTTAATAAAATGGTACGCTGTCTTCTGTGATGTACTCCATTTCTTACAATGAACAGTTCTATTATCTTTCCCTTGTTGCTGTAAATGCTCCATGGTGTCCTGTGACAAGAGTTAATATTCTAATGTACTATTGAGGCTTTAGATTAAATATACAGGAAATCATTGCTTTAGTGTATTCACATATCAACGCCAATGCTTGTTTATGCAGTTAAAGGATATGGATGATGTTGACATGCTAACACTTGTTATTCAAGAGATGAGTAAGGCATTTCCTAGTCTGATGGAGACCCTTCTACACGAACGTGATATGTGAGTTGCTTGAAATTTACTTCAATTTTTATAAATCATTTTGTGTTGTCATTCTCAGATCTTAAAATTATGGTTGAGCTTTAATCGTTGATTTTCTTCTAGGTACATGTCTTCCAAATTATTGAAGGTAGCAAGGGAGCATTCTTCGGTGGTGGCAGTCGTGGGTAAAGGGCATGTTTCTGGAATAAAGAAAAATTGGCAACAGCCAATTGAGGTTAGATTCTTTTCTACCAAAAATGTTTCATGTGCATTATACTTTTACGAACTACAAACTCATTATTAATTTTAGATTTTTGTCTTGTTAATCTGTGCTAATTGTCACTCAAAACAGATTTATTTTCCATAATGCTCACTTCAACTGTCAAATTTTCTTGCAGGTACAAAGTTTACTGGAATTACCAGTGATTAGGCAAGGTGCTTCGAAGATGAAAATTTTGGCATCCGTTGGAGCACTAAGTGCAGTAATAGCATCTGGGATATATATATGGGGTAAAAAATAGCATCGTATGCATTAGTGTGTCAAGTGTTGTTTCCGGCATGCGTAGTCTCAGAAATATTCAGTTCTTAGTTACATACAGGTTTTTCATTTCACATTAGATGTAATTTCTGAAACTGAAGTTAAACAAAAGAAAGAACAATTTCACTGCACTGTGCTTAGTCTGGCTCTTTCTGAAGCTTCCGAATTTACTAGGATCTTTAGGGGGACATTTCAAATGAAAATTGAGGATAGGAAGATCATTTACTGGATTCTGTTATCTGGAATGAAATATACGCACCAGCCATTTTTAACTTGTTTTGCCTTAGTTTCTGTATTTTAGTGCATTTGTCCATATTATATGTGCATCTCTGCTCGTCGAATAGTACTACTATTCAGCCTTGGTTGTTTCTGCATAGAATGGCTATGTAAAAAACCTTTTTACATGAAAGGATGATTTTTTTGCTCGCACGAGTCAACTTGCATGAAGGTCACGTTGCCGTACCCACTGTTTTTTTGTTTGCTCTGCCCAGATTTGGTGACCCAATTGTGGTTGACCAAACAGGTGGTTCGTCAAACTATCTGTCTACTACTCTACTGAGATTAGGATAACTACCTATATGCACGAGCCGTCAGTTCGTGACCAACTACGGTCATGCATAGTACGTACACTACATGTTTGACTGACAATAACGGAAGTATGGATGATGCATAGCCATATCTTGTTGCCATGGGCAAACCCTGAACCTGTGCAATTTCTGGGGTAACAGAGCATAAGTATCAACGAACACGTATACACAGAGATCCATATACAGTTCAATCAGTGCAAGCGCAGGTGCAATCCTGAACATGGTTAGCTAGTCAACAAAAACGCCGCAGGTGTCCCTGACCTCCCCGGTATGGTCGTCAAGCACGTCGGTGCGCCCCATCTTGACCATGGCCTCGGCGAAGTCCTTGTAGTACTCATCCGGCGACGACGCGTTGGCCATCTTCTCGACGTATCCCCTGGTGATGGCGTCCTCGAGGAGGCTGCCGTCGGACTGGAAGAGGCCTCCCGTCTCTAGGACGTGCTGGTAGTAGCTGAGGTCGAAGGTGAAGCCACTGCCGGGGTCGATGGGCACCTTGGTCCTGCCCCGTGCGCCGGCGCGCGGGCAGAGCTTCTTCAGCTTCCTGGCGTAGCCGGCGTCGAGCGAAGGGTCCTGGTCCATGGCGCCGGTGAAGTTGTAGAGCCGCTTCTGGAAGGCCGCGCAGTGGGAGGTGCCGATGCTATGGGACCCTGATTGAGGATCGGAGCAATGCACGTACGGGCACGGCGCCATTAATTTGTGAGAGGTGTGTTGAGCTGTTGCTGTTCTCCACGCGGGAAAAGCGAAGGAAAGGTGAAAGGGAAGAGTGAACGTGAAGGTAGCGTACCGAAGAGGACGGCGATGTCCTTGGAGTTGAGCGACTTGACGCTGAAGAAGGTCTTGACGTCGACGATGTTGGAGTCCGGCGGCGCCAGGTCGTTGGCGGCGTAGTCGGCCACGGTGACGTTGCCGTCCCGCCTCCCGGTCTCCACCTCGTACCACGGGCCCTCGCTCTGCGTACAAATAATCAGCGGGAAGACACAATAATTCAGCGAAGAAGACGATCAATCGAGTTTCGTGAGTGTTTCGCATGCATGCGTACATACCAGGTGCACGGCGTCTCTGGCCGCCATGGCGATGATATCGGCGCAGGAGACGGTGCGCGGGCAGAGCATCTCGAGCTTGGCCTTGATCCTCTCGATGGCGTCGTAGCCCCGCATGCTCCGGTTCGGGGTGGCGTCCCGCTCCGCCGTGCCTCGCCTCGACCGGAGCATGACGGAGGCGTCGCAGCCCTGGACGAAGCAGTCGTGGTAGTGCATCCGGAGCAGGGAGGGCGCGAGCGTGGGGTCCTCCTGCAGGATGGCGCGCATCTCCGCGAACACCACGCCCTCCGCGATCGGGCACGTCGCATTGTAGAACCCGAACGCCAGCGCCGCCTCCGACGACGGGCTCGCCGCCGCCAGCAGGGCCAGCAGAACAAGCAGCCGCCGCGGCTCCCGGCTCCTGGACATCAAGGAAGGAGACGATGGACCTGCAGATCAGACCTGACGGGGGAGCTGGAAATCGCGAGTGGGTACGTTGTCGGAGCGCGGAACGGTGGTGAGATCACGGGGCAAAGTTCAAAGTGTGGTTGCGCTGTGGTTTTCAGACTGTGTCCCGGCGTGTGACGGGATTGGGATTGAGTATGACTGACACCATCTCCAGGTTGCTTTGCTTCGGGTTGGAGGGATTTGCTGGTTGGTTTGGTTGGTTGGTGCGGCTGCGCGCGTCGGCCGGACACGGATGCTCGTCGGCGGGCGTCAAATCTATCTTTTCGTTCAAACATAGTTTTCCGTTCAGACTTTTTTCTGTTAGCTTTTGAAATTGGTTCAAACATAGTTTCCGTTCACGCGCTCATATCCATGTTTCAAGAATCCTTAAAATCTTTCTTTCTGTTCAAACTTTTTTCTGTTCACTTTCAAATTTGTTAAAAAATATTTTATGTTCGTTCACCCCTTTTCTAATTTTTTCTGTTCACACGCCTATATCCATGTTCCAAAATCGTTCAATCTCATTTCCGTTTACACTTTTTCCTATTCAGTTTGAAATTCATTCAAACATAGGTTCTGTTCAAACATTTTTTTCCACTTTGATCTGTGTTCAAACATATGTTTCGTTCAAACATTTTTCGGTGTTACCGATTATGTTGACTTTGAAATTCGTTCAAATCTTTATTTTTGTTCACAATATTTTATGTTCACTTTTAAAATTCGTTCAAACATAGATATGTTCACGCGGTCATATCCAAGTTTCCAAAACCGTTTAAATCTCTCTTTTTCATTCAAACTTATTTTTCTGTTCACTTTCAAATTCGTTCAAACATAGTTTTTTGTTCATACTATTTTTTGTTCACTTTTCAAATTCGTTCAAACATAGTTTCAGTTCACACGCTCATATCTATGTTTCCAAAACCGTTCAAATCTATCTTTTCGTTCAAACATAGTTTCTGTTCACACTTTTTTCTGTTCGGTTTTGAAATTCATTCAAGCATAGTTTCTGTTCACGCGCTCAAATCCATGTTTTTCAAATACCAAAAACGTAATCGGACAAACTTTTTAAGTTGTCTATTTGATATGTATACAATAGATAGTGTTTAAAGAAATATTTTGTTTTGGCGCTTGAAATGGTACGACTGGGTGAAATAATACGAATTTTTACCCATAATTGAACGATTGTTGCCAGAAACGTTGGAGCAAAGCTATAGTACACTAGTACGAAGTACTCCCTCCGTTCGGATTTAATTGACACACATTTTATTATACATGGATGTATCTAGACATAAAACAAGTATAGATACATCCATATTTGGACAAAACCAAGTCAATTAATTTGGAATGGAGGGAGTAGTACGCAACGCAGGTTCGATCGATCTTCGACACGAAGAAGCAGTGACGCAACTAGTAGTACGCGACGTTCGATCGGTCGTCGCCGGGATGAAACAGTTCGAAAAACTCACGCGCCGGAAAATGGGCCGAGCCCATTATGAGCTACTAGTAGGCGACGCTGTTTCGAACGGTCGCCTCGAGGCGCCGTAAAGGACCTCCCGCATCGGCCTGTTTTACTTCGTGGAATGCTTCACATGCTATATAAATCTTCGTGCTGATAAGATACAAGAAAGTATGCTCGAGTAATAACAATGTACACAAAGTTTCCCCCAAAAAAGATACGTACCTCATGCTCGATAACGTGCAAGTTCTTTTCATTGCTAGTGGCGAAGAATGCCCGCCGAGGCCTGCCACATCCGGCCGTTTGTCCCCTGTATGACCAGGAGCAGGAGACTCTTCAACACCTCCTGCTACATTGTGTCGTGGCTAGAGAGGAGTGATACTCCATCTTGACGGAGTTGGGCCTGTTGGAGTGGATGCCGACCACAGACATGAGTTTGGTCGAATGGTGGGCGCGAGAGACGTGAGGAGGTCCAGACCGGAGAGACATTTGGACAATGCTCATACTCGGCCTTTGGTGCATTTGGAGGCATCAGAATGACGTGGTGCTCGAGGGTGCTGCACCGAGAGCGGCCACCATAGTGGAGAAGATTCATAGCGAGATGGCCTTGTGGCGTCGGGCGCGGCTGATCCATGGCGACCGATTTTTAGAGGGGGCCGGTAGGCCGATGTTGGGAGCTGGTCGGGAGTAGTCGCCTAGGTTCCTGGGGGTTGGGCTGCTAAGTGTTGTGAGACCACTAAGCAACCTACGAGGGAATTGTAAGCCTACGTGCGTTGTAATGGCCGCTTGGCCTTTCTTCTATGAAAATGATACGCCTTTCCATGGCGTATTTCTTGAAAATAAACTATTAATATCTTGTAGAAATTTATAACCATCTGTTTTCTTCTTATAAGATGTATTAGTCTTCAAAAACTCAATCTTGTCCATCTTTGACGAAGTTTTCTTAAACTATTAATATCTCATATACTAAATAAATAAAATATAAAGTATATATCATGATGAATCTAATGATGATGATTTGGTATTGTAAATGCCAACAATTTTTCTTCTTCTGCAAACTTGGTCAAATATTTTAATGTTGACTTAAAAACAATAATGCACCTTATAAGAAGGAATAGAGTTAGTAAATTCCGACCACCATGCCGACGCACCTCGTAATACGACACAAAATCGATATTTTACGGAAATAAAACTTAAAATTAAAAAATATATTAAATGAAACCATGTCATTTTCCACACCACAAATTATTAACTACACAAGTGCTTTTCACTGAAGTGTGTGCTGGGTGTCGTCCACCTCACTTGGAATGCCTCAGATGCTAAAACTTTGCACCCATATAAGATACAAAAAGTGACATGCATGCAACTACAAATTGGCTGCTAACATCATTCTAAAGTATGGTTGGATGATGTAGGTCCATTAGCGTTTAGCAGCCATCATTTTTATAACACATACTGTAATAATAAATTAGGGAGATTTCTGTTGAAACAAATTACGGAAGCACCAACCAATCTCTCATGCAAAATAAAAGCATAGGTCAACATGATAAGTAATTAAAAGCTTCTCGTATTACTCTTTTTCCCATATCACTTTTTTTTGAAGTTGACCTATTTTATGCTGCAAGAAACTAGAAACGGAAATTCACTACTAATGGTGATTTTGTTTTTATCTTCATTTATCCCAACATAAATTTTGTGCATTTGTTTTGTTTCCCCCGGTAAAATTGATTGTGAACTTGTAATACAGAAGAGATGTTTGCTTAATAATCATGGAAAGAACAATATCATACTCTATTTTTTATTCTTTCGTGGTGTTGATCTTGTGCTAGAACTTAGAAAACAAAATTTCACCAAAACCGAGTTTAACTTCCCCAGTAACTTTTTGCTTGCTGGCAGTACACATGTAGACATGTAGTATTGCAAGTTTTCGTACCGTTGCACAATTAAAAAAGTGTGTGTACCGTTGGAGAAAGGCTCTGGTTTGGTGAGACGGCATCGACAAACAAGGGTTTCATTATTGTGCATGGCATGTGGGAAGCCACTTAAATAAATGTATCCCTTTTGTACCAACATCCAGGGGATCAGTTTGCACGCCGGCTCTGGAGTGTTTTAGTGCCAGACAATCCATGGGGGCTGCTGACACCCCTGCATCAATAATGAGCACATTCTTGACCAGTGTTCGTTGATTCATCAATTATATAGTCGTCAATAACAGATCGGAGGTGTGCCCAGATAAGCAATGCATGTGATGTGCTGAACTGTGTTACTGAATCATTGCATGGGAAATTGGCAATTGCATGATTGCATGTACTTACTGATCATGCAAATGCAGATGTACTCCAGCAAATTATAGATAATGCAAGGGAAAATATGACAGAGTAACAGTCTTTATAATATGATCATGAGTTGTACACTTGTACTTGGTGCAAGCTTTACCATGGCTCCGGGGGGGGGGGGGGGGGGGGGGAAGGAAGCAACGGTCATACAGTCATCTACACAGAAAAAAGATGGTAACAGATCAATCAAAAAGAGTGCCATGCCAACCCGTACTTTCGTCGGCTAACTAGCTAGTGGTTAACCACGGAGCACTTCTTCCTGATCTCGCCCTGGCTTCCAGTGAGCACGTCGGCGTTTCCCATCTTCACCATCGAAGCGGCGAAGTCCGCGAAGAACTTATTATAAATCAACAGTTTATAAATCATGAGTTGTACTTGGTGCAAGCTTTACATGGCTCCGACGAAACAATGAATCAATCAAGAAAAGAACTGGGGATCAGAGAGAAAAAGGAAGTAACGGTCTTACAGTAATAATCTACACAGGAAAAAGATGGTCACGAATGAATCAAAAGCATGCCAACGGCCAACCCCTACTTCGTCGGCTAACTAGCTAGCTAGTGGTTAACGACGGAGCATTTCTTCCTGATCTCGCCCTGGCTGCCGGTGAGCACGTCGGCGTTTCCCATCTTGACCATGGAGGCGGCGAAGTCGGCGAAGAACTCCTCCTTGAAGCCGCCGGTGGCGTGGCGCTGGACGTAGGCGCGGGTGAAGGCGTTGGTGAGGAGGGCGCCGTCGGAGTGAAAGAGGCCCCTCCGCTTGCTGACGAGCTTGAAGTAGTCGAGGTCGAAGGTCTTGAAGCTCCCGGGGTCCATCTCCACGAGCGTGGTGTTGTCGTTGAGGCTGGCGCACTTGCTCTTCAGCTTCGCCATGTAGAAAGGCTCCAGCGTGGGGTCGATGTCGCTGGCGTTGTCCTGGCCGGTGAAGTTGTAGAGCCGGTCGGAGAAGGAGAAGCAGTGCGACGTCCCGATCGTGTGGGCGGCTGATGCATCAGAGTCAGAGACAGAACATCCATGTCCATGAGACCATTACTGAACTGAGGATTTTGAACATTGCTAGCTGCCAGTTTAACCAGTGTGAGAATTTACCTGAGAGGACAACCAGGTCCTTGATGTCAAGGTTCACGGCGGCGAATAGCTGGGTGAGCTCGGTGATGTTGGCTGTCGGAGGGGGCAGCGGGTCGGTGTCGTTGGAGATGGACACGCTGCCATCTCGCCGGCCCAAAGGAACTTCCCAGAATGGCCCCTTGCTCTGAAGAAGAGAAACAATGAACAACATTCAGAATTTTCGCTTCGGTACTGCCGTTGGCAGTTTTGATTACTCCTTAGTTTCTAGTACTACACTATATGTACTGACCAGCCACACGGCGTCCCTGGCAATGAGGGCGAGCACGTCGGCGCAGGAGACGGTGTCAGGGCAGGCCTTCTCCACGGCAGCCTTCACCCTCTCGACGAAGTCGAAGCCACGAAGCGTCTGGTTGGGCAGTGCGTCCTTCTCTGCCGTCTTGTTGGCAGAGTCCAGTAGAACAGAGCCGTCGCATCCCTGCATTCGCCCACTCTCCACTGGTCAGGCCAATGCACAAGAACAGTCGATCGGAGTATCGAACCACTGAATATATCCTGCAATGCAACTTACCCTGACAAAGCAGTCGTGGAAGTGCATCCTGAGCAGTGGCGCGGCGAGGGTGGGCGCGAGGGAGAGCGCCCTCACCATCTCCTTCCGGACCACGTCCTCCACGCTCGGGCACGACTCGCTGTAGAACTTCTCATGCAGCTGCGCCCGCGCGCACGACGCCGCAAGCAGCAGCGCCACCATCACAGCCCTCGAAGCCATCTGCTAAAGCTATGCAAGGAGGACGATGATATATAATCAGGGGAAGCTTGAACTGCTGCTGAATTGGCGCTCAGGAAATTTATAGAGCAGGGACTGACCCCACGCCTGCATGTGGTAGGCTGTCTTCCGAAGCAGTAGGTTAGTTTGCAAGGTTTATTAGTGAGTTGTTCCTTCCGTTGTTTGCGCATTGCAGAATCTTTGCCGGGGCAGGTACACTGGCGGCCACAGTATGTATAATGGTGGCGGCCCAGGCCGGCAAGCCAGACGGGCGGAAGCACGTATCAGCTCATAGTTAACTTGGCGATCGTCCCCCCAAAAAAAGAAAAAGAAAAAGAGAAGAACAAACTCAATCGTTTTAATCATCAAAGGCTTCGGGCAAGGATCGATCGATACCACCTACTGGTAGTTTGCTAAGATGGAGATCGATATGTATATTGTACAAGGATTTTATTGTCCCACATGCATATATGTGGAAGCGTTATTCACTTTGGGCGTGTTTGGTTTCCTGCATTCCCCTCAGCCAGGCCCGCTGGTCGCAAAAACGGCCGTTTGGTGAGCTGAGCCGAGTCTGTGTTGTTGGCCCGCACGAATTTCAAATCACCGCTCAAACTGGCCCTGGAGGAACGACCGATTCGGCCTTTTTTCCAGAGCTACCCTCCCGCAGTGAAAAATGGGGAACACCGTCGCCCTCCTCGTGCGAGCTCGTGCGAGGGTTTCGCCCCTGCTCGTCCGCGCGCGCAAGCTAAAATGCGGCGGGAGATTTTTCGTCTCACCGCCCTCATTTTCGCCCCTCTATATCTTTCCCTTCGCTCACCGCCTAGTTTCACGCCACCATTTCCCCCCACTTTCGAGCTCTCTGGTCCGGCCGCCTACCAAGATATGCACGAGCAGGTAAGCGGCGACAGCTACAACTCTGGCCGGCGGTAGCGACAAGGCGTGCGTCGGCTTCCTCTTCTTTCTCTTGTACGAGCTGCTAGGATCTGCATCGGCCGCAACCATGCCGGTAAGTTTCGTCGAACCCTAGGTATTCTAGCTTAGATCTGTGAGCACTCGGTTTGTAACCATGTCTAGATGTGCACGATGTTCTATTAGCTAGCAGATTGGAGTAGATCTAGCTTGCTTTGAAGTAGTAACGAACTGGTTCGAGGGATTTTGCTGTGTTAGTTCATGTTCAGTGAAGTGGTTCTAGCTCTTAGCATGCTATATTTGAGTAGATTCTTATGCTGCGGTAGATGTTGTGGTACATCTTCATGCTCTTCTCTTGGACATTACCCTTGTAGGACTATACCGCCGACGAGTTCACTCAGTCCCTGGTTGATAGCCAGAGCGAGCTCGCCCTCTCCTTGGTCCCTAACTCTCAGTCTCAGCTGTTTGAGGTGCCAGTCACCCAAGAGGAGGACTTCCATGGCACTCGACTGTCTTCCCAGATGGTCGATCTGCAGTACGGCCAGGAGAGGAGCAAGAAGAACAAGACGGGGACGACCATGAAGTGGCTCCCTTCTTGTCCTTCCTGCTGAACAAGATGGTCGAAATTATCAAGACTGGCGTGCGTACTGACAAAGGATTCAAGGATGTGCACTTGAGGACTGCTGCAAAGCTGATTTTCCAGTTCTGTGGTCAAGAGGTGACCTCCACGCAGGTGTACAACCATCTCAGGAAGTGGAGGTCAAGGTGGATCATGATCAGCAAGCTTAAGGAGCTTAGCGGCGCACAGTGGGATGAGGACAGGAAGAGTATCATCTTGGAGGCCGAGCACCTCAGAGGCCATATCAAGGTTCATCACCTATCTAACTGTCTAACTGTCTAACACATTCATCCCTTTCGTCTTAGTGTATCTGACTAACATGGTATTCTGCTGCGTAGGATCATCCTAAAGACGCAGAGTACCTCAACAAGCCCATCCAGAATTACAGCCAGATGCAGACCATCTTCTCTTTTGGCCTGGCGACTGGCAAATTCGCCATGGGATCAAGTGAGCCTCTTGGTCTTGGCATACCTGTTCCTGACTATGTCGACATTGGCAGCTAGGACTCGGACATTTGCAACGCCGATGGTGGAGACAAGGCCGATGATCCTGCAGGCAAGCTGCCCGAGAAGGAGAGGGAGAGGAAGAGAGGCACTCTGGTGGACGAAGAGGTCATCGTCTTCACTAGCATGACCGAGGCCGTGAGGGTGGTGGCTGCCGCCATCAGGGAGAGCGTGCCTGTCGACGTGCACCCTGGCCTCTACGAGGCTGTGATGAGTGCGAAGGGCACATTCAGTGACACCGCCAAGATTGCTGCTCTTGGCCACCTCCTCGACAACAAGGCGCAAGGCTTTGGCTTCGTTCTAATGGCCGAGGACCACCGTATGCTCTGGCTCCAGAACTTCCTAAACAAGCACTACTACCAGGACTAGGAGGTGGCGGTGGTGCAAGCATGCTAGATGATGATGATGATGATGATGACAAGATGCATATTTTGGGTAGCTAGGAAAACAAAACTTCTTATGGCCTGTAATATTTTGGGTACTTGAGGTGGTACATATGGTAACCCCTCGGTAGATGAACTTGCGGTGGTAGTCCTACACCCTATTTTGATGTGGTGGTAGGTTGACACCATAGGATGCAGCACAACAGAAGTGCTGGGTTAGTGTTAGGGCATATAATCATCAATGCATGCTTTGCTTACTTTCATATTGGCATGATCTTAACTTGTTCTTCACTTTTGTAGTGGTATGTGGTTTTTATAGGCAGGAAGACTGGAGTCTTCGATACCTGGGACACTACCAAAGCTCAAGTTGACGGTTTTCCCAACGGTAGCTGCAAAAGGTTTGCAACTCATGAGCAGGCAGAGCAGGCTTACTCCATGAACATCCTCCCAGAGATCGTTCCAGCGATCATGACTACTGAAGAACGCAAAGCAGCAGAGACCAATGTTGGAGCGGCCGAAGCTCAAGCACAGATCGAGTCTGATCGCCTCAAAGACTTCATCATCATCGTGCAGTTCGTTGCCATTTCCTATTTTCTCTTCGCCTAATGCTTGTATGATCCTATGTGAATCTTGAACTGGTAAGCTCACCACTAGGGGATGCAAGGTGACCAGAACTACCCAAGAACGTGCAACCAAACGCTGAGGTTTATGCCTTAAACGACAACGTTAACAACCAAACAACCGGGAATTTTTTTTGGTCCCAGGGAAACGGGTCTGGCTGACTCTTTGTGGGCAACCAAATAACCTGCACAATGTGGCCCAGACCTCGTTTTTCCGGGGCCAGACCCTGCTGGGCCACGGATGCAAAATGCCCAAAACGGGTGCAGGAAACCAAACACGCCCTTTGGCTCATAGTCATATGGCCCAAACCCATGTGGGGCTGACCTAAAAGAGAGAGGGCTAGAGAAGATCAAGCAAAACCAAACGACACAAGTCACAAGCTATGGGGAGTAAGGTTGTGAAAACGGGACCCGTTTGTCCAAATTATATTTCATTTTGTTCATGTTCAGTACAATTTATTTAGACATGCACAAAATATAGTATAAGTGGGAAAAACGTGTCCCGTTTTTACATCGCTAATCGGGAGGGGAGCTTCTCTCTATTTAACATGGTATGGGAGCATAGAGCTAGGGCGCCTGACGCCTCACTGCGCCGTGGTTGCAGTTTTGTGTGAAAGAGAAAGAATTTGAATGCGAGGAAAGAAAGCTGCTCGAGGTGGGTGTGACCTGAGCGAACTGCTGCTTCCCTGCGTGGGAGCTACCTGGAGGATAGATCGTGTGTACTGGATGCTAGGATCTCGCTGAAAGGTGGGAGAACAGTGGAGGATTGATACGTCCCAAGCGTATCTATGTTTTGAAACAGTTTCACTATTATTTTACCCTCTAATTTGCATAATTTAAATAAAACTAACTTGAAACGTTGTTTTCAGCAGAATATCCCGGTGGCTGTTTTTTGTGCAGAAATTAATATCTAAAAAATTCCAAAAAATACCATATAATCGTTGAAGAGAAAAAACTACAAAATCCAAAGAAAGACAGAGGGGGCCACGAGGCAGGTGCGTGCACACGTGGCGCATCGGGGCCACGCCACCCCCACATGGCACGTTGCGCTGGGAAAAGGGGAGGTTGCTACCGCGTGTAGGTTGTCACGAGATGGGTGAACCCAAGGGGCTTGCTGAGGCTGTTCCGGGCGTCGAGCACCCTACACAGTTCCACGTAGGGTTGAACTCTTGGGTAATTTTTTCATATAAAGTGGTTCGTAAGATCAAACCGCCCACTGACATCAAGCTAGAGGGGGTTACCAACCATTTAAGTTGATCTTGGAGGGCAATGCTAACATGGGTCGTAGGTATTTTAATAAGGCTATAATATACAAAAACCTATAATGGAGCTCGGGCTACATGGAGCCTATTTTTTTTGAAAATTCAAAATCGACACTTTTAAGTTTTGAAAAATTGTGAAAAAGTTCCCGTATGTACATAATGTCAAGATTTACAATCGTGCAAATTTTCAACTCCAAATTTGATGTATGTTGGGGCGCACAAAAAAGACAAACGAGTGGATCTGGGTGGTGAAGAATGCACAGTTTCAAATATTTGAAATTCCCCCGATTTATCTTTTTTGTACAGACCAAAATAAACAAATTTGGAGTTAAATTTTGCAAGATTGTAGATATCGAAAATATCTACATCCGATATTTTTTTTCGTGATTTTTGGAAATTTAAAATATCGACTTCAAATTTTCAAAATAACGGGCTCCCTCAGGTTCCAAAAATCCACTCCCTATATATAATACTATGGGCGCGTTTGGTAGTCTGTATTGACTTTTGAACTCCGTGGGGGCAGGCCGGCCAGGGCCTGGTCTAGCGAAACCAACCTCTCAGCTATGTTGTGTAAGTCGTTTGACAGCCTGCATGTCTCCAGGCCAGGCTCGCCATATGCAGCTGACCAAACAACGTGTTTGTGTTGCCTGTGATTGTTAGTCTCACCTTCTTCCACATGGATGGAGTTACCTTCAATCACCACCCACATTTTGACAGTTTCAAGTGACAGATCCATGTCGAGCGGCCGCGTCGACGAAGGACATGGCGAGTATGGCGATGGCGGAGCTCGTTGCCTAAGTTTGTAGTGGCGGCGGCGAAGCTTGTCAGTGAAGAGATCGGTTGGCCTACTAGGTGTTGCTACAACGACAGAGTTCAGGTTGAGGAGCGGAGGTTGAAGAAGACACGCACGATAAGAACAGTCTAAATATGCGGATATACGGCACAAGATCTATTCGTTTACGACCAACGAAACGAAAAACTTACAACACGAGAGTTGTGCCAAATGGTGATGCGAAGCTACTCGTAAGGAAATATCAAACTGTCGATTGTGCGCGATTAATTTGACGAAATTCCTCTAAGACAACTTTAAACATGAACACGAAATTAGGAGTTAACTGTTAACGAAAGTCAAAACCGATTGTCAGAATGGAACCACGTCATCAATGCGCATCATTTTCGTGTGGACCGTATTTTAAATGGAACAACGTAGTGTTGATTAGAAGGAGGAAGAAGATAAAGTATGAATAAGGAGAGTGACCGGAAACAATGTTCAGGTGCAAGCTAGCAAGGCTGGAGCCAACAACGGCCAGGTTCCATGATTTGAGTGTGCCTGCCGGGCTTGGTTTTTCATTGACTATTAGCTAGGGGCCTGGCCCAAAAGCTCATGCAGGGCGTTGCAGCTGGTGGGCCTGGTCTGGCAGGCCACCAAACGCGCCCTATATAGTTTTATAATATATCACACCTTCAATTATGAAAGGGTATGAAGCAATCTTGGCGGTCCATGAATTTATAGGGTGTACCGAAGTGGAGCTCCACACTTTTTATAATATATGATGATCATGAGTTTAAACATGTGGCTGGAACGGAACAATGAATCAACGAAGAAAAGAACTAACGAATGCGAAAAAAAGTAACGATCTTACAGTAGCAATAATCTACACACAGGAAAAAGATGGTCACGAATGAATCAAAAGCATGCCAACGGCCAACTCGTACACTGTTGGCTAAGTAGCTAGTGGTTAACGACGGAGCACTTCTTTCTGATCTCGCCCTGGCTTCCAGTGAGCACGTCGGCGTTTCCCATCTTCACCATGGAAGCGGCGAAGTCGGCGAAGAACTCCTCCTTGAAGGCGCCGGTGGCGTGGCGCAGGATATAGGCGCGGGTGAAGGCGTTGGTGAGGAGGGCGCCGTCGGAGTGGAAGAGGCCCCTCCGCTTGCTGACGAGCTTGAAGTAGTCGAGATCGAAGGTCTTGAAGCTCCCGGGGTCCATCTCCACGAGCGTGGTGTTGTCGTCAAGGCTGGCGCACTTGCTCTTCAGCTTCGCCATGTATAAAGGTTCCAGGGTGGGGTCGATGTCGCTGGCGTTGTCCATGCCGGTGAAGTTGTAGAGCCGGTCGGAGAAGGAGAAGCAGTGAGATGTCCCGATCGTGTGTGCAGCTGAAGTAGCGACAGAACATGCATTGCCATTGATTAGACAACCGTTACTGAACCGAAGCTTTGGGCACCAAAGTGATTTTCTATAACTCATATGACGCAGAACTCATATATGGACCATTCAATCCGTGGTTGAACGGCCAGGATTTAGCGTTGAATGTTTATATGAGTTGTACATCATCATTTTGGCTTTCGGCACTGCTGCATTGCAGTTAATAAGCGTAACACTTATTAATGTTTCCGTGCATTACCTGAGAGGACGACGAGGTCCTTGATGTCGAGGTTCTTGGCAGCGAAGAGCTTGGTGAGCTCGGTGATGTTTGCGGTCGGAGGGGGCAGCGCGTCGGTGTCGTTGGAGATGGAGACACTGCCATCTCTCCGGCCCAAAGGAACTTCCCAGAATGGCCCCTTGCTCTGAAAAAAAAAGCATGCAAACGAGCACCATTGAGAATTTTCGCTTCGGTACAGTCCTTTGCAATTTTGCTTACTCCTAGTTTGTAAATTGTAATGTACTACACTATCTTTACTGACCAGCCAGACTGCGTCCCTGGCAATGAGCGTGAGCACGTCGGCGCAGGAGACGGTGTCGGGGCAGGCCCTCTCCACGGCGTCCTTCACCCTCTCCACGAAGTCGAAGCCACGAAGCGTCTGGTTGGGCAGTGCGTCCTTCTCTGCCGTCTTGTTGGCAGAATCCAGCAGAACAGAGCCGTCGCAACCCTGCATATGTCATTCGCGTCACACAAAGTCGACCTCTGAATTTTTCAACGAGAGTTTGCATTGCATGTACTAACCCTGACGAAGCAGTCATGGAAGTGCATCCTGAGCAGCGGCGCGGCGAGGCTGGGCGCGAGGGAGAGCGCCCGCACCATCTCCTTCCGGACGACGTCCTCCACGTTGGGGCACGACTCGCTGTAGAACTTCTCGTGAAGCTGCGCCCCCGAGCACAACGCCGCCGTCGCCGCCAGCAGCACCGCCACCATTACAGCCCTCGACGCCATCTCCAGAAGCTACAGCTTGCTTGCTTCTTCCCCGGCTATGCAAGGACGACGGTTGCTAGCTGATCAGGAGGAGCTTGAACTGCTGCTGCTGATGCTGAATTGGCGCCCACGAAATTTATAGACCAGGACTGACCCCACGCCTGCATGTGGTAGGCTGTCTTCCGAAGCAGTAGGTTAGTTTGCATGATTTCATGAGTTGTCCCTTCCGCTGTTTGCACTTTGCCGAATCTTTGCCGTGGCAGGTACACCGGCGGCCACCGTATGTATAATGGAGGCGGCCCAGGCCGGCCGGCCAGCCAGACGGAAGCACGTAGTATCAGCTCTCATCAACTCATAATCAATTTTTTAGATGAACTCATAATTAACTTGGTGATTAGGAACGTGAGTAAATTCGCTGCCAATAGTTTTAATCAACAAGGGGAAGGGCAAAGGGAAAAGGGTCAATGCCACTGACCGGTAGTTTGCTGAGATGGAAATCTCACGACCCGTATATTCTACCAGTACCATGGTGCAATCATCGCACATATCTATACTGGGTGTTTTTTTTTGTACAAGGGGTGGGGTCAAAAGACCCCGGTGCTGCATATGTATTCATCAACGTGGCAAGTACAACTTGCAAAAAGGCCCTTTACATCTATTGCCCTGGGAGACCTAAAATTCGAAGAAAAGGCCCTATCTTTTACAAAAAGCACCCTAGAAGAAGAAGATAAAATGCAATCAGGTCCTAGGGTGCCTCCGCCACCCATCGCCGGCGATCTCTAGGTGATAACACCGAGATCATCGGAGCACAGTGAAGCACTCGGACTCTCCCTTCCGGCGAGCGATCGCAGACACCAGCAAACTTGACGCAGCCGGGGACAAACCACTTGGATGCATCGAGTCGCCGAGCACTGGCGCTGGATCGATAAGGCCTCCAGCGTGGAGGTTGAAGATCGGCCACCTTCTTGGCCATAGATCACGGCGGTGAGCAAGACCACCGCGTGTGGAGCTTGAAGATGCAGCAGAAGCCTCTCAACCGAGGCAAGGAAAGACCAGCAGCTTCTCTTCCGCCCCTCGCCGCCACGGCCGGCCAGAGGAAGAGGCAGCCACCGCAAACCTCGCCCAAGAAAGAAGCCACAGCGCTTGATGAAGAAGCCAGCTCTGAGCAACCCCTGCTTTGGCTTCCACCATGGAAGCCTGTCGGAGACGCGCAGCAGCCGCCGTCCCGCGCCGCGCTCGAACGCCAAGACGGACCAGCTCCAGATGACCCGTGGGGTAACAAATCCCTTGCTCCATCCATCCTTCCACCACCACGGCGACTAAGACGAAAAGAACCAGAGCAGTACCCCACCGAACTGGAAAGCTTCAACCCTCCGGTCTTCTCCTTCTCAGCCACCATGGCCAAGAACAAAGGACAGTATGGAGAGTATGGAGGACCGCAGCCACCCAGATTCATATTATTGCAGCAAGAAGAAGCTAGGGATAAAGGAGCAAGGGCAGCCAAAGCTAATCCTTGCCATGGATTCGGCATGGAGGTGCCGGCAGAAGAACCACCGTCTCCTTCTCTCCAACCATCCACCTTGATGTTGAACAGCCAGGGGAGAGCTTCAAGAGAGAGAGAGAAGATGGATCCAGAACCGGCCTCCATCTTATTAGCCGGGAAGAAACTAGAGAAAAGGAAACCTACAGCTAAAAACAACCAGACCCCCCTCCCACCTGACGCCAGCCACCATGGCCGCCGACGGCAAGGGAGAGAGAGGCCGGTGAGGGGATCAGAGGAGGAGAAGCTCAAGGAGAGCAGTCGCCACAGGGGACAAGCCTTATCCTCGGCTATGGAGATTTTGTGCTCTATACTGGGTGTCGAGTGTCTTTAACGATGGACGTCATCATAGCGTCCCAGCCAGCTGATCGAGCCCGATTGATCAGACTCAGGTCTAGGCTGCCCCAAAGCCTAGTGAGTTACAATGAGGTAATACTCCTTTACAATCTCGGCTGAAAAGAAATACTATATACAATATACCATCGTTCAAATGAAAAATACTTCTTAAAGACAATTATAACTATGTTTCCTATTTTGCAATTTTTATTTTTATTTTTGTTAGGGCTACTTCTTACATACTTTGGGCCATGTTGGGCTCATGCTTATGTTCTTAGGTTAGGCTTGTTTGAGCTTGGCCCGGCCCAAGTTTTGGACCTTTCTATCATTTCTAGGGTCATTTCGTTCAACCTTCTGAGTAGCTTATAGGTGGACAGAAACTTAAGCCGAAAAGAACTATACCCTTGGATGTATAAGTTCATTCGTGTTGGGAAATTAGCACATTCGTGTTGGGAAATTAGCACACTTATTACGTGATCTGAAATATACGGAGCGGAATGGTCGTATAAATTCAGCACCACTCATGCATTAACTCTCAGGATCGATGTTTTGTCACGAAGGAAACAAAAGCATCATATTTGACTGTGTGTGTTAGTGCGAGAGAGAGAGAGAGAGATTTATATGAAGACAAACTTTTTATTGACCATCAAAGTTCAAGTGAGAGATCAAGTCAATGTCCAAAAAAAAAGTAGGACAACCGTGAGTATATTGCAACGGTAAATCAAACAATATTACAAGATTGTGACTTCTTGGAGAAAATTTGACATGGATGTAAATAACAAAACAATCAATTAATATAGTGAAAACATATGGAGAATGAAGTAATCTACATGGAAAAAGATGGTCACAAAGGAGAAGCCTCGTCAATCTGTAGCCGTCACACTGTGAAAGGGTTAGGATGGTTTCTATCTAGATGTTTCGATCAATAAATGGTTAACCACGGAGCACTTCTTCCTGATAAGCTAATATTTGAGTCCATATTGTGTAATGTCTATATGTCTGAGTGAAAACCTAACTCCCCAAACCACTATCACAATCTCTTGCCAAGCTCGGCCCTATTTCCCACACAACGGCAACCGCCAGAGACCATTGTTTTCGTATGCATGTGCTATGATCAATGTGAAGTATTGTGTATTTGTGATGTGCCCGATGGGTACCCATCGGATATGGGTGTGGGTAGTGTTTAATACCCGTGGCAGGGTATGGGTAGAGTTATTTACCCATGAGCAATGTGGTTAGGGGTATGGTATTGCACTACCTGCACTATATATATCCAACCCTGCCATTTTTAAGGCATGTGACTCACAAAAATAATTTGAACAAACCTCAAGGCACTACAGAGTAGATGCATTCATGTTCTTAATTACTACCATTAACAAATTCATTTGGGTATGATGTAAAAATTTGGCTGCGTGTGGGGGCGTGCGTGCGTGCGGTGCGTGCATGCGCGCGTGTGTGTTAGAGAGAGAGAGTATTAACAAAAATATTTCTGGATTCATCACCAAATATAGTTTCATGATACGTAATTAATTTTATATGAAGACACACTTTTAATTGATCATCAAAGTTCAACTGAGAGATCAAGTCAATGTCCAAAAAAATATATAAAAAAGTAGGACAACCGTGAGTATATTGCAAGGGTAAATCAAACATTATTACAAGATCGTGACTTCTTGGAGAAAACTTTACATGGATGTAAATAACAAAACAATCAATTAATTTACTGAAAACTGAGGGGAAGGAAGTAAGCTACATGGAAAAAGATGGTCACAGAGGAGAAGCCTCGTCAATCTGATGTAGCTGTCACACTGTGTACGTACGTACGTACGGGTTACACACCCGTTTCTACCTCGATCAATCAATGGTTAACCACAGAGCATTTCTTCCTGATCTCGCCCTGGCTGCCGGTGAGGACGTCAGCGTTTCCCATCTTGATCATGGAGGCGGCGAAATCAGCGAAGAACTCCTCCTTATACCACCGCCGGCGTGGCGCTGGACGTAGGCGCGGGTGAAGGCGTTGGTGAGAAGCGCTCCGTCTGAGTGGAAGAGTCCCCTCCGCTTGACGACGTTCTTGAAGTAGTCGAGGTCGAAGGTCCTGAAGCTCCCGGGGTCCATCTCCACCAGTGTCGTGTTGTCGTTGAGGCTAGCGCACTTGTTCTTGAGCTTAGCCATGTATTGCGGCTCCAGCGTGGGGTCGATGTCGCTGGGGTTGACCCTGCCGGTGAAGTTGTAGAGACGGTCCGAGAAGGAGAAGCAGTGCGACGTCCCGATCGTGTGGCCGGCGGAGAGGACGACGAGGTCCTTGGTGTCAAGGTTCTTAGCGGCAAAGAGCTGGGTCAGCACGGTGAAGTTGGCGGTCGGAGGCGGTAGCTGGTTGGTCTCGTTGGAGATGGACACGCTGCCGTCACGCCGACCCAGAGGAACTTCCCAGAATGGCCCCTTGCTCTGAAACAAATCACACAAGCAAACTCGAAAATTAGATTGGATCAACAGAGAAATTGTTAGCTAGTGTCTGCCATGCTGATAACGGTCAGATCGCAATGTTTTAAATAGCGGGCTATAGAAAATAGCATCAAACCTTAAAAAGAGTTATAGCCAGGCTAAATCGGAACTAAATGGGGCTATAGCGGGCTATTTAAAACTATGCCAGATTGAGATTTCTTTTTTGCACTTGCACGAATCTTAAGGTCTGATCGGATGTTTCTGCCCTCGACTAGGTGATGACTTCCCAGATGGATGTCTACCAATTTGCACTGTACTACTCACCAACCAGACTGCGTCCCTGGCCATGAGGGCGAGCACGTCCGCGCAGGAGACGGTGTCAGGGCAGGCCTTCTCCACGGCGGCCTTCACCCTCTCTATGAAGTCGAAGCCACGCAGCGTCTGGTTCGGCAGCGCGTCCTTCTCCGCCGTCTTGTTCGCGGAGTCCAGCAGAACCGAGCCGTCGCAACCCTGGATCCATGCATTCACGGTGGTCAGGTCAGGCCACGGCCGGCATCAGAATTGTTCAATGACATGCGTGCACTGCGCACTTACCCTGACGAAGCAGTCGTGGAAGTGCATCCTGAGCAGTGGCCCGGCGAGGCTGGGCGCGGCGGAGAGCGCCTTCACCATCTCCTTCCGGACAATGTCCTCCACGCTGGGGCACGACCCGCTGTAGAACTTCTCCTGCAGCTGCGCCCGCGCGCACGACGCCGCCACCGCCGCCAGGAGCAGCGCCACCATCACAGCCCTCGACGCCATGTCCACGAGTCAAATCTCAAATGGATTGCTAGGTTCTTGGTTGGCTACCTGTGGCAAGGACGACGATGGCTAGGCTGCTATTAATCGACCAGAAGAAGCTTGAACCGGTGCTGCTGCTGGTGAATGGAACCGGGAGCCAAGAGTTTATAGCGTCGTTCCGTGCGTGTGGTAGGCTGTCCTGCTTCGGAAACAGCAGCTAGCTACCCTAGCAAGTTTGCTTGCATGCATGGCTCCATGAGTGGCTCGTTGCTTGCACTTTTCTGGAGCAGGTGCACGGGCCACTGGAGCGCATGCGGCCTAGCTTTTTTTTTCCCCTTTGATATCTCACATCAGCTTAGTTATTAATCACGGAGCAAAATTTGTTATCCAGTTCCAATCAAACGCAAAGGCTGATGAGTCCGGCCCTCGATCGGGCATGCAAGAGTCAGTGCCACCTACTGGTAGTTAGTTCGAAGATGGCATGATCCGTAGACTTGTGTACTCAAGGTATCAGGAGTTCAGGACACACATATCTTTCCATGTTCACATGGTATGGCATGCATTATGTCCATGAAGTTTGCGTGTTCACGTGTTATAACATGAACCACAAACTTAACAACATTTTCCCCGCAAAAGAAATACATAACAACATATTTTCTTTTTCAAAACTATGGGGTGGCTCAACACCTTGCAACCACTTACGTGAAAATAAATCCATTTTGGAAGGAACGGGTGATTATGCATGTCCACGTGCTATATATAGCATGCACTAAGTAGAAAATACACAAACTTCTTATACTATAGGGTGCCTCAAGTCTTCAACAATCAACATGCATCTAGCTCTTAAGAAAAAGAATATTGCTGGCTAAAAAAGCTATTAAGGAAAATAAATCTATTTAAAAAAAATTCTGGTGCTTTTGCACGGTAGATACACATGAGTTAGAATGGATACACGCTATATAGGCCATACGAAATTTTGATCAGATTTTAGAATTTCTAATGCATTGGTGAACTGAGAGCACCAGAGGTCAAGATCAGGATGACGGTTTCAAGGGTGTCCGCAAGCACCGCGGAAGGGCATGCCCCGTCCATGGATGCGAGCTCCGATAGATAGGATAAGAAAACTGGAAAGTTGTTTGAGGCCCTGAGGGTGGACTTCATATGACACTACCTATGCAAGTCCATTATAGAGCAAGTGTGTTGTGAAATTTTAATTAGCACAAGGCTCCAAATCCTCTAAAACAGTTTAGAGTTTTAGAGAGCCGAAATCAATTAAGAGGCTGCCTTTTTAGGAAATCTACTAGAGTTCTCTTACCACTTCCAGCACTTGGTGCTTCCTTCTTGTACTTATCGCCTCCTAGTTACTTTTCTAATTCTGTTTTCATGGTTAAAAATGTACTTCGCTATTGAGTGCATGTTTACTCATATTATTTATTCGGTTAACATGTTTCTCAACGACATCATTTCTGAATTGCGCCTATTTAGGTGTACATATGTAAATCTACCGTTTGTTTACTACATCGCGTGTCCAAGTGCACGCACAAGCACTTTTAGAATATGATTACTAACTCTTTTTTCTTTGGAAAAGTAGGGCATGCACCGATTGGTGCACACAGCTATAAGGTGGAGTCCCACCTTAAAGATTTTTTTACATGCAATTTTTTTAGAAAAAAATCGCCATTGTCCTTACATGAGTTGCACATGTGTATGTAATTTTCATTAATTTCCTAATTTTAGATGAAGCCCTACCATGGTCATGATATTTGTGTGCTTGAAATATATTTTATTATTTAATATGTCAATGATAACCTATTGTAGTGCACTTCACCTCGACAACATATAATTCGTGATTGTCAAGAGGACTGTCTTGTAAGTTTAAATCATGTGAGCCCAACGTACATTACACTTTGAACAGTTACTGGCTGAATTGTGTCCTTCGTTTTTCGTCTATGTTTGAGTGAGGAACTCACAGTCCAATTTGGGTATCATTTCCTTGTTACCTGGTATTCAAAGTGACAAATTAAGTAGAGTGGGCCCAATAGTATAAACTATAAAGTGAGTAATCATTTCATAACCTGGCGCGGAGTGAAAGGCACAATATGCCCGGTCCAAACTGCAACAAACCCAAACTGAATTAGTTGTCTTGTTGCTGTCTCTCCCTCTGTTCGCGTGGAGGAGTCTTCAGAGTTATCCACCATATCTGCAAGCGCCTAAAGGCCTTCCCTTCCCTGTAGTAGGACCAGCAAGCCATGTGGTATTTTTGAAGAAAATGAAACTCCATCGGAACACAAGTAAATAAACACTGTATTCCGTTTGCTTTAAGCAGTACCGCTGGTTCGGTTCGGCTGTCTGTTCAGTCGTAGCTATCCGGGGTTCGTCCTGCAAATAAAGCTGGAGTCCAATTCATCACAAAAATGGTATAGTAGAGTCCAAGTACAGCCTCTCGCGCTCGTCCGTGTTCACGTACAACCAGTTGCACCAATTAACCTGAAGCCCTTCATTGCACGCAAACGCTACGCAATAAGGACTGCACAGTGTACAGGAACACATACGGATGCCAGCCAGGAGTACAACACAACAACAACGACTTCAATATTTTCTTTTTCTCGACCAGAATGAACTAACCGTAACAAAAGCGACCTCGATCGATCTTGCAATCATTGGAAGAACGTTCCAGCTGAGTTTTTTCACCTGAAATCTTAAACTTGAAAAGTCGATCAAGTTCAGTTCATGAAGAGCGGCAGCCGATCAAATCCATTGCGACGGCAGGATTATCCGAAGACAGTAAGCTCCAGCCAATTATTCGGGACCGGCGTCGCCACGCGCGGATCAATCAGCAGCCAAGCCAGCCGCCCAACCGTAACACCCCCCGCACGAATGGCCCAGAAACGTGGCCATATCTGCCTTGGGGTAGGAGGGCACCAGAACACAAAGGCATCCATCGTCTCCGATCCACCACATGGGGCAGCTGGAGCTTCTTTCTCTTACGGGAATGAACCAACTGGCCCGGGAACGTTGGCTTCTAGCTCGCCCCGGAAGGATTCTTGCGTTCTAATCAAGATGGTTTGTAACTAGCTCGATCGGCGGGGCCGGCCGGGCATGTGGCCGGCTGGCTGGCCGGCTACCTGCTTGCATTGCCTGGACGCTCGAGCTCTAAGGCAACATCCGGCCGGTAAGCCGTTGACAGGGAGATTTCACCTTCCGACTGCACTGCGGATGGTTAGGGGATATCGAACTTGCTGTATCGATGCTTTAAGCTCCCACAAAGATTCGAGTGGGAAGCGGGAGCGCATTGCTCAGGTCCAAGAAACTGCCGGCCAAGGGGAATGACGTTGCATTCTCGGGCTGATTTATTAGGCCAGATTGGGCCACCTCGTAAGTTTCAGGGCTAATGGGCTTATAAGCCGAGCTGGGTAATGGGCTGGTATGCGCGACGCCACGGTATGCGCGACCAAAGCGCATCCACTGTGGTGGGGTTCCTTCGCGAAGGGCGAGCTGCACATCCGTGCGCGCCTCCGCTGCCGCCACGTGGTCAGGAGCGGATCCAGGATTTGAGTATAGGGGGGGGGGGGGGGGGGGGGGGGGGCGAAGAAGAGGAAAATATGTCAAGTCTTATAAGTATACCGTGGACATCCAATTGAAACAATATATATTTTTGCAGTTGAAATGAAAGCTACATTTCTACAAATTGACATTTTCCATTTGCTTATCAGTAGGCAAATCCAAATCCATTGACGCTTTTTGGCTTCTCGCTCATGTCGTGCTTTTGACTCTAGCTTGTTCCGAGATCACGAGAGACGAATTGATAGTTCGAGCCAAAGTTTGCATATCAACTGTAATAGGATTGGAATGGTAAGTTGTTTTCTAATGTCTATCTTTTCGGTGGATTTGTATTTCCGGCCACTGAATTTGGTCGACCAAACCGGTTCAATTTTTTGCTAATTGTTTGTGTCTTCCTCTTCATGACAAGAGGCCCTACTACCATATAAAATAATCAATAAACTATTTTTTTGCGAATAATCAATGAACTATTTAACTAACTAGCAATCAACAATTATTAGATTCGTAAGCAAGCGCTAACAGATAAGAACTGCAACAAAGATACAATGATATCTTGAAGGGAACAGGCCAGGAACTGGTAGTGGCCCCATGAGGGCGGGAAGTCGTAGTCGTTATCGACATAGATGCAAAGACGCAGGAATTATCGCAGCTGCGCTGATCACCGGCGCTGGCGTGCGTATGGCTCAGCGGCGGCGGCGATCCAACACTATGGCCGATGTGGCTCGGCGGCGGCAGAGAGAGAATAGCATCGGGCAGTAGATGAGATCGTGCAGTCCGAACCTACGTGCATCGCAACTACGTACGTGCACATCGTGGCCTTTGGGCTTGGCCCATTCAAGTGACCACGCTGGTCTAGACTGGGCTAATTCACGTTACACTAGTAGTATTTAGACTAATCAATTACGTATATAGTACTGATCACTGCTGTATATCATTGAGGGGGGTCGGACCATGGCGGGGGCCAGGCCACCGCTCGCCCCTGGATCCGCCACTGCACATGGTGGCCCTATATGAAGTGGTGAAATTAAATTTGATTACTGCCACATGCAGCGAAGCAACCTCGCGTACGAGCAAGCGAAGCCGGCGCGCGTCCTGGACGAGCGGGCGAGGCTCCTAGCCTGGGCGATTGATCGTGGGCTTCTGCCCACGCACGTACTAGAGCCCGAGTGTACGCGTGCGCGTGCGGCCGGTGTACGGATGGTTGATCGCGTATGTTTCAACGGATTCAAGAATCTAAACATAAAACATTAAACACACGGTACGAAGTACAAGCAAAATACATCACCATGTACAACTTACACAGATACAAATTGTACAACTAAAGAGACACAGGAAGTTGTACAACTACACAGACACAAGTTGTAGAACTATATAGACACATGTTGTACAATTAGACAGACACAGATTGTACAGACACATGTTGTACAACTATATAGACCCATGTTGTACAACTAGACAGACACATGTTGTACATACATAGATTGTACAACTATATAGACACATGTTGTATAACTAGACAGACACATGTTGTACAGACACAGGTTGTACAACTTTATACACATGTTGTACATACATAGGTTGTACAACTTCGCAGACACAGCTTGTACAGATCATAGGTTGTACAACTATATAGACACAGCTTGTACAACTATACATAAGCAGAAGTATAAAAAAAAGTTTCTCGAAATATATCAATATGGGATCTAGTTTTGAAAATCTCGACGCGAGGAGCTCAAAAGTGAAAACGGTTCGTAATATGGATAAACGGTTCTCAAGATATTTTATTTCAAAAATTCGATTTAGAAAAATAAAATGGAAAAAGCTGCCCTCCCACCTCACTATCCCTTCTCTCTCATCATACAAAAGTATAGAAAAACAGGAAGTACAAAGTATAAAGAAGTTGGAGTACAACTACACATAACAGGTTGTACAACTATACATAACCGGAAGTTAAAAAAAAAATTTCGTCGAAACCTGTCAACATGGGATCTAGTTTTGAAGATCTCGACGCGAGGAGCTCAAAATGAAAACGTTTCGTAATTTGCATAAACGGTTCTCAAGATATTTTATTTTTTTTAAACGAATCTCAAAATGAATGTACGTACAACCCTCCACACGGAGAAGCAGAAATCCCATCAAAACTCTCTTGTGCTGGCACTTGTCACATATTTAAGCACCCACGGGGTACCACGTGAAGGGAGAATCTGACACTTGTCATCACGCCACGGTTCGCTGGGTTCCCTTCGCAAAGGGAACCATTTTTCTAGTGATTTCCACTGTGGCGTGTTTGGTTGCCAACTGCGCATAGAAATGCGGCGTTTCTCTTTTTTCGGCCTGTTTGGTTTTCTGCCCGTTCCACGGCCCCTGCACAAGCATGAACGTTAAAGCACGCACACAGGGCCTATAGGAACGCTAGATTCGGCCGTTTCATGAGCCATCTTGGAGTCTGTGAGATTGCTCACCTGGGCATGACGTGCATGGCTGAGCTCATATGTGACTTTGGTTCCGGTTGCCTCCCTTAATCTTCTCCACTTTTACCTAAATATTGCTCGATTCAAAATAAAGTATACATGAAAAATGTATGCGTCGATGAGTAGGTTCCATTCCCGTTCTCGGTTTCGAGTTTGTTGCTGTTTTGGATGAATTTTGTCATATTCATCGCGTATGGTCGACCGTTTGAGATATCCTTTGACGTGTAGGTTCATCTCAACGTTCCGCACAACTTTCATGTTGTAAGTTTTCTGATTCGACGGCCGTATACAAGCAGAACTTGTGTTATATGTATGCACGTATTTAGACTGCAGCCTAGTGTACAGTATGTTCTTCAACCTCTGTCACCACCGCTCGCCGTTGCTGTGAACTCCGCCGTTGCCATTGCTGCTACTAGGTATGCTTGGTGTAGGTGTTCTTTAGCTACTCGACATGTTCTTCGCTCACCGACGTCGCTCGTAGCGAATTCGTCATCGCCGCGGCGGTTATTAGGCCGTGCTTAGTGTACCTGCGTGAACTGACCGTGCACCGCCGCCGTCCCGACACTGCCGCTGCGCCACACCGTTCTCCTGCTCACCGTCCTTCATGGTGTTGTGATGGTGTGAGGTAAGTCTACCACATGGACACGGTGAAAGGATCGGTATGACACCTAGAGGGGGGGGGGGTGAATAGGTGATACTTCAATTTTAGTACTTTTTCAAATTAGGCTTGACACAAAAGGTAAATTCTCTAGATATGCAACTATGGTGAATTTACCTATATGACAAGCAAGCAACTAAACAAGAAACACTAAGTAAAGACGGTAAACAAGGATAGAAGTAACCGAAAGTGAAAGCACGCGGAGACACAGATGTAATCCCGAGTTCCTCCTTGTTAGGGGAGTATGTCTCGTTGGAGAGGTGTGAGCTACCACAAAGGTCAAAACTCAACCACCACAAAGGTGGGTGCACCCTCTTCTCCGATGAACCGCACCACAAAGGTTTGGTTCACCTTCCACTATCGGAATCCTTCAAGGCGGAATCCGGAGCCCTTACAACAACGATCCGAGGCACAACCCACAAGAGGATTGGGGGCTCCCGAACAGCTACAAATCTGTCACAAAGACAATCAAGTGAGTACAATATGAGGCTAGGTTTTCCCAAAGGAAATCCTAGCAAAGGGTCCCTCAAGTGAATGAGGGGGAAATGAAGAACGGCTTGGTGAAGATGTAGATCCGGGGCTTCTCCTTCAATCCTCCAAGTATCAACGAGTTTGGGTGGAGGGATTGGGAGATCTATCAAATCTTGAGCTTGCAATCAATGGTGTTCTTCAAGGTGTTCAAGCTTCAAGTCTCAAGGAAGGTGGAGGGCTATTTAAAGCCCCTCCAATAAGTGGCCGTTGGAGGCTGCAGAGTGGCCGGCTGGGGAGCCGGCTTGGCCGGCCTGGAGGCCGCCCTGGCGAGCGAATGGCCAGATCCAGAGGAGCCGGACTGGGGGTCGGACTGGCCGGCCTGGGAGCCGGCACCCCAGCAGAGGCAACCGGCCAGGGGGCCGGACTGGTCCGGCCTGGGAGCCGGCACCCCAGCAGAGCCAGCCGGCCAGGGGGCCGGACTGGTCCGGCCTGGGAGCCGGCGACCCAGCCGAGCCGGCCGGTCTGGAGCCCGGCCTGGCCGGCCTGGGAACCGGCCACCCAGGGCAAATGCCTCTTTTCCGATATCCCGAACTTTCTTTCTTCCATTTGAATATGTAGAGATACCGGACAATTCTGAAACCACTTAGCAACATATTAAACTTTCACGGTGTTGTTATCTAACACACAAAACATGGAGGGGATAATAAATGTCCTTTCAATCTCCCCCTTTTTGGTGTTAGATGACAACACACGGATTTGCAATTGAGACCACACTATATCATGTTTAGACGAAGAAATGGCTCCCCCTACATGTGTGCATATATTTTGTTTGCCTTGGAATGCAAATGCACGTATAAGGGGGGACACAATCCCAACAAGATATAGAAACAACATAGAACACATCCATAGACATATCCAACAAATTTGAGATTTGGAGAAGATCATACCTTGTACCAAAAGATGTAGATAGTTTAATATCAATGCACAATATCCTAAAATCTCAACCATAGATAAATCCGAATACCGAAATCCATAGATTCATACAATAATTTATCCATCTCATACATTAGTGATCACAAAGTTCCACAACACAACCACATAAAGTTCAACTAAAACGAATGCGATGAAAGACAACGACAAAGCAAATAGAAACCATGCAAACCATGCCATGAATGCAAATCCCCTCGGATATCTCTCCCCCTTTGGCAACAAGACACCAAAAAGGAAGAAAGACACGAGAAAGACCATGTATCACTCAAAGGGAAACTCCTCCTCATCACCATGAGCAGCTCCACTTCCACCACCAAACGCTTGACCGGAGCTAGATTCACCTTGGGAGCCCGGATAATAGGGAGCAAGAGAGGAAGCATCATCACCGAACCAATAGGTGTTCTTGGACATGTAAGTGTTTTCCGAGACCTCGGCTGAAGTTGAATGAGAAGGCTCGGGGAAGTCAAGTTTCTTCATAATTGCTCTTTGATTACGATTATAAGACTTTTGCTTGCGATATGCCTTGAAATCCTTGACTTGCTTATCCACAAAAAAGCAATTCATCTTCTTGAAAGCATCTACAATGCCGTGCTTCTTGGGGGGCTCAACATGAGCTTCAGGGGCTGCAGCTCTAGCACGCTTCTCTTGAGAAGGAATGACCGCATTCGGAGGACGAGCGGGTAAGGAATGAAGAGTAGGTGTGTACAAAGTAGGGATATAGGCATTGAGCGAGACTTGATCCAACTTCCTCTCAAAGAGCTTCTGAAGATAGGGACCATAGATGGGAACCCTTTTGTCAAGTACCACGGTGTGCATCTCTTCCCACATATAGTCAAGAACATCAATTTTCTTCTCCCTCCAATAGGCGGGCAAAATGTGATGAAGGAGATTAATCATATATGCACGAGCCTCAGTCTTCTCCCAAACTTGACAGCGATAGTGTTCCGGAGAATAGCATAAGTGGTTTGCCAAAAAGGAGTCATATGAGTGCACTTGGGGACCTTTCCAACAAGGCCCAACCCGGGAGGATAGCAATGATGGATCGCGGGATCGGCTTTCATGATGGTTTGTGAGTGAATACGAACATAAGCCATGGGGCAATGAGGGAGCTCCTCGATGCCAAAGAGAGCACCAAATTCAGCAAGGGAGGCTTCACACTTGATACCGGCACTCATCCAAGTCATAGTTCTTGGTTCTTCCCTTGAGAAATAAACTGTGGCATAGAATTCTTGAAGCAAATCGGGAGAATACGGTGTACCCACTCCCATGAGTTTAGAAATGCCATGATAGTCCATAACCTTCATCACCTCCGGCCAAATATCACTTGCACTATCCACATTGAAGTAAAACGTGGAGACATGAGAGTTCCTCATGGGTTCTAAGATTTGATCAAACATTTGGAGATGCATCTTGCAATAAAACCGCTATCCTCCGGGCAAGTGGAGTGAGGAAAAGCATATGGATTGAACTCCAACCGATCATGCTCAAACTCATCACTAGGCACTTTGATCCAAGATGAACGTACCGGTTCCTCTGGATTGGAAAGGGAAGGCCCCTTCTTCTTGCCCGCTTTCTTGATCTTCTTGGAGTTGGTGTTGAGAGCACGGTACCTCGAGGAAAGGGGGGTGGAGTCCTCAAGATCCTCAAGACCATCAAACGTTGAATCATGAGCCATTGCCACGAACTCGGAGCTTTACCAAGAAATCCCCACACACACCAACAATGGAGGAGAGCTCCCCCAAATCTTCACCAAAGGATGAATCTTGTGGATGGAAAGGAAGATCTGGAGGGGATCTTTCAGATCTGAGGCAGGGGAGGGTGTGGGGGGGGGGGGTTCTAATGGAGGGGGCGCGGAGGAGGAGCACGGGAGGGGCAGCCATGGAGAGAGCACGGGTTGGGAGGAGGAAGAAGTGAGGAAAACTGTTCGGGGACCCTCTCTTTGAACCGAATCCAGAGCACTGCCTGCCCGGCACGGGGGCCGGTTGAGCCGGCCTGGGGGCCGGGCTGCAACCCGAGGCGCCCGGCATAGGAGCCGGTTGCAGCCGGGCAGGGAACCGGGCTAGCACCCGAGGCGCCCGGCACAGAGGCCGGCTGGTCCGGCCTGAGGTCCGGCTAGGCAGATTTTTCCCTTCTCCACTTCTTTTCTTCAAGAAACCTTGGCACAAACACCGAAACTCTTCTCCTCTTGAAAGCCTTTGAAACAAAACACCACTTTGATGGTTGCTGGACTGCTTTGAAAGCCATCTTCAAGAATAACCAGGGAGCAATTGAGAGTGACACGGGGGGATGCAAACAAGAAGAAATCTTCACACTTCCAATGGATAAAACAAAAGATCCCAAACAGCAACATTTGAAGTGATTAGATGTGAAAATCAACAATATGCAATGAACACTCGAACAAGACTCAACTCTTCAAAAGAAGAGGGCGGTGGCCTAGGCCACCATGTATGAGTGTATGTGGTGTGACACCGCGAAGATATATCTTGGGTTCACCGCCACTACTCGTCATTTAAGCTCACAATTCATGAACGAAAATAGAGATGCAAATGAGTTCTTACTATCGGCATAATGGGGGGAGGGATAGTCCAATGGATTAGGACCGCACTCCCCCTATGTCCATGCCTACACCTAAACCAAACATAGCTAAGAAATAGGTGTGTATGCAAGATAGTCAAGCGACGCTCCCCGAATCGATGATATTTAGCTCATGCCTCAAATAAGTGAACCTTGCTTCATCAAGTGGCTTCGTGAACATATCGGCAAGTTGGATCTTCGTGGGAATATACCAAGCTCAATGTCACCCCGGATGATGTGATCACGGATGAAGTGATAGCGAATCTCAATATGCTTCGTTCTTGAGTGCTCCACCGGGTTGTGGCCAATCTTGATAGCACTTTCATTGTCACATAAAAGAGGCACTTTGTCACAATGGACACCGTATTCCTTTAAAGTTTGCCTCATCCACAACAATTGAGTGCAACAACTAGCGGCCGCCACATACTCGGCTTCGGTGGTGGAGAGAGATATGCAATTTTGCTTCTTAGAAGACCAACTCACCAAGGACCTACCAAGGAATTGGCAAGCCCCGGAAGTTGATTTCCTATCATCCTTGCAACCGGCCCAATCCGAATCCGTGTAACCGGCAAGAGAGAATGTTGAGCCTTTAGGATACCACAAACCAAACCTTGGGGTATGAACCAAATATCGAAAGATTCGAAGAACCGCCGTTTGGTGGCTTTCTTTGGGAGCCGCTTGGTACCTTGCACACACTCCTACACTCAACACAATATCGGGTCTAGATGCACAAAGATAAAGCAAAGAACCAATCATAGAACGATAGAGCTTTTGATCAACATCCTTATCTTTACCCTTTGGATTAAGTTCAAGATGACACTTGGTGTCCATAGGAAACTTCTTCTCTTTAGCATTTTGCATCTTGAACCTCTTGAGCATGTCTTGGATATATTTGGCTTGAGAGATGAAGGTCCCTCCACTCAATTGCTTGATCTCAAAACCAAGGAAGTACTTCAACTCTCCCATCATGGACATCTCGAACCTATCGGTCATAAGCTTTGAAAATTCATCATTAAAAGCTTTGTTAGAAGAGCCAAATATGATATCATCAACATAAAGTTGGCATATGAAAAGCTCCCCTTTAACCCTCTTGGTAAAAAGAGTGGGATCGATTTGCCCCACTTCAAAGCCACGGTCTACCAATAGCTCTCTTAGGTGCTCATACCAAGCACGAGGTGCTTGTTTGAGACCATAGAGCGCCTTATCAAGTTTGTAGACATGGTTAGGGAAGTGTGGATCCTCAAATCCCGGAGGTTGCTTAACATATACCAACTCCTTTAAAGGACCATTAAGAAAGGCACTTTTCACATCCATTTGTTGCAACTTGAAATTATGATGTGATGCATATGCAAGAAGGATACGGATGGACTCAAGGCGAGCCACGGGAGCATAGGTCTCTCCAAAATCAATGCCTTCAACTTGAGAGACCCTTGTGCTACCAATCTTGCCTTGTTCCTCACAACCATTCCATGCTCATCTTGCTTATTCTTGAATATCCACTTGGTGCCTATAACATTGAGGCAATCTTTTGGCTTCTCCACTAGATTCCACACTTTGTTGCGCTTGAAGTTATTGAGTTCTTCATGCATGGCTTCCAACCAATCCGGATCTTCAAGAGCTTCAAAGACTTTCTTTGGTTCCACCATAGAGATGTGAGCTTGATGTTCATTGAAATTTGCCAATTGTTTTCTTGTGGTGACCTTGTTCTTGACATTAACAATGATATTTCTAGATGAAGACTCTTTCTTCTCCAATCCTTTTTGACTCTTGCTATACGACGGGTTTCGATATCCTCATTGATGCGAGGAATTTCGCTTGATCATCTTGATCATTTGAGTCCCCGTCTTGACCGGAGTGTTGACCTTGATCATCTTGAAGCTCATCTTCAACAAAGGAAGGAGAGGGTTGATCTTGGTCTTGACCTTGGCTAGTGTTGACAATAGGAGAACTTGGTTCTTGAATAGCTCTTGGTCAACTTGAGGAGGGCCTTGAACTTGTTCTTGGGTAGGTGCATCATTTGCTTCCATAGAAGGTGCAACTTCAACTTGTGATGATGGAGTCTCCACATGAGTGGAGCTAGGACTTGCTTGAGGAGGCTCATGATGGATTTCAATGGGGCGATGGAAACCAACCCCCATTCTTCTTATTGCTTCTTGAGGTTCCTCATTATCTACATCACAAACATGAAATTGCGCCACTTGGGAGCCGTCATTCTCATCGAACCTCACATCACAAGATTCTATGACTTTCCCAACGGTCTTGTCATAGACTCTATAGGTGTGAGATTCGGCACCGTAACCAACAAAAACACCCTCTAAAGCTTTAGATTCAAATTTAGACAAACGAACACTTTTGTTTTATAGAAACACTTACAACCAAAACTCGGTAGTAGGAGACATTGGGCTTGTTGCCGGTGAGCATCTCATAAGATGTAAACTTCTTGCGAAAGAATAACCGGTTAGATGAGTGACACGCCGTGGAGATAGCCTCGGCCCATAAGAATAGTGGAGACTTAAACTCCGCCAACATAGACCTTGCCATATCCATGAGAGTCCGGTTCTTCCTTTCGGCTACACCATTTTGTTGAGGGGTATATGCAGCGGAATATTGATGACGAATCCCCTCTTCACTAAGAAACTCATTTAAGGTGTAGTTCTTGAACTCGGAGCCATTATCACTCCTAATGACCAAAATAGGGACATTGTATTGGCGTTGAACAATATTGGAAAAGTCGATGACGGTTTGTTGGGTTTCATCCTTCGTCTTGAAGAAAAAACCCAAGTAAATCTTGAATAGTCATCAACAATCACCAAACAATATTTCTTCCCACCAAGACTAGGTTGAGGCACGGCACCAAAGAGATCAACATGAAGAAGTTCCAATATCCTCTTTGATAAAATGGTCTTGCGGATGGGGAGAATCATGCATCTTTCCTTCAACACAAGCCCTACAAAGACGATCTCTAGAAAAAGAAACATTCTTTTAGTCCAAGAATGTGGCCACCCTTGTGAAGACTTTGCAAAGTTCTCATGTTGACATGGGACAAGCGGCGATGCCACAACCACCCCACGTCGGCCTTTCCGAATAGGCATATTGCTTGAGTGTTGGTAGACCCCGAAAAGTCTACCACAAACAACTCATTTTCAACATACCCAACGAACATGACCTTTAGAGTCTTGCTCCTCAAGAGTACCACCATATCAATAGTAAAATGGACATCAAAGTTCATCTTATTAAGAGCACGAACGGACATAAGATTGTAACCTAGAGACTCAACAAGCATGACATTTACAAGGGTGATATCCCTTGCAACTACCACCTTGCCGAGACTCTTTACCTCGGCCTTTGACTTGTCACCATAAGAGACGGATGAGTTATTTAGATTTGGTCTCAACTCCGTCATAATCTCCTTGCTTCCGGTCATATGACTAGTGCATCCACTATCAACCACCCATTTCGATCCACCGGAAGCATAGTCCTACAAGAAATCATTGCTTGGATTTAGGTACCCATTTCTCAATGGGTCCTCTTTGGTTAGCAACAAGGGTCTTAGGAACCCAAATAGAGTAATCAATGTAACCATCATATGGACCAACATATTGAGCATAAACATCCCCATAATAATCAACATAAAGAATATAGTTGGGGTTGTTATGCCCCGCAAAGTCACTACGAGTGGTCTTGCCCCTTGTGGCACTACCACCCGCAATGGAAGTCTCGGCTTGTGCGGGCTTGGTCTTGATCTTCTTGTTGTTGCCCACTTTCTTCTTGGGCTCGGCTACATAACCAAGACCCTCCTTCCCTTTGTGTGGTTTTTGCTCAAATAAGTAAGCAATACCCTTATCTTTACCTTTGGGAATAGAGGTCTTGGCACTAACATTTTCTTCAATAACATTTTCATGAACACGAGGAAGAATAGATATGCTAGTTGAGCTAGATTTAGAAAGTTGAGTTTGAAGTTGCTCATGAGACTTGACTAAAAGGGAGTGAGTTGTTTCCAAGGCCTTGTGAGCCTTGTCAAGCTTCTCCATATCCTCAAGAAGTCTAGCATTAGCAACCCCAAGTTCAACTTTCTCCTTTTTAAGCACTTTATATTTAGCAACGACATGATCTCTATCCTTAATGATTTTATTAATGATATCATCATTTTTAGCATCAAGAGATCAAGTCTTTCCTCAAGAGAACATCTTTCTTCACTCTCTTCATCAAGAGAGGCATTCAAGGATGCTACGGAAGCATTCAAAGAGGCAATGGTGAGAGAATCCTCTCTCTCAATCTTACTCTTTTCTTGAAGAAGTTCTTCGGCCGCACATAGTTGTCTCATGAGAGACTCAACATGTTCCTTAGCTTCACCTTGCAAGTTAGTCATGAAAGTATCGAAAGCAACAAGTTCTTTCTTAATCACAAGACTAGATTGATCACTCATTTCATGCATAGTCTTGGGAGAAGGAGATGATACCTCGGTGACATTAGCCATGAGGCAACGAGCGTTGTTGGTGGAGAAGTTCTCATTGGGGGATTCAAAGAGAGAAGATGATGAAGTTGATACAATAGCCAATGCGGCTACCTCTTTAGTAGGTGCATCTTCATCTTCGGAATCACTTGTGGCATATTCTTCTTGTGCCACCAACACAATTCTTGGTGCCTTCTTGAAGAAAGGCTTCCTTGGTCTTGCGGGCTTCTTTTGGATCAACTTTGAATGGTCCTTGGGGATGAGCTTCCCACCATTTTGCTCTCGGTTCTCATAAGGACACTCTCTTATGTAGTGGTTCTTGTCATGACAATTGTAGCACGTCTTCCACTTTGAGGCTAGCTCTTTCTTCCCACTTGAGTTGTTCTCTTTATCAACCTTGGCTTTAGCTTTTGCCGGGTCTTGCCAAAACTCTCTTGTGGCAAGAGCTATATGACCATTTAGAGCCGGTTCAAGATCATTTGGAGCAATGTTGCTTGGGCACGCTTCAACCTCATCAAGACATACCACCTTGGCCTTCAAAGCAAGTGAGGGGCCTTGTTTCATCCCCATGGCCCTAGCACGGCTATCTTCGGCATTCTTGGTGGCAACCTTGGAGGCTTGCACTTCTTGCATAACTTCATTGGATGTCATTTCGTTGTAGTTGTGTCTTCCTTGAATGGCCTTCACCTCGATGGGCTCGGAAGGCAAGAGAGCATTCACATACTTCCTCTTGACATAAGCATCATCCACATAGGTTGCCCCCACATCAAAGAAGGCCTTTGCAAGAGTCTTGAGTCTTCCATACATGTCTTCATGAGTCTCATTGTCAAACATGTAGAATCCTTCGGCATCATTGCTCAAAGACTCATATCGGTTTCTCTTCATGCTTTCATTCCCAAGAAATGCAACCTCAAGACAATTCCAAGCTTCTTTGGCGGTGGTGGCATTGAGAACATAATGCTTGTCACTTTCACCCACTGAAAGTTCAATCATATGGAGTGCGGAGGCATTGAGTTGCTTTTCGGCAAATTCTCTTCTTGTCACATTGCTTGGATCCGCAACCTTGTACCCATCTTCAATGATCCTCCAAAGCTCGATAGAGGCACTGTTAATATGAGATTTCATTGAGCGTTGCCAACTAGCAAAGGCTAATGCATTAAGCTTAGGTGGAGGACCAATGGGGTTTATGCGGGTGGTGATAGGTGGGTCGATAGGGTACCATCCCGGAACGTTATGGTACTCTTCCTTCCCATCTTCATGCTTGGTAGGGGAGGAGATGGTTTAGATCCGGAGGTGGTTTCCACCCCTTCTCATTTTTCTTTTTACCCTCCTCGGAATCACCTTCATCGGAGTTAGAGATACCCTCTAGTGGGATGGTTTCCGAAACCTTGGCATTTGTGAGTTTCATGAGCATGTCACGCAACTCATCAAATTTGACATTCATGTCATTCATGGACGATGTCAATGTTGTTTCCAACGATTTGATATCGGCCATGGATGCCATGGTCTCTTGGCCTTGGCAAGATCGGCCTCATCCTCACTTTGTGTCATACTTCTCTTAGGCGGTTAAACCCAAAACAAGAGAGCCTATGCTCTGATACCAATTGAAAGGATCGGTATGACACCTAGAGGGGGGGGGGTGAATAGGTGCTACTCCAATTTTAGTCTTTTTCAAATTAGGCTTGACACAAAAGGTAAATTCTCTAGATATGCAACTACGGTGAATTTACCTATATGACAAGCAGCAACTAACAAGACATAAGTAAGACGGTAAACAAGGATAGAAGTAACCGAAAGTGAAAGCACGCGGAGACACGGATGTAATCCCGAGTTCCTCCTTTTAGGGGAGTACGTCTCGTTGGAGAGGTGTGAGCTACCACAAAGGTCAAACTCAACCACCACAAAGGTGGGTGCACCCTCTTCTCCGATGAACCGCACCACAAAGGTTTGGTTCACCTTCCACTATCGGAATCCTTCAAGGCGGAATCCGGAGCCCTTACAACAACGATCCGGGCACAACCCACAAGAGGATTGGGGGCTCCCGAACAGCTACAAATCTGTCACAAAGACAATCAAGTGAGTACAATATGAGGCTAGGTTTTCCCAAGGAAATCCTAGCAAAGGGTCCCTCAAGTGAATGAGGGGGAAATGAAGAACGGCTTGGTGAAGATGTAGATCCGGGGCTTCTCCTTCAATCCTCCAAGTATCAACGAGTTTGGGTGGAGGGATTGGGAGATCTATCAAATCTTGAGCTTGCAATCAATGGTGTTCTTCAAGGTGTTCAAGCTTCAAGTCTCAAGGAAGGTGGAGGGCTATTTAAAGCCCCTCCAATAAGTGGCCGTTGGAGGCTGCAGAGTGGCCGGCTGGGGAGCCGGCTTGGTGGCCTGGAGGCCGGCCTGGCGAGCGAATGGCCAGATCCAGAGGAGCCGGATGGGGGTCGGACTGGCCGGCCTGGGAGCCGGCCCCAGCAGAGGCAACCGGCCAGGGGCCCGGACTGGTCCGGCCTGGGAGCCGGCACCCCAGCAGAGCCAACCGGCCAGGGGGCCGGACTGGTCCGGCCTGGGAGCCGGCGACCCAGCCGAGCCGGCCGGTCTGGAGCCCGGCCTGGCCGGCCTGAGAACCGGCCACCCAGGGCACACGCCTCTTTTCCGATATCCCGAACTTTCTTTCTTCCATTTGAATATGTAGAGATACCGGACAATTCTGAAACCACTTAGCAACATATTAAACTTTCACGGTGTTGTTATCTAACACACAAAACATGGAGGGGATAATAAATGTCCTTTCACACGGGGTAAGAGTACACGAAACACGGATGAAACCAAATGCCGTGCTCAAAAATCTTGCATCCAACGAACGGGTCTGGCTAGAACATTGTTGGCAACCAAACTACATGCACGATCGGCCAGGCCCAAGTGAGCCATGGATGCAAAGTGACAAATTTTGATGCGAGCAACCAAACACGCCTAAGTCGCTTATGCTTGGTGTAGGTGTTCTTTAGCTACTTGACATGTTCTTCGCTCACCGACGTCGCTCGTAGTGAATTCGTCATTGCCGCGGCGGTTATTAGGCCGTGCTTAGTGTACCTGCGTGAACTGACCGTGCACCACCGCCGTCCCGACACCGCCGCTGCGCCACGCCGTTCTCTGCTCGCCGTCCTTCATGGTGTTGTGATGGTGTGAGGTAAGTCTACACATGGACACGGGGTAAAGTACACGAAACACGGATGAAACCAAATGCCGTGCTAAAAAATCTTGCATCCAACTGAACGGGCCTGGCTAGAACATTGTTGGCAACCAAACTACATGCACAACATGGATCAACTCCCGTTTTTCCAGGGCCAGGCCCAAGTGAGCCATGGATGCAAGTGACAAATTTTGATGCGAGCAACCAAACACGCCCTAAGTCGCTTATGCTTGGTGTAGGTGTTCTTTAGCTACTCGACATGTTCTTCGCTCACCGACGTCGCTCGTAGTGAATTCGTCATCGCCGCGGCAGTTATTAGGCCGTGCTTAGTGCACTGCGTGAACTGACCGTGCACCGCCGCCGTCCCGACACCGCCGCTGCGCCACGCCGTTCTCCTGCTCGCCGTCCTTCATGGTGTTGTGATGGTGTGAGGTAAGTCTACCACATGGACACGGGGTAAGAGTACACGAAACACGGATGAAACCAAACGCCATGCTCAAAAATCTTGCATCCAACCGAACGGGCCTGGCTAGAACATTGTTGGCAACCAAACTACATGCAACATGGATCAACTCCCATTTTTCCAGGGCCAGGCCCAAGTGAGCCATGGATGCAAAGTGACAAATTTTGATGCGAGCAACCAAACACGCACTAAGTCGCTTACTGCAAGCAACAGGGAACACCCGGTTGTCTTCGTTTTCTATATTTTTTCTGTTGTATTCATTTCAAATTTCCATGTTCACTTTGCTTTTCAGTGAATACATCAGTACTTTTTCTAAACTACATTAAGCCGGGTTTTTATTTATGAATATTGTTTCAACGTATCAATGTTTTTTATATGAATGAACCTTTTTGAAAATGCAAGAGCATATTTTAAATAATATATGAACATCTACGGGTACACAATATCTTTTACAACCAGTGAACATTGCTTTTCACAACATGAACATACTTTTAATACACATGAACATTTCTTTAATCTATGAGCAGCCTTTTGTTAATTGTGCATGTTTTGTGGTTTGCGATGAATGTTTATTTTTCATGTATAAGTATCATTTCTTTTCTATATGTGAACAATTCATTTACAGTACATGGATTTTTTTTGATGGGGATATGCCCTAGAGATAATAATATTTTTTTCTTATTAATTTATGTTTCATAATTAATGTTTATATTCTATGCTATAACTGTTATGGTTTCTGAATATGAGATTCAGAAGGAAAACCATTACACACATGCACAATAATAAATGCCAAATAAAGTATTGGTATTGCCTCTAGAGACTAACTCATTAGTTGTATGGTGGCTTTATCTTCTGGTCATGGGTTATGATTTATACCGACACAACAGGAGCACATTGTTGGCGAAACATTGTTGACTAGTGGGCCCCACTGTTGATATTCTCTGAGATCATATCGTCACATCGTTGTTGGAAATATCACAGATTAGTTATTATGCACATACGCCATTAAACCATGAGGGTATTAGGAACATGTATGTTTGAAAGGCTACTCTAGTTCTGTCTAACATCACACTATAACAGGGTGATCATAACGACAGCTTCTGGGTAGCTCGTAGAATGTGTATTGCACTTAAAGATCCACCTATGGGAATTGCTAGCTCCTCGGTGATGGAGAGATACATTCCAAACTCACTCGGTATAACAGTATCATCATTGTCTACACAGACAACATGTTATAAATCATGGCGATACCGGAATATGGCAACCAGAAAAAGGAAACAAACCAGGAATGAGGATAACAAGACATAGTGATAAAGAGGTGCTTCACACATATATCAGAACATCACTACAAGAAAACAGCTAATAGCCGGCTTTTAATCACCGGCGGGCTACCTAAAACCCCACGGGTGATCTGCTGGGACCAAATTCTGCACCTAATCACCGGCATGGAAAATTACCACGCCGGTGATTCTGTGGAATCACCGGCGTGGACAGCTTAGCGTCACGCCGGTGATTTGTGGGCCCAAAAATCTGACCACGGTGGAAAATATTACTGGCGTGTGAGTAACAAGACACGCCAGTAACTTCCTGTGTAATCACTGGCGTGTCCTATGGAGAACTCGCGGTAACAGTATATGGTCTGGCGCGCAATACAGATCCAGCAAATCACTGGCGTGGATATTTTGGCACGCCGGTAATTATTTTGAGGTTACTGGCGTGTCCTTTGTCCGCCACGCCGGTAATTTCGTCCTGAAAATTCTGTAGCCATGTGACCAACTTTCCCCACCACTCACTTTAATTACTCTTTGGATCTATCTTCTTCCTCCTTGGTTTCTTTTTTTTTACTCTCTCCTCCCACACCCCAAGCAAGGTAAATTAATCTCTCCTCCACTCTTCTCTCTCTCTCTCTCCTCCACTTACTCTCTCTCTCTCTCTCTCCACCAATCACTTTCTTAATTAGTTGCCCCACACTCACTAACTCTCTAATTAATTGAACTCCCTCTCTCTAGGTTTACTAATGGAGGATACAATGGAGTGGAGCTAGCTAGTAACTTGGGTGCTCTACTACTTGTGGTAACATCTCTATCTCCAACTCGATCATTACTATCGCATATATATTTGTGTTGGAGCCATATCTTAATTTCGGCCATTCATTTATTGTCTTGTTCATGAGTGGTTGGAACCGAATTCGGTGATGCATTTATTGTCACGAAGATGTATTGTCGGTGGTGTGTTGTTTCTCAAGCAGGAAATGAGTGCCAATGATTGACGAAACGATCTTTTGTCAAATTTCTGGCACTCAATACGTCCCATTTTTAGCAAAGGTCATGCCGAATTTTTCTATTTTGGTTTAATTCGTGTACATATTGTGTAGGCATCGATGGCGGTCAACATGGACAATCGAGGTGAAGCCGTAGCTGTGTATATGGAGATAGCGGTTAAGAAAATGTATGACATGAATGAAAAGGTTATTCCATGTCCTTGTCCTAAATGAAACTCTGTTGTCGCATTTGCTCAAACGTGGTTTCATGGAAGGATATGATCAGTTGGTGGCGCCAGATGAGGGTGATGATGACTGAAATGAGAATATGCCTGATGTTGAGGAATGGTCATCGTCGGACGATGATGAAGGGGGAAACATTGTCGACATCGATGATGATCATGGTGATGATGTCGGGTCTGAAGAAGTTGATCACACACAAAGCTCGTTATCAACAAAGTTGGATGACCCATATCTCTGAAGAGTTGCTTTGTAAGCAAACGTCAAATGAACGTGCAGCGTGTAGGGAGGCAAAGATGCTAGAGCAACTGTCGATAGACTCAAAAACTCCTTTGTACGAAGGTAGCAGTCCCGACCACAACCGTCTGGACGTGACGCTTAAACTTCTTAACATAAAGGCGAAAACAAAAGCCACCGATAAATGCCTCGATGTGATTTTAGAGTATGTGCACGAATTGTTACCCAATGGGAACAAATTGCCAAAGTGTGTTGAAGAGGCTAAGAAAGTCGTGTGCCCTCTTGATTTGCCACACAGTAGATATCACACGTGCCTCAATGATTGCATCATCTATCAGAACGAGCACACGAATAGCATAGTGTGTCCAGTGTGTGGTCACTCCCGTTACAAGCGTGGAAAGAAGAGTCCTCACAAGGTTGTATGGTACTTTCCTCATTCCTCGTTTGCAACGCTATTATCAGGACAAGAGAGAAGCGGAGCTAATGCGTTGGCACAAGGATATGACAAAGGAAAGAGTAAGTCATAACATGATGAGACACCCAGCGGATCGTTTGCAGTGGAAAAAGGGTTAACTATAGGAACAAAGAGTTCGCAGATGAGGTAAGGAACCTTACATGGGACGCCTACAAAAAAGAATATTTCCCTATGAGAGTTGTGTTGCTGACTACAGTACAAGACTATCCGGGTTTAGGGTATGTGGCTTGCCAGGTGTGCCACGGACACTACGCATGTGTCAAGTGTATGGACGAGACAGCATTCCGCCAACTATTGATGACCCACAAGTATAGGGGATCGCAACAGTCTTCGAGGGAAGTAAAACCCAAATTTATTGATTCGACACAAGGGGAGCCAAAGAATATTTATAAGACTTAACAGATGAATTGTCAGTTCAGCTGCACCTAGAAATAGACTTGCTCGACATAGTTTATCAGTAGCAACAGTTTTATAGCAGTAGCAGTAGTGAAATAATAACAGTAATGAAATAAAGACATCAGCAGTAGTTGTAGTAGACAACATGATTAAAATACTATAGGCATAGGGATGGATGAACGGGCGTTGCATGGATAAGATAATTCATATAATAGTCAAGACATGGGCAATTGCAGGTAGATAATAATAATAAAGCATCCAGGTACTAAGTAATCATAGGCATGTGTTCCGTATTTAGTCGTACGTGCTCGCAATGAGAAACTTGCACAACATCTATTGTCCTACCAGCCCGTTTGCAGCGGGGCCTCAAGGGAAACTACTGGTAATTAAGGTGCTCCTTTTAATAAAGCACCGGAGCAAAGCATTAAAACTCCGTGAACACACGTGATCCTCACATCACAGCCATCCCCTCCGGTTATCCCAATTGCTGTCACTTTGGGGCCTCGGGTTCCGGACAATTATATGTGTATACAACTTGCAGATATAATTTAAAGCAATAATTATCCTCATGATACAATAACATGTTCAGATCTGAAATCATGGCACTCGGGCCCTAGTGACAAGCATTAAGCATAACAAGTTGGAACAATGACATAAAGTATTAACAACGGATACTAGGCACCATGTCCTAACAATCTGATATCTATTACATTAATGATCTCATCCAATCCCTACCATCCCCTTCAGCCTACAGCGGGGATTACTCACACATGGATGAGGGAATCATGGATGGTTGATAGAGAGGCGTCGGTGATGATGATGGCGATGATCTCCTCCAATTCCCCGTCCCGGCAGGGTGCCAAAACGAAGTTTCTGGTCCCCGAATTAGGGTTTTCGGTGGCGGCGTAGCTCTGGAGTGTTTCGGGGAAAAGCGTCGATCCTCTCTGGCTTTTAGGTCAAGGAGATTAATTAGTCAAAAGGGCATCGCAGGGTGGTGTCCGAGGCGGCCACGCCACCCCAGGTGCGGCCCACCTCTGCCTGCGCCGGGGCATGGCGTGGGGCCCGTGTGGCTCGCCTCCATCTCGTCTTCTGGCTCCGTGTGTCTTCTGGAAAAATAGGAACTCTGGAATATTTTTCGGGAATTTTCCCGAAACTTAACTTTCTGCACAAAAACAAGACACCAGGGCAATTCTGCTGAAAACAACGTTAGTCCGTGTTAGTTGCATTCAAACACACAAATTACAGGTAAAACAACAGCCAAAGTGTTCGGGAAAGTAGATACGTTTTGGACGTATCAACTCCCCCCAAGCTTAACTTATTGCTTGTCCTCAAGCAATTCAGTTAACAACTGAGTGCGATAAAAGAAACTTTTACGAACACATTTGCTTCATATGATATATACATTCTCACTATATGATCAAGTACTTAGGCAATTCATAATAAGAAAAATGCAGATAATGCCACCAAGTAGCTATGTAAACTATGAAAAGATACCAACACACTAAGAATAAATAACATGAAATAAATCTATCTGCAGGATTGCAATGTTCATAATAAGATATGATAAGTGGTATCTCGCTTGCCTTTATTTGTAGAGCAAAACATAAATGCCAAGGCACCTCTGAAGTTCAAGTGAAGACTAGAAGTAAAAATATCAAAGATAAAAGCATCAAAGTTATGCCGCAATTAACCGCATTCTGGGACAAGCACATTACACTAAGAATGACAGTTATGCTCTCGAGAAGGTGCTCAAAGAACGGATGGTGACTCAACATAAAAATAAAAGATTGACCATTTGCAGAGGGAAGCAGGGATTAACATGTGTTAGAGCTTTTTATTTATAAAACAGAGGTAAAAATATGTTTTGGGAGGTGGTTGTTCCTGTCAACGAATGGCAATAGAGTTTTTGTTATCTTCCATACTAAACAAGTTGAGAGCGGTTCCGAGTTATTGATATTAGGCATTTATAGCATGCAGTTTTATATAGTATGACACTCCTCTCAACCTTTGCTTTTCACAAACCATGGCTAACCGAATCCTCGGGTGCCTGCCAACAATCACATACCATGGAAGAGTGCCTATTTTTATTTTACTTTTTAGATGTTATAATGGTCTAACCAGCTCTTTGCAAAATTAGAGACGAGCAGATGAAGCATGCAAGTCGGTGAACTTAATTTAGTATGGAAGATAACAAACCTCAACTACTACTTCCTCATGAGCTAAAAACAGTGTCACAAAATGAGAAGTATTTTGAAGGTTTTTTAAAGGTAGCACATGAAAATTTACTTGGAATGGTTTGAAATACCATGCATAGGAATTTTTAGTGGACTCTTTGGGAAAACTTGGTTTTCAGGGATTTGGATGCACGAGCAGCATTCCCGCTCAGTACGAGTGAAGGCTAGCAATAGACTGGGAAGCGACAATCAAGAGAGCATTAACCGTCATAATCATACTTGCGACAGAATAAAATAAACAGAGGCATAAAAGTGATACTAGAACTCCGAGGCAAAATAAATCATCAAGGCTTAATTGACTTTTGTTTTTCAGTCATGAGCATGCGTGAGCATGTGCCAAGTCAATTCAAATGAATCATTCAGAGGAGGATACCACCATGTCATACCCTTTTATGAATAGAACAATGCAAGCAAATATCTATATGACATGTTATCTACTATTAGTAAATTGGAACTGATCATAAGAAAACATGAACTACTAAGCATCCATTAAATAAATAGTCCTCACACGAACCAGCTAAGCATGTCCATATAGGCGAGTATATGTACAAAAATGAAAACAAATAGAGTTCATACCAGCCTCTCACCACAACTCGAGTTGTCATAAATCGTCATTATTGCTTTTCACTTGTGTGGCTTGAATGATATGAAATGATAACCAAGCTCCAATGGAGTCACGGAAGACTGTTGAACTCTGCAACAACTATACAAAAACAAAGAAGAACAACAAATATTTTTGGGTTTTCGATTTAAAACAAGCAAAGAAAAGGAGCAAACAAATAAAGCAAAATCTTTTTGGATTTTTGAATACTAAACCGAAGCTAAAAGATAAAGCAAACCAGCACTAAAAGGTACAAAAAGGAAAACAAAGAGAAATAACAGAAATATTTTTGGTCTTTTTGGTTTTGGAAGATAAAATCAAAACAAGATACAACAATGAAAAAAAGAAAGAAACCGAAACATGGATATAAAAAGTACCGACAGAATATGGATATAAAAGTGAGTGAGATGTCGGTGTACCTCCCCCCAAGCTTAGGCTTTTGGATTAAGTGGAGATCAATCATCGGCGTGGGTATGCGCTCCACTCTGGTGGATCATACCTAGCACGATCGTAATCAGGCTCCCGTGAAGAAGAAGGGGCAGAAGTCCCATAGTCAAAGTGCTGGTACGGGAAGCCCGCAGTGTCGGAAGGCTGAGTGAAATCCCCATCGGGCTCCTCTCCATCATCCTCTGCGTGAGGGCCGTGCTCCTCTAAGTATGCCTCAAGGTCATCCTCAGAGATTGACCACCCTTCCCTGGCATCAAGGTTAAACAAAAGAGGTGCAGGCAAACAAACTAATCGTTCGGACTTAATTACTTTCCACCTACGCTTCTAGAAAAAGGTTATTTCGTAGGTTAAGTTATTCAAGGTTACCCCAGTTAGGAACAAATTTATGACTTATCATGGAGTTAATATCAAGCCTTTCTATAGGAAACTGAATGTCTAAATGATGCGGCCCTACACCATGCATAGCTAATAAACGAGAAGCAATGAGACCGCTGTCGTGGGTTTGTCACGTCAGGTGTCATAGATGACTTCGTACGTGTGGGATTATGCGAGTCAAGCATCTCCAAGCTTGGGATCGCAGGAACAAAGATCAACACAGATTTACCTAGGTTCGGCCCCCTCAATGTGAGGTAAAAGACCTACTTCCTGCCTACCCTAGATTGGTATTGATATGATAATCAAGGTGTTACAATGGAGGCGATCCGATCTGGTACTCGCCGTATGAGCTAGGGTTTGGGGCCTGATAGCTTGACCCGCTCTAAGTCCTGCGAGTCCTCTTTATATACACAGAGGGTCACTAGGTTACAAAAGGAAACTTCCCCCATAAGGAATACATCCACAGAGGCCTACTCGAAGACTACTTGGTCTTCACGTCCTCCGGGATATGTCTTCTAGATCTTTCCCCTTATGGCGGTTCCATATTGGGCTTGTTCCCAAGTGGGCCTTCGTCCGTGCGAGTCAATTAAGTCGCACTGGGCCGCGGGTTAATCCAGAAAGTATTCCCCCGACATTAGCCCCCAAGCGTGGCCTGAACTTCATAGTATTTCTTGATCTTGAATGCTTAGGCCGCGCCTTTCCTTGTTTCGCGGCTTATAATTCTTCTTTGGCGGCTCGAGAACGCGACTTATCCTGTCTTGACGGTTGATTTTCAGATCTAAACGTCTTCCATGTCTGGGTTATTTATCTTGACTCATCATTTTCCCCAGTGTTTCTGCATCAGGTCCTGCATTACGCATCCGCTACTCCTTTCCGCCGCCTCCAATCTCGCTTCTCGTACTCACAATCCTTCGGTGGATATCTCCATTGATCTGAGAAAAATGTCTCGCCGCAAATGCAACTGGGAAGGCTCGTGGGTCGATGAAGATTTCCTGGAATCCCTATCTACACGGGGCCTTCGTCCGCCAAAAGATCAATGCGAATGGCGGGCGGCCGGTGAGGAGGTAATCCCCAATCCTCAACCAGGAGAGATAGTGATTTTTGCGGAGCATGTTGAGCGCGGGTTCAAGCCCCCAGGCTCTCTCTTCTTCCGCTCCTTGATGCAGCAGTTAGGCCTTCATTTCCATGATATTGGCCCTAATTCGATGTTGCAAGTGAGCAACTTCCACGTCCTCTGCGAAGATTATCTGGGTATCCCGCCCTCAATAGATTTCTGGCTGGCTCTTTTCAATTGCAATAGTCAAAGGGAAACCACAGATGGTCATTTTCTCCAATGCGGCGGCATTTCCTTCCAACGCCGTCGGGGTAGTATCTTCCCAAAGCTAACTCTTGCCAAGAAAATCAAGGAGTGGCAAAGGACATTCTTCTATTGTAAAAACACTTCTCCAGAGGGTGAAATTCCTCTTCCTCTTTGGTCTCCTCTTCCCTTTGAGGCTACCGATGCTCTGTCTTCCAAACCTGATCCTTCTTCGTTGCCCTTTGTCGAATCCCTTTTAGACAAAGTGAGAGCGCTGACACTCCATGGTCTCATTGGACTAGATCTCATATCTTGCTGGACTAAGTGGCGAGTTCAGCCTGTGAGTCGCCGTTCGCGGCTTATGGTGGATTTCACTTGTCATGCAAACGACGTCGATCGTACTTGCCCTGAAGATTGGGACAAAGGGGAGTGGATATACTTCATTCGCCGAGTGACGGACGAGGATATTGACTCATATGACAACGTCGGACTTGCTCCCTTCTGGGCTGAGCACAAGCCTTTTGTGGTAATGTCTACTTGTCACCTGTTTCCTCGAAAATTCCTTCTCCAATAATTAATTATTTCTGACCTGAGCTCTTTTTCAGATCGATCCCTATTTCTGGGTTCTCCCCTCAGAGGACGTCAACTTGAATCAAGGATCCGCGGCGGAGTCGTCAAAACAAGCCGCAGCTTTTGGCGAAGACACTGTTATGCACGAAGGTAGTGCTTCTGAAGAGGAAAAACAAATGGCCGACGCTCTCCTGTCCTCGACTCCAAATACTCCTTTCCTGGAACTTCCTGAGGTGCCTCGCAGGTCCTCGGAACGTATTTTATGCCAGAGCTTAGAAAACTCCGCGCAGCCTGAGAAACGTCGCAAGGCCTTGGCGTTACTAGCAGAAACAAGAGCCGCCAAATCTTTAAAACTCGTTGATCCCAACAAGGCTACTCTTTCTTCCGAGGCTGTTGCAAAGGATTGCTGTTCAGTCAGCTCGGGTAATTGTTTGCGACTCTTCTCCTTTTCTTTTGTGTTCACGCTTTTCTGGCAAGGAATTGCTGATCACTACTTTTTTATACCCAGTAGGTTCAGATTTGCAAGGTTTATTGTGGCGCCCCGACCTGACTGTTATACAGTGATGCTGTGTGTCACCGGTTAAGCGATACAACCGGAGGTTACGGGTTTACCAATCCCCGGCCAAAACCTTTGGCAGGCGTTGCTCGGAATGGATCATCGGCAACGCAACACCCCGATTGATGCCTTAACACAGGCACAACCCTCAATGCATAATAGAGAGACCAAGACTTGTGGAACAACTGGCACATCACAGACTCTACGACACAAATCATATAGTTCAACTCTTATAATAGAGAGAAAGATAGCAAATGACAACCAGAGGTCACAGACCCAACATTACAACAAGCGGAAGCGAATTAAGTTGTTCTAAACAACAAGAACCAAATATGGCCTAAGAGGCCTACAGATAAACATCCAACGCCAGCTGTTCCAGGATGTCCCAAGCTGCCACCTGGGAACCCCAGACTACTCGTCGACGTCCACAAAGAACCCACCTTCGAGGTCGGTGAAGTCCTCCTCTGAAACAAAACAAACGACGTTGAGTTCGACGAACTCGCAAGATTAAGAGCTAATATATGCTCGATGAGGCTTTCAAGGTTATATGGCTGTTTTGCATAAAGCTGATTTTATTTATGGAAAACATAACTCAAAGGCATCGACTAAACATATAGTTTTCAAAAGAGGTAAGAAGTACTCTTTCTTTCATCACCTTTCTCAACATCAACTACCATCAACCATTGTACCTGTCCATCAAAGGCACCTCCCCGAATCACCCTCGAGGAAGCTCACCTTGCATTTGTGAGTGGTACCTCTAGTACCCAGTTTTTAATCATTCCGTTAAAGTTATTCTATGATCTTACCTTCACTTCCCAAGTTCGTCCATAACCGCGGACACGGCTTTTCGAAAAGATTTAACCCTGCAGGGGTGTACAAATGTTTGCCACGCGTACCGTCCAGCCCATTACTGATCATTAGCTCTCTTCCGTGGAAAGCCGGCTGGGTGGGAGCGGTGTCGACTTCTCCCTCGTTAAGGACTTTCCAGGATCATCAGTGGCGGTAGGACTGCAAGGATCACAACACCCGCCCCACGGCCACTTTTCCTAACACCACCATCCTCATACCATTCTCAGCCACCAACTCACGCACGCGCAAATGGAAGGCCGAACTAGAGGACCCTGGCTAGCCCGCTCGAGTTATTTAGTCTATGAGGGTTCCTGCAATGCATAGGCCTCACGCATGGTTGCACGCTCAGTCTTGGTTCAAGAGGTATAGAACTCGCACCTAGGCGGCGAGAATGAGACAAAGCACCACAACCACAGTGGCCTCTCATCCCCACCTTTAAGCATTTTATTATCCGTCACCACAATTTCCTCCACCATCAACCATTTATCTCATCACCTGTTTCCAACACAGACCATCCATCGTATAGCTATGCAATTTACTAAGCATGGCTAAGCATCAACATAGCATAGTAAGTATCTCAGGCCATAAAACAATTCTATGTTTAATAGGAGGGAAAACAGGTATTGGCATCAGAAACTTAATGCAACTATAGGATACTCTAATCCCAGAAAATTGACATTTAGAACCGCATGCAATATTATAGTGGAGAAAATATTTGCGGAAACATAGGATAAGATATGCTCAGAGGGTGGGATTACGCTTGCCTTGATCAGCGTGCTGGTAATACAGATCCTCGGGGTATTGTGGAGTAACCCCGGCTGCTTGATCTAACGAAAAACAAACATCGGGAGGAACAATCAATCACACACTATGCTCAACAAAATGCAATGCGCAAAAATATGATGACATGACATTTTAAATCCCCGGGAGGGGGATGATGCAACTATTCCGATTAAACGGAGTTCGGGTGCTTAGAGGGGCGCATCCCAGATATCCGTGAATTTAGGTCATGGATCATCTTACTTGTTGATAACGGTAGTCGAGACCCTATGTTTTAACTTGTAGATGAGACGACATGATCATGTGGAGAATGCAGGGTTTCGATGATTTTATCTACCTGATACCCACTTACAAGGTTGGTTCACCCATCTCCGGACATGTGGGTACATTATACATTTTTAGGGTAGACCGAAGAATTTCAAGTTCACACAATTTATTTCCTCTTTAGAGATGCCGGAGTATTCCTTAAGTCCAACACATTACCAAATACTTGACCAAATAAAGGAAGAAATAGAAAGGAGCAGTAAAAATAATTGGTGAAGGGCATTTTCGGAAAATCCGAATTTTCCCTAACCGGAATATCCGACGGAGAATTGAGCTCAAAAATTGGCTAAGGAAAGTATAACGACCGGTACTGGAGAAGATCGGAAAATCCGAAATTTGCTACTCGGAAAATCCGATCGATGCAGAAGTATCGAAAAATCGACTAAGGACCAAAATCTTCCGCACTGGACTGGCTCGGATTATCCGAGTTCATCTTCCTCGGACAATCCGAGAGCAAGGAGATGCACGGCGACGCGCAGTGGCGTGAACGCAAGGGCGGCAAAGGATGCGACGGCGACGCGCAGCGCCGAGACGAGGGGAAGGAACAGGGGGCGAAGGAGGTGGGTGTGCTCACCCTGAGCACGTAGGCGTCGGCGGTGAGGCTGGGGAAGCGGCGACGGCAGCGAATCGCTCCCGGCGACCCGTGTACGGCGGCGGAGGGAAAACGAGGACGGCGGCGGCGATTCTCGGCCTTCCCGGTCGATTCTTGCGGCGAGGAAGTAGAGAGAGCTAGCGGAGCTTCCTGCGGTCTTCATTTGGCTCGGGAGCTCCTCAATCGACGGGGAGACGGCGGCGCAACTCGACGGCCATGGCGGCTCGGTGCGGCTCGTGGGGAGGGGAAATGGAGGGGACGGGGCAGTGGAGTGGATAGGGCAAGCAGGTGGGGGCCTCGGGAGCTTGCTCCTGCAGGGAAGAGGGCAGAGGGGGCCCCGGGCGCGGCGTGCGGCATGGTGGGTGTGGCGCGAGCACGGACTGCTCGTGCGGTCGCTACAGGTGAGAGGAGAGAGACGATGGCTTTTTGCCGATAACCCCTGGAGGTTTTAATTTCCTCACGGATAAGTCCTCAGCTAAATACAACGAAGCCCTTTTTACTTCTTTTACAACCAGCATTACAACTCTGATTTAATTGAAGTACCAAAACATTTTATAAAAATATGAGAAAAATCTGGTAGCCTCCCCATATAGTAGAGAAGCACCACAAAAATTGGCGTCTCAAAATAAAATTGTTTGGACCACTTTTGTTTATAGTGTTGGGTTATAGCATTTTTGATCAATTCAAAGATGTTGCTCCTTTAACAATTTGGAGCAAACGTAAAATATTGTTTTGGAGCTCTCGGAACTTCCTTGACGAATATGAATGTCAAAGTAATTTTAGTTTGCAAGATTGAGTGCCTTCATTGCGTTGAGGTTTGTTAGAGCAAATTGGGCATTTTGTTTTAGCAACTCCATATCATTTAGATATCAATGTTGTGTTAACTCAAAGAGACATGTCTATGCATGGATGCCATGATGCAAATTAACACAAAAGTGGAAAAATTACACAGGTTTTTAGGTTCTTAAACTTCGGGCTGTTACAGTTCTACCCCCTTACAGGAATCTTGCCCTGAGATTCTAAGGTTGCGAAAAGAAGTCGGGATACTCCTCGCGAAGACTAGACTCTCGTTCCCAAGTTGCTTCTTCCTCGGAATGGTGCGACCACTGAATCTTGAGAAACTTGGTTGTCTTGTTACGGGTCTTCCTTTCGGCTTCGTTGAGGACACGGATAAGATGTTCGCGATAAGTTAGATCTTCCTGGAGATCCAGTTCCTCGTGATTGACCCCATGGATAGGATCTTTGAAACACCGGCGGAGTTGAGAGACATGAAACACATCATGTACATTCGGAAAAATGACCGGTAATTCCAACTTATAAGAGAGATCTCCTCGTTTGGCCAGAACAGTGAAAGGGCCAACATAACGAGGTGCCAATTTCCCTTTGATTCCGAAGCGCGAACGCCACGAAGGGGAGAGATGCGGAGATAAGCTTTATCACCAATTTCATAGTGAATTTCCTGATGGTGCTTATCATAGTAGCTCTTCTGCCTAGACTGAGCAATCTTCAGATTCTCTCTTATGATTCTAACCTTCTCCTCAGCTTCATTGATAATATCTGGACCAAAGAGTGCCCTCTCTCCGGTTCAGACCAATTTAGAGGAGTTCGGCATTTTCTTCCATAGAGAACCTCAAATGGAGCCATGCCCAGACTAGCTTGATAGCTATTGTTGTAGGAGAATTCCGCGAAAGGGAGATACTTTTCCCAATCCTTGCCAAAAGAGATTACACATGCCCGAAGCATGTCTTCCAAAACTTGGTTCACTCTTTCGGTCTGACCATCAGTTTGGGGATGGAAAGCGGTGCTGAAGTTAAGACGAGTTCCCATGGCAGTTTGGAAACTAGTCCAAAACTTGGAGGTGAATAGGCTTCCACGATCAGAAATTATCTTCTTGGGAATGCCGTGAAGGACGAATACGAGAGTATACAGGTCTGCCAACTTGGCAGCTGTAATGTCCACACGAACGGGGAGGAAGTGAGCCACTTTTGATAGTCGATCAATGATGACCCAGATGGCATCATGTCCCTTTGGAGACTTCGGCAGACCAGTAATGAAGTCCATACCAATTTCATCCCATTTCCACTCGGGAATAGCAATAGGGTGAAGAGTGCCGGCAGGCCTTTGATGTTCAGCCTTTACCCGTCGACAGGTGTCGCATTCAGCAACATACCTAGCAATTTCCCGTTTCATACGGGTCCACCAGAATTGTGGTCGAAGGTCTTGGTACATTTGGTACTACCGGGATGAATAGAGAGAGGAGATTCATGAGCTTCTTGGAGGATCAACTCCCTCAATTTTCGTTTCTTTGGCACCACCAAGCGGTCACCAAAATAAACAACTCCAGATTCATTGACAGAAAACATTTGGCCTTCCCGCTAGCAATGTTCTCCTTGATTTTAGAATACCCTTGTCACGCTTTGAGCATCCTTAATCTGGTCCACAAGAGTAGATTTGATCTCCAGATTTGCAAGGTAGCCGGAAGGAACAATTTCCAGGTTCAAACGGGCAAACTCTTCATAGAGGCAGGTTGGCCTCTTCAATCATCAGATTGTTGCAATAGGACTTCCGACTTAGCGCGTCAGCCACGACGTTTGCTTTGCCGGGTTGATAGTTCAGACTCACATTGTAGTCCGTGATTAACTCCAACCAACGCCTTTGCCTGAGATTTAAATCCGGCTGGGTGAAGAGGTACTTCAGACTCTTGTGATCCGAGAAGATCTCACAACGGTTACCAAACAGGTATGGTCTCCATTGCTTCAAAGCATAGACCACAGCGGCAAGTTCTAGATCATGAGTTGGGTAGTTGAGCTCATGCGGCTTAAGTTGGCGAGAAGCATATGCCACCACATGGCCATCTTGCATTACACACAGCCCAAACCTTGTAGAGAGGCGTCACAGAAGACGACGAAATCCTTGCTGTGTCCGGCAGGACAAGCACAGGAGCGGACGTGAGCTTGGCTTTCAGTGTTTGGAAACTCTCTTCAGCTTCGGCCGACCATACAAACTTTTTATCCTTCTTGAGAAGGTCAGTCAGGGCCTTGGCTATCTTGGAGAAACCTTCGATGAATCGGCGGTAGTAACCCGCCAATCCGAGAAAGCTTCGAATGTCCTTGACTGACATTGGAGTTTTCCAATCCAGAATGGACTGAATCTTGTCAGGAATGACAGCCACGCCATCGCGGATATCACATGACCAAGGAAGATGAGATTATCCAACCAAAACTCACACTTGGAGAACTTGGCATAGAGGCGGTGTTCTCGAAGTCTTGTCAGAACCAAACGAAGATGTTCCTCATGCTCTTCATTGGTTTGGAATAGATGAGGATGTCATCAATGTAAATGACGACAAACTTGTCAAGATAATCCATGAAGATGGAGTTCATGAGCCTCATGAAAGTAGCTGGAGCATTTGTGAGACCAAAGGACATGACGGTATACTCATATGAGCCATACGAGTAACAAATGCCGTCTTTGGAATATCCTCCTTTCTGATTTTTATCTGATGGTAGCCTGACCTCAGATCCATCTTGGAGAATACCGTTGCACCAGCTAACTGATCCAACAGATCATTGATGCGAGGAATAGGATACTTGTTCTTGATTGTCACCGCATTCAACGGTCGATAGTCAGAGACTAGACGAGGCACGGTAGAATCCCTCTTCTTGACAAAGAGTACCGGACAACCCCAAGGTGAACTGCTAGGCTGGATGAACTCCTTTGCTAACAGCTGATCAATTTGCTCTTTCAACAGAGCCAACTCTTCCACCGGCATACGGTAGGGCTTCTTGGAAATTGGAGCGGTACCGGGAAGTAGCTCTATGACAAACTCCACACTTCGGTCAGGAGGCATGCCAGGCAATTCTTCCGGGAACACATCCGGGAAGTCACACACCACGTGTATGTCCTGGATTTCAGGAGGGGATTCGCCTTCCATAAAGCAAAGGAGATCTCAGGTGAGCGGGGTACGATGGCGGACGGAGGTATTGATGTTGCAGGCCAATACTTCACAATGTCACCGGAAGGAGCGGTCACAGTAATGGTCTTGGCGGCACAGTCGAGATTAGCCTGGTATTTGGCTAGCCAGTTCATGCCCAGTATGACATCAATGCCTTTGGACTTCAGAGCTACCAAGGCATAAGGAAAAGACAAGGAACCTATATTAATCTGGACCTCAGGAGTAACACCATCGGTTTGCCATTTGGAACCAGGAGTAGCGATCACCAAGGACGGCTCATTTTCTCGAACGGTATTTGTGCTCTTTTGCAAACGCTATGGATATGAATGAATGCGATGCTCCAGAGTCAAACAAAACTGTAGCTGTATTGCCGTTGATTCGTAACTCACCCATAAGAACGCCGGGGTCATCTTCAGCTTCTTCACAGAGACGTGGTTCAGGCGACCACGCACAATAGGTCCAGCCTTGCCAGTTGGAGTGGCAGGGGCTCGTGCAGGAGTTATCGCGAGAGGTGCCTTCTGGGGGCACTCCCTGGAGTAGTGACCAGCCTGGCCACAGGTGTAGCAAGTGACTCCAGGTGGAGCAGGTAGCATAGGACGGTACCCACTTCCGCCTATCCCAAGTGTCGAAGTAGTGGGGCGCGGAGGAGGTGGCCTGTATCCTGCTCTGGCATGAATGGAGCACGAGGTACGGCGCTGTAGGGAACAAACACCCTGCGCTTCTTGCTCTCAGAACCCGAGGAACTCTGGTGGTCCCCATGTGCGGGCCTCTTGGAAGCTTCAAGTTCCTTTCTTCCTTGCTCAAGAGTGAAAGCCTGGTTGAACAGCTCCTGATAGGTCTGGAACCTGAAGGGCAATAGCTCATAGCGGAGCTGCGGATTCAGACCCTTGCGGAACAGCTCTTGCTTGTCAGCATCATTGGTCACGTCCCTTGGGGCGTAACGAGAGAGTGGTTGAACTCACGACCATAAGTGCGGAGGTCCATCCGTCCCTGTTGCAAATCCAGGAACTCCCTCCTCTTCAAGTCCATGATCGGCTGGGGAATGTACTCCGCACGGAAGGCAGTGCGGAATCAGCCCAGTGAAGACATGGTTGGCTGGAAACAAAGCCACATGGCTTCCCACCAACAGCCAGCAGCACCAACCAAGAGGTAGGTGGCAAAGTTGACTTGCTCCGCCAATGGGACATGCAGGCGGAGAACTTGCGCTCCAAAGCACGAAGCCAATCATCAGCTTCCAGTGGCTCCTTAGCATCAGCAAAGGTGGGTGGCTGGAGCGCAGGAACTCGGTGAGAGTGTTGCACTCGTTCCTCCGTGCATTCTGCTGCACCAACTGCTCAAGCAAGCGCTCATTGCGCCCACGGTTCTCCTCAATGGCCATCAAGACTCAGCCATCGAGGGTGGTGGCGGCAGATCATCCTCATCATCATTGTGGTTACCGCGACCACCACGGCCTCCACGCCTCCTCGAGCCATTCTGGAGATTTGACAATGACACGGTTAGTATCTTTCTCCGAATGGTCGAACAATAGCATTAGCGTCTACACAAGTACACAGACTAGGGACGATAATACTTTGCGAGAAGGAAAACAACAAGATAGAACTTGGGTCAAAGATCAGCATCATGTGCTACTAGTGAGAGTTAAGAAATCACAACTTAACACACTCTAGTTGACACAATCCGGGACCTTATGTTCAAGTCCGTGGGTTAAAACCCAAAGAAAGGATCAAAGATTAATTCGGTAGAAACATCTGAGTTGATTTGGGATTGCAACGCAGCGGGAGCAACGTGACACATAACACTAAAGGTCGAACCCACCCCGTTTCTAATCATTTTGAAGTAACAGTGAGAAGTAAAACCTTTAATCAAATCGAGGTAAGATTGCTCCGAGATTAGAGGGTAACCAGATAAGGAGTAAAAAGAATCCTAAGATGGTTTTCACAACTCATTTTTAGGTTAAAAATATTTTCACAAACACTAGACTCAACATCGACCAGTAGAAGGGTTTCCTACAGGCAGTACTGCTCTGATACCAACTTGTGGCGCCCCGACCGACTGTTATACAGTGATGCTGTGGTCACCGGTTAAGCGATACAACCGGAGGTTACGGGTTTACCAATCCCCGGCCAAAACCTTTGGCAGGCGTTGCTCGGAATGGATCATCGGCAACGCAACACCCCGATTGATGCCTTAACACAGGCACAACCCTCAATGCATAATAGAGAGACCAAGACTTGTGGAACAACTGGCACATCACAGACTCTACGACACAAATCATATAGTTCAACTCTTATAATAGAGAAAGATAGCAAATGACAACCAGAGGTCACAGACCCAACATTACAACAAGCGGAAGCGAATTAGGTTGTTCTAAACAACAAGAACCAAATATGGCCTAAGAGGCCTACAGATAAACATCAACGCCAGCTGTTCCAGGATGTCCCAAGCTGCCACCTGGGAACCCCAGACTACTCGTCGACGTCCACAAAGAACCCACCTTCGAGGTCGGTGAAGTCCTCCTCTGAAACAAAACAAACGACGTTGAGTTCGACGAACTCGCAAGATTAAGAGCTAATTATGCTCGATGAGGCTTTCAAGTTTATGGCTGTTTTGCATAAAGCTGATTTTATTTATGAAAACATAACTCAAAGGCATCGACTACAATATTTTCAAAAGAGGTAAGAAGTACTCTTTCTTTCATCACCTTTCTCACATCAACATCAACCATGTACCTGTTCATCAAAGGCACCTCCCCGAATCACCCTCGAGGAAGCTCACCTTGCATTTGTGAGTGGTACCTCTAGTACCCAGTTTTTAATCATTCCGTTAAAGTTATTCTATGATCTTACCTTCACTTCCCAAGTTCGTCCATAACCGCGGACACGGCTTTTCGAAAAGATTTAACCCTGCAGGGGTGTACAAATGTTTGCCACGCGTACCGTCCGGCCCATTACCTGATCATTAGCTCTCTTCCTTGGAAAGCCGGCTGGGTGGGAGCGGTGTCGACTTCTCCCTCGTTAAGGACTTTCCAGGATCATCAGTGGCGGTAGGACTGCCAGGATCACAACACCCGCCCCACGGCCACTCATTTTCCTAACACCACCATCCTCATACCATTCTCAGCCACCAACTCACGCACGCGCAAATGGAAGCCCGAACTAGAGGACCCTGGCTAGCCCCGCTCGAGTTATTTAGTCTATGAGGGTTCCTGCAAATGCATAGGCCTCACGCATAGTTGCACGCTCAGTCTTGGTTCAAGAGGTATAGAACTCGCACCTAGGCGGCGAGAACGAGACAAAGCACCACAACCACAGTGGCCTCTCATCCCCACCTTTAAGCATTTTATTATCCGTCACCACAATTTCCTCCACCATCAACCATTTATCTCATCACCTGTTTCCAACACAGACCATCCATCGTATAGCTATGCAATTTACTAAGCATGGCTAAGCATCAACATAGCATAGTAAGTATCTCAGGCCACAAAACAATTCTATGTTTAACAGGAGGGAAAACAGGTATTGGCATCGGAAACTTAATGCAACTATAGGGTACTCTAATCCCAGAAAATTGACATTTAGAACCGCATGCAATATTATAGTGGAGAAAATATTTGCGGAAACATAGGATAAGATATGCTCAGAGGGTGGGATTACGCTTGCCTTGATCAGCGTGCTGGTAATACGGATCCTCGGGGTATTGTGGAGTAACCCCGGCTGCTTGATCTAACGAAAAACAAACATCGGGAGGGAACAATCAATCACCACACCTATGCTCAACAAAATGCAATGCGCAAAAATATGATGACATGACATTTTAAATCCCCGGGAGGGGGATGATGCAACTATTCCGATTAAACGGAGTTCGGGTGCTTAGAGGGGCGCATCCCAGATATCCGTGAATTTAGGTCATGGATCATCTTACTTGTTGATCACAGTAGTCGAGACCCTATGTTTTAACTTGTAGATGAATGACATGATCATGTGGAGAATGCAGGGTTTCGATGATTTTATCTACCTGATACCCACTTACAAGGTTGGTTCACCCATCTCTGGACATGTGGGTACATTATACATTTTTAGGGTAGACCGAAGAATTTCAAGTTCAGACAATTTATTTCCTCTCTTAGAGATGCCCGGAGTATTCCTTAAGTCCAACACATTACCAAATACTTGACCAAATAAAAGAAGAAATAGAAAGAGCAGTAAAAATAATTGGTGAAGGGCATTTTCGGAAAATCTAAATTTTCCCTAACCGGAATATCTGACGGAGAATTGAGCTCAAAAATTGGCTAAGGAAAGTATAACGACCGGTACTGGAGAAGATCGGAAAATCCGAAATTTGCTACTCAGAAAATCCGATCGATGCAGAAGTATCGAAAAATCGACTAAGGACCAAAATCTTCCCGCACTGGACTGGCTCGGATTATCCGAGTTCATCTTCCTCGAACAATCCGAGAGCAAGGAGATGCACGGCGACGCGCAGTGGCGTGAACGCAAGGGCGGCGAAGGATGCGACGGCGACGCGCAGCACCGAGACGAGGGGAAGGAACAGGGGGCGAAGGAGGTGGTGTGCTCACCCTGAGCATGTAGGCGTCGGCGGTGAGGCTGGGGAAGCGCGACGGCAGCGAATCGCTCCCGGCGACCCGTGTACGGCGGCGGAGGGAAAACGAGGACGGCAGCGGCGATTCTCGGCCTTCCCGTCGATTCTTGCGGCGAGGAAGTAGAGGAGAGCTAGGCGGAGCTTCCTGCGGTCTTCATTTGGCTCGGGAGCTCCTCAATCGACGGGGAGACGGCAGTGCAACTCGACGGCCATGGCGGCTCGGTGCGGCTCGTGGGGAGGAGGGAAATGGAGGGGACAGGGCAGTGGAGTGGATAGGGCAAGCAGGTGGGGGCCTCGGAGCTTGCTCTCCTGTAGGGAAGAGGGCAGAGGGGGCCCCGGGCGCGGCGTGCGGCATGTGGTGCGGCGCGAGCACGGACTGCTCGTGCGGTCGCTACAGGTGAGAGGAGAGATGATGGCTTTTTGCCGATAACCCCCTAGAGGTTTTAATTTCCTCACGGATAAGTCCTCAGCTAAATACAACGAAGCCCTTTTTACTTCTTTTACAACCAGCATTACAACTCTGATTTAATTGAAGTACCAAAACATTTTATAAAAATATGAGAAAAATCTGGTAGCCTCCCCATATAGTAAGAAGCACCACAAAAATTGGCGTCTCAAAATAAAATTGTTTGGACCACTTTTGTTTATAGTGTTGGGTTATAGCATTTTTGATCAATTCAAAGATGTTGCTCCTTTAACAATTTGGAGCAAACGCAAAATATTGTTTTGGAGCTCTCGGAACTTCCTTGACGAATATGAAATGTCAAAGTAATTTTAGTTTGCAAGATTGAGTGCCTTCATTGCGTTGAGTTTGTTAGAGCAAATTGGGCATTTTGTTTTAGCAACTCCATATCATTTAGATATCAATGTTGTGTTAACTCAAGAGACATGTCTATGCATGGATGCCATGATGCAAATTAACACAAAAGTGGAAAAATTACACAGGTTTTTAGGTTCTTAAACTTCGGGCTGTTACATTTATCTTCTCCTTCCTCTGGTTGCCTGATGAAGAGTATCCGCGTCGCCTCTGGTAAGTTTCGCCTTCTTTTCAATGTTGCGGCTCTGGTATGTCAACTTATTAACCCATCAATGTTTTGCAGGGCCATGTCTGAAGAGGCTACCAAGTCTAATTCCCATCCCACTTCTTCTCAACAAGCTATGAGCGAGGATGATGCTGCTGATAAAAACGTGGGAAACAGTAATGGTGCGACTCAACCAAGGCCCTCCCTGGAGGAAGGTATTGCAGACGCGGCTCCTGCCGCGATTCCAGCCGCAGCTCCATCCACAACTCTGCTGCTGGTAGGATATCTTCTGAAAATAGAATTCCAGCTCCAGAAATAGTTCTAAGGCAATCGCAGATGCCATAATTTCTGCTGGAGACAAGCATGCTGCTCTGCTGCGCGGCTTAGTTGAGCAATTTTCTTCAAGTCGCCAGGTACATATACCGTAGCCCCCAAGGATCAACACCTTGTGTCATCGCACGGGGTGTTGATTCTTTTCCCGGCTTCAAATCGCGAGCCCCCAAATTCCTGGATAATTTACCTATGCGTTTTGCTCTGTTTGTTTTCAGCGTGAACTGTCCTTGCTTGATGCTTCTGGCTCAATAAAGGGTAAAGGCATTTCCATAGACCATCCTGAAATGATGCAGTCTCGTCTGGAGCAGCATAATGAGGTCATTAGGGACCAAGATCAGGAAATAAAATCTCTCAAAGGTCAACTCGACTCCTGCGAAGAGCAATTTAAAGAACTTGAAGCTGATATGCAGCAGCGACTCATGGAGAAAGACGAGGTCATTAGATCTTTGCGAGAAGGACTGGTTCTTAAAACTGAATTGATTGATCGCCTGAAGGGGGACCAGCAAAGGAACTCGCCGCGCGAGATGAAAAATATAACTCGCTGCTCAAAGCCTTTGAGGGTTTTGGCTCCATGGTCAAATAAGCAGTCCTACAGCTTGCTGGTTGGTCTTGTATTCCTTTAATCATACATATTTTGGGTATCCAATCATTACTCTCTGACTTGTTTCTTGCCTTTTCTTTCTTTGACATAGGACCTGAGGCCCCAGTGTCCCGTTCCAATTTGAAGGATCAACTTGTATATCTATCTGACCTCAGCCAGCGCTTCTTAAAGGTTACCAAGGAAGTTATGACGGCAATCACTCCTGCGACTGATGGCCCAACATCTTGCGATTATTGGATAAATAAACTGCTCAAGGTTTCACATTATGTCTCTGATTGGAAACGATCCTCTGCTCGCGCCGGAGCCGCGCATGTTTTGACATTGCTTCGAGCATATTATCCAGAGATAGATGTTGGCAAGGTTGCTCGCCACGGCCTGGCGATGAGCGCAGATGATACTGAATTGCCAATAAGCGAGTACTTCGATATCTGGAAAGGGATGCGCGGGTATGCCACAAAATTTGTTGATAACTTAGACTTGGGCACTTATCTTGATAAATTCAACCTTGATGGGAGCAAGGTGTCCAAGGAAAAGTCCTCAGGAGCTGAGTCATCTCGGGCTGGCACTCCAGCAACAGTATCTGGTGGCCCTTCTGCCTCGTCTGGCGGTGCCCTCATTATTAGGACACCTGCGGCTGCGACTGCGAGACAAGCCGCGCCAATTCCCACTCATGTTGCTCGGAAGAGGAAAAATAAATAATGTGGGACATGCCCGTTAGTCTATAAGATATTCATGTATTATAAACAGTATTTTTTGTGACCTATAAGCAGGTCCTTTTCTTGATAATTCCATTAAGTAGACGCTCGCGCGGCTCAGTATTTCACAGGAACATGTGTGTTCAGGGTCGAGAGCGGCCATGATAGGCAATCAAGCTCGATTGACGTCACACCCCAGTACTTTGGTCGCATAATGCAAGATGCTTCTAGCTTAAGGATTGCCACTAGTTTGGCAAAATTTGAGGTGCGATTGGTACTCGCAATGCTCGTAAGGAGCCCTCAAGGGTCAGTGATATATGAAATTCAAAAGACTCAGCGACTCAATGATAGTTGAGGCGAAACGACAAACCCTTGAATGTCAAGGGTGCCGGCTTTATTTCATAATCACTCGATGTTTTACAGGGTGTTACATGATGATGCAGGCCCTTTAATGCGGGTTTTCTATTCCCCGCAGGCCATGCATACTTGATACTCATCGCACTTAGTTGCGAATTAATACTCCTAACGGAGTGGGTTGAACACCTGATTGGTTCAAATGTTGAGTCGCTAAAAGCGACTCGGGTCGAGCATGACAGCTCCGATGTATGTCTCATGTTGAAGTAGAAAGCCAAGGTGTTGGGCGATCAACCGCATTGAGCTGCGACTTATGTTGAGTTGGGTTTGCTTTGTAAGGTCTCACGATAACTGAGCCCCTTTGGCTGGAGTTATTGATCGAGGCTGAGTCTATGCACATGCGCCATTTCTTGTCTTCTTTTTGTATCAAGGCGACCTCTGGAGCATTATCTTGCTGAGGCGCGACTTCTCGGTGGGTATTTACCATCCGGTGGCTGCATCCTGTTGGCCGCTTCCGCGGTACCTCCAACGCAACTCGTTTTGAGCTGCGATCTCCGATCTGCGACTGATACCCATGTGAAGAGTTGGCGATACAAGCTTCTTCTGCAAGTACTGAGCTTGCGTTCTCGCATTCTAACGCTCTCTGTCTGTCTCCATATATTGTAATAACACCGTTTGGTCCTGGTATCTTTAACTGTAGGTAGACGTAGCAGGGGCGAGCGGTAAATTTGACATAAGCTTCTCTTCCAAAGATCGCATGATATGAGCTTTTGACTGCTACAACCTCAAAGTCTAGGAGTTCTGTGCGGAAGTTCCGCTCCATTCCAAAGCTAACTTCAAGTGTTATCTTTCCGATTGGTCGTGTAACAGCTCCTGGGATTATGCCTTGAATTTCTTTCCTGGATGGTCGTAGCCTTGTCTCGGGTATGTTCATTCTTCGGAGTGTGTCTTGATACAGGATGTTTACTCTTCCTCCTCCGTCCATTAAAACCTTACTTAACTTGTATCCCGCGACTTCTGGCGTGACCACCAGAGCTGGCTGTCCTGGATCCCTTACTTCTGGGGGTGATTGCCGCGACTCCAAATAACCGATTGCTCTGTCCAGCGACGATGCCTTTCGGGCGTTGAAATCTGACCGTTCTTCCAGTTTCCGTCCATTGTTTGTACTTCTACTGTATGAAACTGTCCTATATTTCTTCTAGGTAAAACGTCAGGCCCTTGTTGAGATCTAGATTGGTTCTTGTGCTGCATCGATCCGCTGCGAGCCGTGTCTGGAGTGTCGCCTTCTTTCCACCTTCGTAATAGTGACATTGCGCCTTTGTGTGACCCGCTGGCCTGCCATCTCTTCTGCGATGTAAGTCGCAAGGTACGTCGAAGGTCCCATTGCAGTTATTAGGGAATAAGGCCTTATCACTCTCTTGCTCCTGTATCTGGCGTGTGCGACGTTCAATCTCCGCGGCTTGTAATTTCCCTGTTGGGTTCTGTGATAAGCCGCCTCCCCCTTTATCTGTCTTTGTGTACTTGTTAGCTACTGCCAAAAGCTGGTCGAAACAATCAATCTTGTGCTCTGCGCGACTTAACTTGTGCACCAATGGCTCAAATCTACAGTTCTTTCTCATAGCTTGTATTGCAGCTTGTACTGTTAAGTTTTTGGCGGAGCCAAGGACCTCCGCGATTCTCTTGATCCAGTCGCCGCTTGATTCGTCCTCTTTTTGAATGCATTGTCTAAGTTTTTTCATATCTTCTGTTTGAATCTGCGGATGAACTTGTCCTTCAAGTCTTCCCATGTGCTTATTGATTTCGATGGCAGCCTTAACAGCCAATCCCTCGCTTCCTTGAGTCGCGTCCATAGATCTGCGACTGACGGATCCGACAAAAACTTTTACTGATCCGATGGGAACGATGTATCCGAACTCGATGCGATCTGCCTCGGGTCCCCACTCTGAGTCGTCGATGAAGGGGACCCCATTGATGTCTTCAACTTGGCCGATGGCGATGTCCTTGAAGCATGATTTCGATCCTGCGTGGAACGTGACGCTCTTGATCGCAGGCCCACGGTGGGCGCCAACTATCGTGGTTTGTCACGTCAGGTGTCATAGATGACTTCATAGGTGTGGGATTATGCGAGTCAAGCATCTCCGAGCTTGGGATCGCAGGAACAAAGATCAACACAGATTTACCCAGGTTCGGCCCCCTCAATGTGAGGTAAAAGACCTACTTCCTGCCTACCCTAGATTGGTATTGATATGATAATCAAGGTGTTACAATGGAGGCAATCCGATCTGGTACTCGCCGTATGAGCTAGGGTTTGGGGCTTGATAGCTTGACCCGCTCTAAGTCCTGCGAGTCCTCTTTATATACACAGAGGCTCGCTAGGTTACAAAAGGAAACTTCCCCCATAAGGAATACATCCACAGAGGCCTACTCGGAGACTACTTGGTCTTCACGTCCTCCGGGATATGTCTTCTAGATCTTTCCCCTTATGGCGGTTCAATATTGGGCTTGTTCCCAAGTGGGCCTTCGTCCGTGCGAGTCAATTAAGTCGCACTGGGCCGCGGGTTAATCCAGAAAGTATTCCCCCGACAACCGCCACAAACTCCCCCTTTCTCGCAGTTAGCGGAAAGACGGAAAGCTATCAAAGCACCTAAATTATAAGTCCTATCACACCTCAAAGCAGCTGAGATGAAAGCCAAGTCATAACCAGATAATTTGTTTGCATTTTTCCTAGCTAGAACACACTTGCCAGCGTAATAGGCAAAATATCGAATAGATGGGAGTTGAATGCTTCAAATTTTACCACCCTCATCTGCTAAACTTCTCCCTTGGCAGATCTCCTCATACAGGTCCATTAGAGGCTTAGGTTGCCCTCTAAACTTCTCGCGTGATCCCCAATGTGGTATCTTAATAGCTGTACAAAAATCATCAAAGGGCAAATTTACAGCTTTATTGTAGATGTTATAGTGAACCATGGGGTTTGGTGAAGACCAACTGAATCTAAAGTTTTGAACCACTGACATAGTCAGTTTTGCATATTGATATGGTTCATCAACAACAAAATCTTCCAACCCTGCATTAGAGACTAGAGTATTGAAATCTTGCAAAATCCCTGCAGCAGTCATGAAGTTAGAGCATGGATAGATAGAGGGGAACAAGGCGTCTTCGCGGTTGACTCCCATGACTTCATGCGCCTCCAATTCATTATAATCAAGTTGATGTTCATTCATCCTCCTTTTCTCAAATTTTTAACAAAACCTCATAAAAATTGATTTTGGAGCAACTAATTCAAATAAACTACTATAGAGACTTGCAAGAGGGCTAGACATGCATCAAGACTAATTAATCTAAGCATAGAACAAGCATGCAAACTCATTTAACATGTCACCTACAGTACCAAAATACATAAGAAATACACAACTAAATAAAATTCTACTTGGATAATCGGAGGAGTCACATACCGGAGAGCAAACGGTCCAAATCTCAGCAACAAAGATGGGCTGAGCAAGGAGATCGAAAATCGCGAGCAAGAGCAGCAAGAACACGAGTTTGAGCAATGGTGGAGTGTTTGGTCGGGAGAGAGAAAGGAGTGAGGAGGATGAGTGAGTGGAGGGCCAGGTGAGACCCACACCATGCCACGGCGCGGCCACACCCCTGCCGCGCCAAAGGGTGGCGTGGAGGCATGGTGGGTCCCCCTGGTCATCCCCAGGTGCTCCTATGTTCCTCTTTTAAAACTAAGATTTGTGATATAATTTTCAGAAGTTTTTGAAAACTTTCCTTTTGCACATTTTCTAGGTATTTAAATAATAAACTTAGAGCAGAAATAAAATTTTATAAAGACCAATCTCAACTAAAAACTTTGCAAGTTCAGTAGCACAATAGTAGGTAAAACAAGGATGAGAAATAAAATATTGTTTAGTACTTCTATGCATTTAAAACATATTTGTTAACAAGGTTGATCAAGTCTTGTCACCAAATAAATTTTATATGACATAAAAGAATTAAACCACATGAGACAATCATGTTACCTTGAATTGTATAGCAATAGATCCAATCATAATACTTTGAAATCCTTCTTGAGATTCATATATAGGGCAATCAATACTTCCCACTTTGATAGTTCTAAAATTAGCTATTGTATTTACTCCATATATCTTGTCCAGCTTTTTGGGAAAATAAATAGTATGCACATTGTCATTAACATTGAAAGTTACTTTTCCTTTGTTGCAATCAATAACAGCCCCTGCAGTGTTAAGAAAAGGTCTCCCAAGAATAATAGACATATTATCATCTTCAGGCATTTCCAACACAACAAAGTCAGTTAATATCAAACAATTTTTAGCCACTTGAACCGGAACATCCTCACATATGCCAACAGGAACAACAGTAGACTTATCAGCCATTTGCAAAGATATATCAGTTGGTATCAATTTATCCAAATAAAGCCTCTTATAAAGAGAGAAAGGCATAACACTAACTCCTGCTCCTAAGTCACATAGAGCAGTTCTAACATAATTATTTTTGATGGAGCAAGGAATAGTTGGTATACCTAGATCTCCAAGCTTCTTTGGAACCTTACCATTGAAAGAATAATTAGCAAGCATAGTAGAAATTTCCTTATTAGGAATCTTCCTTTTGTTAGAGACAATATCTTTAATATATTTCGAATAAGGAGGCAATTTAATAGTATCAGTCAAAGGAATTTGCAAAAACAAGGGTTTCATCCAATCACAAAATTTATTATAGTGTTCCTCTTCCTTTGATTTATGTTTCTTATTAGGAAAAGGCATTTGCTTTTGCACCCAAGGTTCTCTATCATTACCATGCTTTTTAGCAATGAAATCCTCTTTAGTATACTTTTTATTCTTAGTATGCTTTTCAGGTTCCTCCTCACTCTCCTCTTTATCAGAAGCATCATTCTTATCCTTATCATTGTTATGTTCATTACCACTTTCAGTTTCAGCATCAGAGATAGATATACTATTTGGATCATTAACATGCTCATTTTCTTTAATTGGTTCAGAAGATTCTTCAACATGTTTATGTTTCTTTTCTTCTTCTTTTTCTTAGAAGGAGTACTAGTTTCATTAGCTAGTTGAGAATCTTGCTCAATTCTTTTAGGATGTCCTTCAGGATACAAAGGATCCTGAGTAGAAGCACCACCTCTAGTTTCTATAACAAAAGCATGTTTATCATTTTCTCTAGAAGCATTAACTAGCAGATCTTTTTGTACCTTAGTAAGTTGATCTATTTGAGTTTGAACCATATGGAAATGTTTAATAAGCATTTTAACATCATTAGAAGTTCTTTCCATAATATCATGCAAATTACTAATAGCTCGAGAATTTTCTATCAGATGATTCCGCACTCTCATATTAAAATTATCCTGCTTAACAATATAATTATCAAATTCATCTAAGCATTGATCAGGAGGTTTAGAATAAGGAATATCTCTATCATCAAAAAGTTGGAGAGAGTGTACCTCAACTGTGGATGGGTGAGGAATTGGCTTACATAATTTTTCTATTGGTGGCAGATTCTTCACATCTTCAGATTTTATACCCTTCTCTTTAAGAGATTTCTTGGCTTCTCTCATTCCTTCATCATTTAATTCAAACATTCCTCTCTTCCTTGGTGTGGGTATCGGGGTCGGCTCAGGTATAGTCCAATCATCATGATTTTGACTTATTTTAGCCATTAATTCCTCAGCTTCATCTGGAGTTCTTTTCCTAAAACACAGCCAGCACAACTATCTAGGTATGTCCTAGATTCAACAGTTAGTCCATTATAGAATATATCAAGAAGTTCATTTTTAGCTAGTTGGTGTCCAGGCCGAGCTCTAATTAAAGAACAAAACCTTGCCCAAGATTCAGGCATTTTCTCTCCTTCGGTTTGTTTAAAGTTAAATATTCTCTGCAAGGCAGCATGTTGAGCACTAGCAGGAAAATATTTCTGAAGAAGACATTAACTAAACCCATAGGACTCTCAATAGATCCCGGAGACAGATTATTAAACCAAGTTTTAGCTTCATCTTTCAATGAGAAAGGGAAAATTTTAGTAACAAAGTAACTGCGTTTCTTAATATCATCAGAAAACAAACTACTCAAAGTAGAAAGCTCATTCATGTGTTGCACAGCACTTTCATTTTCAGTACCTCGGAAAGGTTCTTTCTCAACAATAGATATATGTGACAAGTCCAAAGAGAAATCATAATCCTTATCCCTAATATTTATGGGGGATGTAGCAAACTTAGCATCCGGAGACAGTTTGTAATTAACAGCACGTCTTGCAAGAAGGTTTTTAATAGCACTAGCATCTTTAGAAGCATTGCATTCTTCAATAAATTCATCATTAAGTTCAACATAAGTTTCTTCGAGATCATCACTAGTATGTTCTCTTAATTCATGTGAACTAACAGGTGTAATGGGACTTTCATTAGGTGTTTCAGCATTTTCAGTTTGTCTAGATTTAGCAATTGTAGCATCTAGAAAAGGACCTAATGAACCACTCTCATCAAGCACAGTAGAAGCATCATCAAAACTATCAGAAATATTTTCAGATTCAGCAGAAGTAGCAACACGTGAAGCATGTGCATGTGGTGGTGTAATAAGTTGACTCATAACAGTACGTGAATCAAGAGCAAAAGAGGTACTCAGAGTTGTACCTCTCCTTGTAGTGGATGGCAATATGCGGACCTTCTCATCACGAGGTTTACCCATGATGAATAAATTGCAGTGATCAATATCACTCTCAGGTGAGCTTATAAATAGAGCTATGCTCCCTGGCAACGGCGCCAGAAAATAGTCTTGATGACCCACAAGTATGGGGGATCGCAACAGTCTTCGAGGGAAGTAAAACCCAAATTTATTGATTCGACACAAGGGGAGCCAAAGATATTTATAAGCCTTAACAGATGAATTGTCAGTTCAGCTGCACCTGGAAATAGACTTGCTCGACACAGTTTATCAGTAGCAACAGTTTATAGCAGTAGCAGTAGTGAAATAATAGCAGTAATGAAATAAACAGCAGCAGTAATTGTAATAGACAGCAGGATTAAAATACTATAGGCATAGGGATGGATGAACGGGCGTTGCATGGATAAGATAATTCATATAATAGTCAAGACATGGGCAATTGTAGGTAGATAATAATAATAAAGCATCCAGGTACTAAGTAATCATAGGCATGTGTTCCGTATTTAGTCGTACGTGCTCGCAATGAGAAACTTGCACAACATCTATTGTCCTACTAGCCCGTTTGCAGCGGGGCTTCAAGGGAAACTACTGGTAATTAAGGTGCTCCTCTTAATAAAGCACCGGAGCAAAGCATTAACACTCCGTGAACACACGTGATCCTCACATCACAGCCATCCCTCCGGTTATCCCAATTGCTGTCACTTTGGGGCCTCGGGTTCCGGACAATTATATGTGTATACAACTTGCAGATATGATCTAAAGCAATAATTATCCTCATGATACAATAACATGTTCAGATCTGAAATCATGGCAGTCGGGCCCTAGTGACAAGCATTAAGCATAACAAGTTGTAACAATGACATAAAGTACTAACAACGGATACTAGTCATCATGCCCTAACAATCTGATATCTATTACATGAATGATCTCATCCAATCCCTACCATCCCCTTCAGCCTACAGCGGGGATTACTCACACATGGATGGGGGAATCATGAATGGTTGATGGAGAGGCGTCGGTGATGATGATGGCGATGATCTCCTCCAATTCCCCGTCCCGACAGGGTGCCAGAACGGAGTTTCTGGTCCCGAATTAGGGTTTTCGATGGCGGGGGAGCTCTGGAGTGTTTCGGGGAAAAGCGTCGATCCTCTCTGGTTTTTAGGTCAAGGGATTAAGTAGTCAAAGGGCGTCGCGAGGTGGTGTCCGAGGCGGCCACGCCACCCCCAGGCGCGGCCCACCTCTGCCAGCGCGGGGCATGGCGTGGGGCCCGTTTGGCCCGCCTCCGTCTCGTCTTCTGGCTCCGTGTGTCTTTTGGAAAAATAGGAACTCTGGAATATTTTTCGGGAATTTTCCCGAAACTTGACTTTCTGCACAAAAACAAGACACCAGGGCAATTCTGCTGAAAAAGCGTTAGTCCGTGTTAGTTGCATTCAAAACACACAAATTAGAGGTAAAACAACAGCAAAGTGTTTGGGAAAGTAGATACGTTTTGGACGTATCAGCTATCAAGATCGGGGTCCTGTAAAACCGTGTACCAGGTCATCGTAGGTGGCTTGACCGAATGACGAGTGGAGAAAAGAAAAGATCTGTTCGACAATACAGTTGAGACCCGAGGACCGCCACGTCCGAGAGAAAGAACGGAGATTCTTGAAATGCTGAACAATTGGGAGGAGTGTCCTTTGCCGGGAAAGAATCAAAAGGCACCCGACCCTCTTTGTAGAACATGGAAAATGAAGTCTGTATTTTGGGACTTGCCTTACTGGCCACTTCTTAATACACCACATTCTCTTGATTCAATGCATATCATTAAGAACGTGACCGAGAGTATGTTGGGCACAATTTTCATGATGCCGGACAAGGGTAAAGATGGACCAAAGGCAAGAAAAGATTTGGAAGAACTAGGAATCAGGGAAGATCTTCATGTATCGAAGAAGGCAAAATTGGATCACGAGAGAATCATGTAAACCCTAAATCTCTCACATGTGCATGACATTCATATGCAAGTAAACATAGAGTTTCAATTATTCAACTTAACAAGTAAAATTGATTCATGACCTAACTCCACGGTATATTCGAGAGGTGCATTCAAGCATCCGGACTCCGCTTAAATTGAATAGGTTGGATCATCCTCATCTCGGGGATTTAATTTGTCGTGTCATCATGTGTTTGCGCATTGCATTCGTTAAACTTGTGTGGTGATTGATTGTGCTTCCGTGGTTATGTTTCGATAGATCAAGCCGCCGGGGTTACTCCACAATACCCCGAAGAGCCGTACTACCAGCACTTTGACCAAGGCAAGCGTAATCCCCCCCTCTGAGCATATCTTATCCTATGTTTCCGCAAATATTTTCTCCACTACAATATTGCATGCTGTTCCAAATGTCAATTTGCTTGGATTAGAGTATCCTATAGTTGCATTAAGATTCTGACGCCAATTACCTGTTTCCCCTCCTATTATCCATAGGATTGTATTGTTGGCCTGAAATACTTAACTATGCAATGTTGCTGCTTAGCCATGCTTAGTGAAATGTTTATGCGTCCGATGGTTATGTCATGTTGGAATAGGTGTTGAGATGTTCAGATGATGGTGGAGAATTGTGGTAACAGGAAATAAGATGCTAAAAGTTGGGGATGAGAGGCCACTGAGGTTGTGGTGCTTTGTCTCGTTCTCGCTGCCTAGGTGCGAGTTCTTTACCTCTTGAACCAAGACTGAGCGTGCAACCATGAGTGAGGCCTATGCAATAGCAGGAACCCTCATAGACTAAATAACTCGGGTGGGGCTAGTCAGGGTCCTCTAGTCCGGGCTTCCATTTGCACGTGCGTGATGATGGTGGTTGAACTGGGATGAGGATTGTGGTGTTAGGAAAATAAGTGGCCGTGGGCGGGGTGTTGAAGGCACGTGCGTGCCCTGCCGCCACTGATGATCCTGGAAAGTCCTTAACGAGGGAGAAGTCGACACCGCTCCCACCCAGCCGGCTTTCCAAGGAAGAGAGCTAATGCGCAGGTAATGGGCGGACGGTACGCGTGGCAAACATTGTACACCCCTGCAGGGTAAATCTTTTTGAAAAGCCGTGTCCACGGTTACGGACGACTTGGGAAAGGACGATAAGATCATAGAATAACTTGAACGGAATGATTAAAAACTGGGTACTAAAGGTACCACTCAAGATTGCAAGGTTAGCTTCCTCGAGGGTGATTCGAGGGGGTGCCCTTGGAGAACATGTACAGTGGTACATGGTGGTTGATGTTGAGAAAAGGTGATCAGAAGAAAGAGTTACTCCTTACCTCTTTTAAAAATACTCTGATTAGTCGATGCCATTGAGTTATGTTTTCTTAAATAAAATCAGCTTTATGCAAACAACCATATAACTTTGAAAGCCTCATCGAGCTAATGCTCTATATATAATCTTGCGAGTTCGTCGAACTCAACGTCGTTTGTTTTGTTTCAGAGGAGGACTTCACCGACCTCGAAGGTGGGTTCTTTGTGGACGTCGACGAGTAGTCTGGGGTTCCCAGGTGGCAGCTTGGGACATCCCGGATCAGCTGGCGCTGGATGTTTATTTGTAGGCCTCTTAGGCCATAATTTGGATCTTGTTGTTTAGACAACTTAATTCGCTTCCGCATGTTGTAATGTTGGGTCTGTGACCTCTGGTTGTCATTTGCTATCTTTCTATTATAAGAGTTGAACTATCATGATTTGTGTCGTAGAGTCTGTGATGTGCCAGTTGTTCCACAAGTCTTGGTCTCTCTATTATGCATTGAGGGTTGTGCCTGTGTTAAGGCATCAATCGGGGTGTTGCGTTGCCGATGATCCATTCCGAGCAACGCCTGCCAAAGGTTTTGGCCGGGGATTGGTAGACCCGTAACCTCCGGTTGTATCGCTTAACGGTGACACACAACATCACTGTATAACAGTCGGGTCAGGGCGCCACAGCATCCTACTTGGCTCACTTGCACCATCCCTGTAATTTATATGTCCAATTTAACTATGAGGCACAACTCATAAGCATTTTTACTTACTTTTGTCATTCTTGAAATGCCGATGATTCAAATTTTGTCTAGTTCTTGTATAATTTGCGCGCATCTTGTTGTATTCTAGTTCACGTTTACACTACTTCTTGTGTAATGCACTCCCTAATGTTTGTTATATGTATATATAGGAGGAAAATGAATCTGTGTGAGGACTGGGATAAGAAGTTTGGCGTTATTTTGCCATGGGATGTTGAAGATCAACTGGTATGTTTAACTTCGCCATGTTCTTTTTATTGTTGATAGTTATTGGTAAACATATATGTTTCATTCATATGCATGTGCCAATGATTCTTGTTTCTCGCAGAACATCCCGTGCAAGGCTAGACATGACTTTTTGGAGCATGTGCGTGTTGCCCTAACTGACCATAGGACATTTGAAGTCAGCTTGGTACAGATGACGCTGCCCACTAGCAGTTTCAGAGTTCTGTGTACGAACTCTGAAAGGTGCACTTACTTCAATGGTGCTCGTTGGACACAACTTGTTCATTCATACAACATGGAACCTACCTATAGGTGCACCTTCTTTCTCGATCATGACCACGAAGAGACGTACTTCATGTACAGGGGACCACAAGCCTCCTCTAGTTCCGAGTAGGAGGATCATGACCCTAGAGGTGGGAATGAGGCTGAGCCTGAGGTGATTCAGAGTCTAAGTGACTAACTAGCTCTATCTAGCCTAGTTAGAAATAAGTTGACTAGCAAGAACTTTGTTGAGGAGAGCACTGTTGCCAGTACTATTTCTGTTAAATTTCATGATTCTGTTTCTGTGAATTATGCTGTTAATTATTGACTTTTAAATTAGTGCTCTTTTTTTAACTTCCTTAATACAAATCACTGGCGTGGCGTCCCTCGCTGGTGATCGCAGCTAAAAACCGGCGTGGCCACAGACTCGTCGGTGATCTCAGTTAATCACCAGCGTGGCCGCATACTCGCCGGTGATCCAAAATAATCACCGGCGTGGACTCACGCTCGCCAGTGATCTCAAATAGCACTGGCGTGAAGTTACCGACATGTGTGTTTCTCGCCGGTGATCCCAAAAACGACTCGCCGGTGATTAGCTATTTCCTTGTAGTGCATCTCACCCCGTGTATGTTTAGTAATGGAACCATGTACGGAAACTAACAGGTTCCCCTATTGGTTTTTGACCGGTAGTATCGAACATGTAGGATCACACGCCTAAGTCTACTTTAGGTGGTTGAACAAATTGATGGTTGGAAAAATGAGATAGAGTCACCCGGAATAGTTTTGAAGTGATCGAAATATTTCGGAGAGATTTCAGAAGTGTTTCCGAGAATTTAATAAGTGGGTCCGAGATGTCCTCGGGTCAGAGAAATAGCTTGTATCACTGTCGTATTAATTCCAATATTTTCTATAAAGGGTAAAATACTCATCTGGAGGTTTTTGGACAAATACTGGAAGAGGAGAGAAGTGTCGGAAGGGGGCATGGGATGTCCCAGGGCTGCGCTACACCAAGCGGAAGCCGCATGGTCCATAGGCCACCTAGGCCGGCGGATGGCCCTCTTGGGCTGCCTCCCCACTTGTCTTAAGGGCCAAGGAAGGCGATGGCCGAATTGGGCCAAAAGGGCCATCTAGGGAAGTTGCACGCCCTTTCTTGGGGGACAAGGCTTCCTGGAGCGGCCGACCCTAGGTCCTCCTTCTCCCTATGTAAAGGAGGGGAGGGGCACCCCTCCTCCCATGCATTGGAGTTGGGGAGGTGTGCCCCCCCCCTCCTGGTGTCATCTCACATTAGATCTAGATATATCTCTCTCCCATGTGTTGGCACCTCAACCATACTTATTCCAGTAGAAACTTAGTCCTGGACGACAAAGTTCTGCTGAACTTGAGGAGACAAATGTCTGTGGACTCTCAGAGTGATCAAATGTTTGATCCAAATCGAGTTGGACGCGGACATCAAAATTCTGGACGGCGGGATGCTGACGGACTGGAGCGGGGAATCGGCGACATTCTCACCGTTAGCTAGGCTTAGCCGTGAGAATCTTCATCATACTTCATCAATATCTACATCGACAACTAGTTCCACTAGACGGTGTCAGTATGGTAACTAGATCAAGTCTCGCTTATATCTTCTTAGATAGATCTTAATTATTACGTGTAAGGCAAAAATTTGAAATTTTTGCACGTAACCCAACAATTCTTATGTTGCATACGGAAGTTATGGTTTTGTGGAATTTTCTATAGGTAGGACACACTTATAATTAATTTTATTTCATATGCACGTGTACTAGCCTTCATAGATGCCTAGTTCAGAGATGCCCTCCCTTTGCTCGTATGGTGGCCCATCCAAAGTGCATATTTAGTTTTTGGACAAAAACTAAGTCTCACTAGAGATGTCTTATACCCCCTCAAAAAAAACTAGACATGTCTTATCCGCTTACCCAATTATCCCACTATCCTTCCCTCCTCCCTTTCCATCCCCCTCCCCCCATATAGTTTTTCATTATGATGTCTTGGCCCTCCAAGCATTTTACAGACACTACTATCTTTTGATGCTATATCGAGGACGTGGTCATCTAGTCTAGCTATTTTCAAATCCCCAAGTCTCTCTAGACATATATTGTTTTTCATGTGATTGGAGGTATTGTACTGTTAGCATCCCACCCACGGACTGATTTAGCTGGCCACCGTAAGTTGGTATTTCCTTCAACCACAGAGCGCATAAGACTACCCATAGTGGAAGTAACATAGGTAGAAATATAGATACCACATAGGTAAAAAACTAACATGACATGTAATTAATGAAGAGAGAGGCAAATAGAGTAACATAGGTAGTTACCGTAACATCACACTGTTATAATACAATATGAGTCTACAAGCTAATTAACTTTTTTTGCATGATACCACACATATGTTACTTTCCACTGTGGAGGTAGTAACATAGAATAGTAACATTTGCATGTTACTAGTCTAGGTTACTCTCTACTATGAGCAACCTAAGAAAACCTCAGTCGCAACAACCACCACGCACTTTAGTTAAAAATATTTATTTCATCGGGGGTAGAACCTATGGTCGAGCGACCAGTCGATTAACAAAATATTCTAATAAAAATGAAAAGATAGTAAAAACATCATGCCAATGGTTCATTCATACTCTAGAAGTTTCTATTAACTAACCATGTACCAAAACTATTTAGATATTTTAGACAAAATTATTTAGTAATATATATAACCATAAACCGTCTAAGATGGTTTGGTCATATAGAACGTAGGCCTCCGGAAGCGCCATTGCATACCGGGCGGATAAAGCGGGATGAGAATGTTAAGAGGGGTCGTGGTAGGCCAAACTTGACATGGGAGGAGTCTGTTAAGAGAGATTTGAAGGATTGGAATATCACCAAAGAACTAGCCATGGATAGGGCTGCGTGGAAGTTAGCTATCCATGTGCCAGAACCATGACCTGGTTTCGAGATCTTATGGGTTTCAACTCTAGCCTACCCCAACTTGTTTGGGAAAAAAGGCTTTGTTGTTGTTGTTGTATATAACATAAATATGTATACATTATATAGTTGATATACGCGGTTGGAAAAAGTTATGTGTGAAGAAAATTATGTTAGAAACTAAAGTTTACTTTAGCAAAGTGGAAGTCTATCTTCAATGCAAAATATTATAAAAATGCATATCAAACATATTTAATATCTTTGTTGTGTGCTTACCTCATATCACAAATAGTAATGGAGAAATATACCCGCTAAGAGTGTATGATGCTAGGACTAAGTTGTAAAAAAGTATAAAAGTTAAGTACAAATTTTATTTGTTTCAAATCGTCCCACCCACGGACTGATTTAGCTGGCCACCGTAAGTTGGTATTTCCTTCAACCACAGAGCGCATAAGACTACCATGGTGGAACTAACATAGGTAGAATATAGATACCACATAGGTAAAAAAACTAACATGACATGTAATTAATGAAGAGAGCCAAATGGAGTAATATAGGTAGTTATCGTAACATCACACTGTTATAATGCAATATGAGTCTACAAGCTAATTAACTTTTTTTTGCATGATACCACACATATGTTACTTTCCACTGTGGAGGTAGTAACATAGAATAGTAACATTTGCATGTTACTAGTCTAGGTTACTCTCTACTATGAGCAACCTAAGAAAACCTCAGTCGCAACAACCACCACGCACTTTAGTTAAAAATATTTATTTCATCGGGGTAGAACCTATGGTCGAGCGACCAGTCGATTAACAAAATATTCTAATAAAAATGAAAAGATAGTAAAAACATCATGCCAATGGTTCATTCATACTCTAGAAGTTTCTATTAACTAACCATGTGAAAGGGCATATTTTATATCCCCTAGTTTTTGTGTGTTAGGCAACAACACTAGGATACATCTAATGTGATGTTAAGTGGTGCAGGAGTCAAAAGAAATATTTGCACGTTGCATCGAAACACTTGACAGGAAAAGGAAGTCTGCTTTGCTTGCCCAGTCCGGAGTCTCCGGTCTTCAGGGGCTCAGGGGCCGGAGACTCCGGCCTCTCAGCCTTTGACACATTCGACGACAGCTACGGTATAGGGTCCGGAGTTACCCCGGAGTAACCCCGGAGTCTCCGCACCTCCAGTCCGTAGTCTCCGCACCCAGACAGAGTTTTGAAGCGAAGTGATCGAGCGACGGCAGCTGCGGTATCGGGTCCGGAGTGACCCCGGAGTTCCCCCGGAGTCTCCGGCCCAAGTGGACAGAAACAGCTAGTTTTTCTGGAGGGGTATAAATACCCCTCCACCTACCTCCAGCCAGCTAGCTCGCCCAAACTTGAAGTCTCCATTATTGCAAGCTCAAGAATCACTAGATCTCCCAATCCCTCCACCCAAACTCGTTGATACTTGGAGGATTGAAGGAGAAGGCCCGGATCTACATCTTCACCAAGCCGTTCTTCATTTCCCCCTCATTCACTTGAGGGCCCTTGGCTAGGATTTCCATTAGGAAAACCTAGCTTCTTGTTGACTCACTTGTTGTCTTTGTGACAGATTTGTAGCTGTTCGGGAGCCCCCAATCCTCTTGTGGGTTGTGCCCCGGATCGTTGTTGTAAGGGCTCCGGATTCCGCCTTGAAGGATTCCGATAGTGGAAGGTGAACCAAACCTTTGTGGTGCGGTTCATCGGAGAAGAAGGTGACGCCTTTGTGGCGGTTGAGTTTTGACCTTCGTGGTAGCTCACACCTCTCCAACGAGACGTACTCCCCTAAAAAGGAGGAACTCGGGATTACATCCGTGTCTCCGCGTGCTTTCACTTCGGTTACTTCTATCCTTGTTTATAGTCTTTACTTCGTGTACTTGTTTAGTTGCTAGCTTGTCATATAGGTAAATTCACCTTAGTTGCATATCTAGAGAATTTACCTTTTGTGTCAAGCCTAATTTGAAAAAGTACTAAAATTGAAGTAGCACCTATTCACCCCCCCCCCTCTAGGTGTCATACGATCCTTTCAATTGGTATCAGAGCCTCGGCTCTCTTGTTGGGCTTAACCGCCTAAGAGAAGTATGACACGAAGTGATGGTGATCCCTGAGGACCAAGCCACTACGGCATCCATGGCCGATCTCAAATCGATGGAGACATCTTTGATATCGTCCATGGATACCAAATTTGCCGAGATGCGTGAGTTGATCACACAACTCGCAAGTGGCAAGGTTCCTAAGGAGACCACCCCACTAGAGACTCCGCTACCTCCCATGACGGTGATACCGAGGAGGGAAAAGAGGAAAAGAAAGGGGTTGAAGATAAAGAAACCGACCCTAAGAAATCTTCCACTCTACCACCACTCCCGAAGGTGGGAAGCCGGAGTACCATGGGGTTCCCTTTGCGTACTCTCCCGACCCACCTATCCATCATACTCGCATAAACCCTTTGGGTCCACCTCCTAAACTTAATGCATTGGCTTTTGCTACTTGGCAACACTTAATGAAATCTCATATCAACAGTTCCTCTATCGAGCTTTGGAGGATCATTCAAGAGGGATACAAGGCCGTGAATCCTAACAACTTGACAAGAAGAGAGGTGGCCGAGAAACAACTCAATGCTTCCGCTCTCCACATGATTGAACTTGCCGTTGGAGAAAGTGGTCTTCATCACATTCAAAACGTCTCCACCGCCAAAGAAGCTTGGAAGTGCCTTGAGGTGGCATTTCTTGGAAATGAAAGCATGAAGAGGAATAGATGATGCTTGAGCAATGAGGCCGAAGGTTTCTACATGCTTGATAATGAAACTCATGAGAGATGTATGGAAGACTCAATTCTTGCCAAGCCTTTCATAATGTTGGGGCAACCTATGTGGATGATGCTTGGATCAAGAGGAAGTATGTGAATGCTCTCATGCCCTTCGAGCCCGTTGACTTGAAGGCCATTCAAGGAAAATTCAACTACCTTGAGATGACATCCAATGAAGTTATGCAAGAGATGCAAGCCTCCAAGGTTGCCACCAAGAATGCTCTAGACAACCGTGCTAGGGCCATGGGAATGAAGCAAGGTCCCTCTCTTGCTTTGAAGGCCAAGGTTGTGTGCCTTGATGAACATGATGAAGTTGAAGCATGCCCGAACAACCTTCCTCCCGATGAACTTGAACAAGCCCTCCATGGTCACATAGCTCTTGCAACAAGGACTTTTGGAATGACCCGGCCAAGGCAAAGGCTCAAGTTGATCGAACAAACAATCCAAGTGGGAAGAAGGAGTTTGCTAATAGGATAAAGACTTGCTACAATTGTCATAACAAGCATCACTTCATCAAGATTGTCCTTATGAGAATAGAGAGCAAAACGGTGGAAGGCTTGTCCTCAAGGGCAATCAAACATGATACAAAAGAAGCCTTTTGTCAAGAGGAAGCCATTCTTCAAGAAAGCACCAAGAATTGTGTTGTTGACTCAAGAAGAGTATCCTTCCGAGGATTCCGAAGAAGAAGAAGAACCCACTCGTGAGGTGGCCGCTTTGGCCATTGTATCAACTCCACCTCCTTCTCTCTTCGAATCCCCCAATGAGAACCTCTCCATCAACACCGCTCGTTGCCTCATGGCTTCCGTCACCGAGGTATCATCTTCTACTCCCAAGACTATGCATGAAATAGATGATAAAACTAGTCTTGTGATTAAGAAAGAACTTGTTGCTTCCGATACTATTGTGGCTAACTTGCAAGGTGAAGCTAAGGCATATGTTGAGTCTCTCTTGAGACAACTTGATGCGGCCGAAGAAATCCTTGATGACAAGGGAAAAATTGAGAGAGAGGATTCTCTCACCATAGCATCCTTGAATGCTTCCATAGAATCCTTGAATGCTTCTCTTGAAGAGAGAGTGAATATAGAACCTCTCTTGAGGAAAGAATTGAGTCTCTTGATGATAAAAATGATGAAATAATTGCTAAAATCATTAAGGATAGAGATCATGTCTTTGCTAAATATAAAGTGATTAAAAAGGAGAAAGCCGAGTTTGTGGTTGCTAATGCTAGACTCCTTGAGGATGTGGAGAAACTTAACAAGGCTCACAAGGCCTTGGAAAGTACCCACTCTCTTCTAGTCAAGTCTCATGAGCAACTTCAAACTCAACTTTCCAAATCTAACTCACCTAGCACCTCTACTCCCTCTTGTGATCATGCAAATGTTATTGAGGAAAATGCTAGGTTGAAGGTTGAGCTTGCCAAGGCCACTAGTGCCAAGACCTCTATTCCTAAAGGTAAAGAAAAGGTTGTTGCTCAAATTTTTGAGCAAAAGCCACACAAAGGGAAGGAGGGCCTTGGTTATGTGGCCAAGGCAAAGAAGAAGAAGAGCAACACCAATGCCAAGCCCGCACAAGCCAAGACTCCATTGCGGGTGGTAATGCCACTAGGGGCAAGACCACTCGTAGTGACTTTGCGGGGCATAACAATCCCAACTACATTCTTTATGTTGATTATTATGGGATGTTTATGCAAAATATGTTGGTCCTTATGATGGTTACATTGCTTACTCTATTTGGGTTCCTAAGACCCTTGTTGCTAACAAAAGAGGACCCATTGAGAAATGGGTACCTAAAACCAAGCAATGATTTCTTGTAGGACTATGCTTCCGGTGGGTCTAAATGGGTGGTTGATAGTGGATGCACTAGTCATATGACCGGAAGCAAAGAGATCATGACGGAGTTGGGACCAAATATAAATCAAGCATCCGTCTCCTATGGTGATAAATCAAAAGCGGAGGTAACGGGTCTCGGCAAGGTGGTAGTTGCAAAGGATATCACCCTTGTAAATGTCATGCTTGTCGAGTCCCTCGGTTACAATCTTATGTCCGTTCGTGCACTTAATAAGATGAATTTTGATGTCCATTTTACTATTGATATGGTGGTACTCTTGAGGAGCAAGACTCTAAAGGTCATGTTCGTTGGGTATGTTGAAAATGAGTTGTTCGTGGTGGACTTTTCGGGGTCTACCAACACTCAAGCAATATGCCTATTCGGAAAGGCCGACGTGGGATGGTTGTGGCATCGCCGCTTGTCCCATGTCAACATGAGAACTTTGCAAAGTCTTCACAAGGGTGGCCACATTCTTGGACTAAAAGACAATGTTTCTTTTTCTAGAGATCGTCTTTGTAGGGCTTGTGTTGAAGGAAAGATGCATGATTCTCCCCATCCAAGCAAGACCATCATTTCATCAAAGAGGATATTGGAACTTCTTCATGTTGATCTCTTTGGTGCCGTGCCTCAACCTAGTCTTGGTGGGAAGAAATATTGTTTGGTGATTGTTGATGACTATTCAAGATTTACTTGGGTTTATTTCTTCAAGACGAAGGATGAGACCCAACAAGCCGTCATCGACTTTTCCAATAAGTTCAACGCCAATACAATGTCCCTATTTGGTCATTAGGAGTGATAATGGCTCCGAGTTCAAGAACTACACCTTAAATGAGTTTCTTAGTGAAGAGGGGATTCGTCATCAATATTCCGCTGCATATACCCCTCAACAAAATGGTGTAGCCGAAAGGAAGAACCGGACTCTCATGGATATGGCAAGGTCTATGTTGGCGGAGTTTAAGTCTCCGCTATTCTTATGGGCCGAGGCTATCTCCACGGCGTGTCACTCATCTAACCGGCTATTCTTTCGAGTTGGCAAGAAGTTTACATCTTATGAGATGCTCACCGGCAACAAGCCCAATGTCTCCTACTACCGAGTATTTGGTTGTAAGTGTTTCTATAAGAACAAAAGTGTTCGTTTGTCTAAATTTGAATCTAAAGCTTTAGAGGGTGTTTTTGTTGGGTACGGTGCCGAATCTCACACCTATAGAGTCTATGACAAAACCGTTGGGAAAGTCATAGAATCTTGTGATGTGAGGTTCGATGAGAATGACGGCTCCCAAGTGGCGCAATTTCATGTTTGTGATGTAGATAATGAAGAGCCTCAAGATGCTATAAGAAGAATGGGCATTGGTTTCCATCGTCCCGTTGAGATTCATTACGAGTCTCCTCAAGCAAGTCCAAGCTCCATTCAAGTGGAGGCCTCTTCATCACAAGTTGAAACGGCGCCTATCATGGAAGCAAATGATGCACCACCCAAGAACAAGTTCAAGACCCTCCTCATGTTGACCAAGTTGCTATGCAAGAACCAAGTTCTCCTATTGTTGATGCTAGCCAAGGTCATGACCAAGATCAACCCTCTCCTTCCATTGTTGAAGATGTGCTTCAAGATGATCAAGGTCAACATTCCGGTCAAGACGGGGACTCAAATGATCAAGATGATCAAGAGATACCTCCAAGATGCAATAGAGATATCGAAGCCCGTCGTAAAGCAAGAATTGAAAGAGACTTTGAATAAAGGTCACCATCTAGAAACATCATTGGTGACCACAAGAAGGGTGTTACCACAAGAAGGCAATTGGCAAACTTTAGTGAACATCAAGCTCATATTTCCATGGTGGAACCAAAGAAAGTGTTTGAAGCTCTTGAAGATCCGGATTGGTTAGAAGCTATGCATGATGAACTCAATAACTTCAAGCGCAACAAAGTGTGGAATCTAGTTGAGAAGCCAAAAGATTGCCGCAATGTTATAGGCACAAAGTGGATTTCAAGAACAAGCAAGATGAGCATGGAATGGTTGTGAGGAACAAGGCAAGATTGGTTGCACAAGGGTACTCTCAAGTTGAAGGCATTGATTTTGGAGAGACTTATGCACCCGTGGCTCGCCTTGAGTCCATCCGTATCCTTCTTGCATATGCATCACATCATAACTTTAAATTGCAACAAATGGATGTGAAAAGTGCTTTCTTAATGGTCCTTTAAAGGAGTTGGTATATGTTAAGCAACCACCGGGTTTCGAGGACCCTAAATTCCCTAACCATGTCTACAAGCTTGATAAGGCGCTCTATGGTCTCAAACAAGCACCTCGTGCTTGGTATGAGCACCTAAGAGAGCTATTGCTAGACCGTGGATTTGAATTGGGGCAAATCGATCCCACTCTCTTTACCAAGAGGGTCAAAGGGGAGCTTTTCATATGCCAACTTTATGTTGATGATATTATATTTGGCTCATCTAACAAAGCTTTCAATGATGAATTTTCAAAGCTTATGACCGATAGGTTCGAGATGTCTATGATGGGCGAATTGAAGTTCTTTCTCGGTTTTGAGATCAAGCAATTGAATGAAGGGACTTTCATCTCTCAAACCAAATATACCCAAGACATGCTCAAGAGGTTCAAATGCACAATGCTAAGGGCAAGCGGTTTCCCATGGACACCAAATGCCATCTTGAACTTAACCCCGACGGTATCGATGTTTGCCAAAAACTTTATCGCTCTATGATTGGTTCTTTGCTTTATCTTTGTGCATCTAGACCCGATATTGTGTTGAGTGTAGGGGTGTGTGCAAGGTATCAAGCCGCTCCTAAAGAAAGCCACATGGTGGCGGTCAATAGAATCTTCGATATTTGGTTGATACCCCAAGGTTTGGTTTGTGGTACCCAAAGGGCACTAATTTCTCTCTTGCCGGGTACACGGATTCGGATTGGGCCGGTTGCAAGGATGATAGGAAATCAACTTCCGGGGCATGCCAATTTCTTGGTAGGTCCTTGGTGAGTTGGTCTTCTAAGAAGCAAAATTGTATATCTCTATCTCCGCCGAAGCCGAGTATGTGGCGGCCGCAAGTGCATGCACTCAATTGTTATGGATGAGGCAAACTTTAAAGGAATACGGTGTCAATTGTGACAAAGTGCCTCTTTTATGTGACAATGAAAGTGCTATCAAGATTGGCCACAATCCGGTGCAACACTCAAGAACGAAGCATATTGAGATTCGTCATCATTTTATTCGGGATCATATTGCTCGTGGTGATATTGAGCTTGGCTATATTCCAACCAAAGATCAACTTGCCGACATTTTCACGAAGCCACTTGATGAAGCAAGATTCACCTTCTTGAGGCATGAGCTAAATATCGTGGATTCTAGGAGCTTGACTTGACCATCTTGCATACACACCTATATTTTGACTATCTATTTGGTTTAGGTGTAGGCATGGACATAGGGGGAGTGCGGTCCTAATCCATTGGACTATCCCTCCCCCCATTATGCCGATAGTAAGAATCATTTGTCTCTATATTCGTTCATGAATTGTGAGCTTAAATGACGAGTAGTGGGTGAACCCAAGATACATCTTCGCGGTGTCACACCACACACTCATACATGGTGGCCTAGGCCACCGCCCTCCTCTTTGTGAGGAGTTGGATCTTATTTGGGCTTATTGGTTTATTTGGGTTTTCTAGACCTTTTATTTTGTCTTTGGGAGAAACACTTGGAAATTGGCTTTTATATTTGATCTTGCAACTTCCAAGTGCGTATCCCACCATCAGTGACTTTGTTCTCATCCTAAGCCTTTCCTACCTAAAAACATGCTCCTCTTGCAACATACATGTCTCCCACAAAATTCTGGCAGTTTTGGAGCTTTGGGTCCGGAGACTCCGGTGTGCAACACCGGAGACTCCGGTCTGTCCAGAGTCTCCGCCCTAAACCTGGAAAACTCCGGCTCAGGCCGGAGACTCCGGTGTTTAGGCCGGAGACTCCGGACCCGGTCGTTTCACTGGGTTCCTTAAGGGCACGGGGTGGGGAGCTGTGAAACAACTCCTCATTCACCCCCGTCCCCAACCTCTCCCCAGTCGCCGCCGTGCTCCAAGTCGCCTCCGGCCGCTCCCCGCCGCCGGAATCCGCCGTGCCACCGGCTCCTCCACCTCCCAAGCGTCGGGGATCTTCCTCCCCTCCGTTTGAATCTCACCATGAAGGACACGGGTACCACTCTCTCTCTCTCTCCTCTAGGATTCTTCCTAGATCTAGTTTTGAGAGTAGTTCTTGTTGAAATTCTTGGTGTAGAACCTTTAGGATGGCAATGTACTCTCTAGGAAATTGTTGGTGTCGATTTTTCGTTCAGATTTGACCTAGGTTGGAAGTTCCTGTCTCAGGCCGGAGATTCCGGTCCCCCTGACCGGAGACTCCGGTGTGGCCGGAGACTCCGCCCCCTGAGACCGGAGACTCCGGCCCAGATCCTCTGAAGAAAATTTCTCTCCAATGTTTCTCTCTTTTGATTCCATGGACATGTATGCTTATCTCAATGCTACCTATCTACTCCTGTTTCACAGCTAACAAAAGGTACCCCGGTGCTTCATCCTCATCCTCGAATATCAAGAAGAAGAAGAAGCTTCAAGGTCGAGACTACTTGGTCTATGATGCAGAACAAGACAAGCATGTGCAGAGTGGTGACCTAAAGAAGCAAAAGGCTGCTGAGACTGCTCGGGCTAGGCAAGAGGCTACCTCCTTCGAGAAGAAAGGGCCAAGAAGGCTAAGTTTGACAACATCACCACTTTGAAGGACTTGAACAAGGAGGAGTTCCGCTCCATGAGGGCACAAATTTCTATGACATGCCCAACAATTCAACCGATGGTCACTTTTGGAGAAGGGAGCAAGAGCTCATTATGAAGGAACTCTATGCAAATTTGGACCCAAAAGCCCTTGTGTGTCCACAAAAACCTTTGCAGTTTGAAGTGTTGGCCAAGAAGGATTACTTTAAGGAAGCAATTTGGGTTGCTAGAAAGATTGGTCTTGAGCACCTCATTTCCCTCCAACAAGATTATGATATTGAGATGGTGCAACAGTTTTTGCCACTCTTGTGCTTGGAGATGAGGAGGACACCAAAATGACTTGGATGACGGGGCCTCTCAAAGTTAGTGCACACTTTTCAGAATTTGGAGAAGCTTTGGGATATGTGTTCAAAGGTGTGAACATTTCAGTTGGTCGAAGAATGCATGTTGAAGGAGTGGCCTATGATAAGAAGCTCCTCGCCCTCTTGCTGCCAAAGATGGTGCCATTGCTACCACCAAAGGTCTCAAGCCCATCTACAACATTTTGATTCGCATGTTTCGTTGGAGCATTGCACCTCAAGCCGGGAATACGGATGCTATCCGTGGAGCTCTTGTCAACCTCATGCATCATTGCCACACGACATACCTTGCCGGACCGGATTGCCAAGGGGTTGAGATTGATGTCATGGACTATATCCGGTGTGAGATCAACATTGCTATTTATGAGAGGAAGAATCCTATGTATGCTCCCTATGTCATGAAGCTCATCCTCAAAAAGATTCCCAAACTCGATCAATCCCGTTTCAAGAAACACACTATGGTTACCTTCAAGTGCTCGGCCATCATCTTGCTCAAGCCACTTATGAAGAGGTAGAGGCGCGAGAAGCGCCTAGGGCAAGAAGGAAAAATGCCACTCCACCCTCTTGGGCTCATGGTGGCAAGGAAAGAGTCAACAATGAGATGAAGAATGTTTCGTGGTGGAAAAGGCTATGATGTGCATGGGTGTTGCGGTGCACAAGGAAAATCATCAAACCTATGTTACCAACAAGAAGATCTTGTCCAACCAAGCCCATATGATGAAGGAATTGCGCAAAATCAACAATGGTGGCACCACTCCTCCTCGCCAAGAAGATGAACCCGAAACTCCGCCATCCGAAGCAACTATTCCTCTTGAGAAGTGGAATGTGGATATCTTTCCTTGGAATGATTATGATGATGTGACCTCCATGCCTACTTCTCTCGCAACACCGGAAAGGCTCCTATGCGCAATGAAGAAGAAAGTGATGAGGAAGACGAAAGTGAAGAAGCAAGTGGTGAAGCAAGTGGAGATGATGTGATGCTGCAAGTGGGGATGGGATGACGACTATGATGAAGACGACGAGTGATCGCCTTGGGTTTCGTTAGCATCGCTCTTTTCCCTTTTTGGCGTTTCGATGCCAAAGGGGGAGAAGTAGTTCTACTAGGTTCTCTCGTGGGATTTGCATGGGTCGGACACAAGCATGCTCGTTTATCATTTCTTTGAAGCTTGTGTCCTTTTATCTTTGTTGTTGAACTTATTTGTTTTATTCGTATGAGACTATGTTTTATTCCGTCTGTGTGGAACTTATGGATATTTCATTCTATCTATGGTTGAGATGGTATCTATCTTTGTGATGATATAGTTTTGTGCATTGGTTTATATTCTACAATATTATGCACAAGGTATGTTCCTTTCCTCTCAAACCATTATCTTGATATGTTTGTGCTTATGAAATTTATCATGTTCAATATTTCTTGTGAGTTGTCTCTCCTCTACATGTTGAGCATTTGTATTCAAATGCAAACTACTTGTATGCACACATGTAGGGGGAGCCTCTCGAATCCTTTGTGGAACATGTCGATATTTGTTGTGTGATTTATTGCAAATCCGAGTGTTGTCATCTAACACCAAAAAGGGGGAGATTGAAAGGGCATATTTTATATCCCCTAGTTTTTGTGTGTTAGGCAACAACACTAGGATATATCTAAGTGATGTTAAGTGGTGCAGGAGTCAAAAGAAATATTTGCACGTTGCATCGAAACACTTGACAGGAAAAAGAAGTCTGCTTTGCTTGCCCAGTCCGGAGTCTCCGGTCTTCAGGGGCTCAGGGGCCGGAGTCTCCGGCCTCTCAGGCTTTGACACATTCGACGGCAGCTACGGTATAGGGTCCGGAGTTACCCCGGAGTAACCCCAGAGTCTCCGCACCTCCAGTCCGGAGTCTCCGCCCCAGACAGAGTTTTGAAGCGAAGTGACCAAGCGACGGCAGCTGCGGTATCGGGTCCGGAGTGACCCGGAGTCCCCCGGAGTCTCCGGCCTCCCGGAGTCTCCGGCCCAAGTGGACAGAAACGGCTAGTTTTTCCCCTCCACCTACCTCCAGCCAGCTAGCGCCCAAACTTGAAGTCTCCATTATTGCAAGCTCAAGAATCACTAGATCTCCCAATCCCTCCACCCAAACTTGTTGATACTTGGAGGATTGAAGGAGAAGGCCCGGATCTACATCTTCACCAAGCCGTTCTTCATTTCCCCCTCATTTACTTGAGGGCCCCTTGGCTAGGATTTCCATTAGGAAAACCTAGCTTCTTATTGACTCACTTGTTGTCTTTGTGTTGTCTTTGTGACAGATTTATAGCTGTTCGGGAGCCCCCAATCCTCTTGTGGGTTGTGCCCCGGATCGTTGTTGTAAGGGCTCCGGATTCCGCCTTGAAGGATTCCGATAGTGGAAGGTGAACCAAACCTTTGTGGTGCGGTTCATCGGAGAATAAGGTGACGCCTTTGTGGCGGTTGAGTTTTGACCTTCGTGGTAGCTCACACCTCTCCAACGAGACGTACTCCCCTAAAAAGGAGGAACTCGGGATTACATCCGTGTCTCCGTGTGCTTTCACTTTGGTTACTTCTATCCTTGTTTATAGTCTTTACTTCGTGTACCTTGTTTAGTTGCTAGCTTGTCATATAGGTAAATTCACCTTAGTTGCATATCTAGAGAATTTACCTTTTGTGTCAAGCCTAATTTGAAAAAGTACTAAAATTGAAGTAGCACCTATTCACCCCCCCTCCCCCTCTAGGTGTCATACTGATCCTTTCACCATGTACCAAAACTATTTAGATATTTATAGACAAAATTATTTAGTAATATATATATAACATAAATATGTATACATTATATAGTTCATATACGTGGTTGGAAAAAGTTATTGTGTGAAGAAAATTATGTTAGAAACTAAAGTTTACTTTAGCAAAGTGGAAGTCTATCTTCAATGCAAAATATTATAAAAATGCATATCAAGCAACAATAGAACTTATATTTAATATATTTGTTGTGTGCTTACCTCATATCACAAATAGTAACGGAGAAATATACCCGCTAAGAGTGTATGATGCTAAGACTAAGTTGTAAAAAAGTATAAAAGTTAAGTACAAATTTTATTTGTTTCAAATCGTCCTATGTCAAAATTAGGCCAGCAAAAAATCCCGCGAGACGTTGAGCTCAACCCACTACTCCTGGCTAGGTTTCATCTTGTCCATATTTTATTGTTCTTAAAGTTTTAATTTGTTCAATGTGAGTTATCTTTTGTTTCACCTAGTTTGAAACTCTTGTTCCAACTGTAGTTATGATTCGTTTCATAGACTCTAAAATTTTGTTTCGCTTTGTCTAATTTTAATTGTTATGCTTGTAGTCATGATTCGTTTCATGGGTGCTAAAATTTAATTACACTGGCATAGTCTTCTTTGTATTCGTGAAATGCAAAGATGATGAACTTTTCTTCTACGTGTTCTAAATTTTGTTCCCCATTCAGATTTTATTTGTTCGCCGGGCGTTCATGTTCTTATCCTGATTCTAGCCATGAATGTCTTCCACTTTCTCCAAAAGTGTATTCCGCATGTACATATGCTTACTTTGTCTTGGGCTACAATTTGTTCACATATACCTAGCCATTTTTTAATATAAGATGTTTTAGCATGTGTCCACATTCATATGTACACAAATGTATCTAGACATGTTTTAGTATGTATATTCATTCATTTTAATATGCATCTAAACAACATGTGAAACACCGAATGATTATCATTTTGAAACGGAGGGAGTAGTTGTTACAACTTTAATTTTGAGTATCATACTTCTTTTCCAAGAAGTTTCCAACAAGTTTATATATTGCGCTCCGGCCCAGCAATTACAAAACGCACGTGACCAAACAAACAAACAATGTGCAGGCCTCGCTGCTTGACCTTGATGGACCGTTGGGCCCTGATCAAATGCAGATGGAAGGCTCCCAAGCGGTAGGGAGGAGGGCCCGGTTTACAAGATCACGAACATGTCAGCCACCCATCTGTCATGGTAACCACTAATGCTGACTTTTGCAACTGTCTGATAATTTCTATATTTCTGACATGTGACACATGACACATGTCCGACAAGTGTCAACACATGAGAATTTTTGTGAGATTTTCCTTCCGACGCTGGATGGGTGACATATTTTACGTAGTATTTTCTTAGATTCATACTTCAAACCAAAATATATTTAGATCCGTTCAACCGAATTATGAATGGTTTTCACCGTTGCGTTCCTCACGTTAAGGTTTTCAAACTAAATCTCATGTTGATATGTTTCTATAAAAAAAATGAAACTGCTAAAACTATATAGTTGTACTTCATCGACTTTTTTTAAGATAAAGAGTTGTACTTCATCGACTACTTGGGTTTTAGGATAATTTACTTTGTATTGTTAGTACACACGTAAACCACGAAGTACAAGTGCGTTGCACATGAAGTACAAGACATATACTTGAAAATGCGCTACACTTCACAAGACGTGTACTTGGAAATACGTGTGTTTTACACTTGAAAGTATAGGACGTGGACTTGGAGGTACACACGCTTTACTTGGAAGTATGTGCAAACTAAGTACAAACAAATCTGAAGAAAAGATAGAAGGAAACATTAGAAAAAAACCCTTAATGCAACGGATGCTCTCTATGAGACACGTGTTAGCTCCGAAGCGTCCCACGCTCCACCCTGCTAAAATATGGAATTGGGAAGGTTAGTCTTTTTACAATCGTACCCGTGGCTGGCACTCGCGGGTCGTTTTTCGCGAAAACACAAAAACATTGTGTTTCGATGCATTGATAGAGAAGAATGTTATGCACAAGCGCGTAAGATTGGAGCGAACGCCGCGTCATACAACGCAACCCAAGACTTAGGATAGCAGTTTGCGAAGGCCACGTGCATCGACATTTTCCCATGCACATGCCTCATCTCTAATCATGTCAAACAAAGAGCTCACAAAGGGACAATAATTGTCGAAGATGACGTGTGATGCTTTCACATCTGCCAGGGTGTGAACATGATCACCGAAGTAGTGATCCAGCAATGCTTGATCAGCACATTTCGCATCTAAGAGGTTAGCGAAAAGAGGTTCGGCGCTATCCGTAAGGACTTCCTATCAAGAACCTATTCTGCAAAAGCAGGGCGGAGGTCTCGTCACCAAGCATCATCCCGATCACCCGATGGATGCGTGCAAAATCTGCTGCTCGACCTTAAGGACACTGCATCCCGATGGTATGCATCCTCCAAAGCCACTGGACCGTAAGTCTAATTACAGGCGAGATCCGGTATACTCAAACCACCAAATTACAGTGGCCGATAAACTTTGAACCAGTTGACATGGCAGTGGCCGCCATTAGCGGTCAGCCGGTCACCCTGCCCACCCAAAGGAAGCCTTCAAGTGGAGCGGGAGCGCGCTTAGCCTGCTGGGAATCACGCCAGTACGACCCACTTAACATCTTTGTGGGCATCCCACGTAATGCCAGCGGGCCAAGAAATCATGCCCGGTTGTCCCGCTTATATCGCGTTTGACTGAGGAAAGCAGTAAAGACTTGTACCAGTCATCATCGCGACTCCCTCCGCTGATAGCGCGAACCGGCTAAGCGGGCTTTCCGTGGTCCCATGTGTCCTGCCAGGCAATCTCCCACTTAACCCGTTTTATCCCGGTGGACAAGATTAGGTGGGAAACGGTAATCCTGTGTTCATCCCACTTACATCGTTACCTCGAAGGATCTTCTACACCTGCTGGAGAGCCTTTCTAGTGAGGCTCAACACCATGAGTTGGTGGGGCGGGATTTCCGCAAGCACTCACGGGTCTTGGCCAGCTCAAAAACCACCATCGGTAGCCACTAAAAATACATGAGGAGATCCCCAAGGCTAGAACTGTATAGAAAGGCAACTTCAGGCGAGACGAACCTGCCCATCCTCCACTTGGAAATCCGCTACTTAACATATCATCAACATTAGAGTCCACCTTATAGAGATTATTCCTATACAGAAGCACATCTTCTACGGAACATTTTCATGTTCAAGCAAACCCACACAGCAATCTTGTCTCATTAGATGATGTGGAAAGCAACCAGTACTTATCATAGATATATAGGAAATTCAGAAATTTGTTTACCCCACACAAGATATTTAGATAAGTGGATACACGATCACCATCATCATTACTAGTGCAAAAACATGTTCCATGCCGCTCGAGTACATCCATCATGGTAGTGTTGACAGTCAAAAACAACTTTCTAGCTCATCCTAAAACACCCGGAAATCTGTTTAGCAAAGCTCTAAATATCATTTTCGTGTCTGTTGCTACAATCTCAATCTCTTCACCAAACCATTCTCCTGATATATATCGTGTAAGAAACTGCCGTACACAACAGCGCGCAAAGCATGCCACGTCCGTACTCAATCTCGAAAAAGAAATCAACCTATAGACACAAGTATGCATACTTTTCCAGCTGGACACTCTAAGTACAAGTGTACAACCTCATATCTTCCAATAGAACAAACACATTTGCCATTATATATGACAGATAATGTAAAGCTTTACCTTACCCAAAACCGACTAATGTGAGGCCCCAAACCATTAGTTTACACCCTTTTCACTCTTCCAAGCATTGCAATCTTTTACTTCAACTAAAACTTGTTCAATACAACTAGCTTGATATCACCGTGCACACAACCATATGCATCTGTCCAAACCATCTCCCAAACCGTCACTTCGTTCCTATAAATTTTCGTCGTCTCCTCCACATCTCAATTCCACAAATTATTCAATTACATAGAAACAAGAGCAAGCTAGCTAGTGAAATATCAAATATGGGTAAGTTCGTCCTCTTCGCCGTGCTCTTCGCGGCTCTGGTGGCTGTCTCAGTTGCCGAAGGCGTGTCCGAGCAGAGCTTCACGGACATACGGTGCCGGCGCGAGGTCATGGCAAAGCCACTCCAGGCTTGCCGGCAGATCCTGCACCAGCAGCTGACTGGCGGCGCGCGCGAGGAGGGCATGAGGGCCCTGGAGTTTCGGAGGCAATGGGACGCCAGGGAGCGGTGCTGCCGGCAGCTCCAGAGCGTCAGCCGCGAGTGCCGCTGCTCCGCCATCCGAGGCATATGGTGAGGGACTACGAACAAACCATGGCATCTCCTGGACAAGGACACAGCGGTCGCGAGACAGCTGAACATTACCAGCACGGCGGAGGGTACTACGGCGAAGAAGGGCGTGGTCAGCATGGACAGCAGACCGAACAAGGGAACTACGGCGGTGAGACAGCTGAAAGCCAGCAGCAGCAGGGAGTAGGCTACTACGGCGAGAGACCGCAACATCAGCAGCAGCAGCAACATGGAAAAGGGTTCTACGGCGAGACGTCATACCATGAGGAGGCACAGCCGAAGCAGCAGCAGATCGGTCGCGTGAAGCTGACGAAGGTGCGGCAGTACGTGGCGGGGCTGCCGACCCTGTGCCAGATCGAGCCCATGGAGTGTAGTGTCTTCTCCGCAGACCAATACTAGGCTAGCTGAGTGATCTATGCGACGTGTTAGCCGGGCCTGCTAATAAGTGTGATGGATGAATGATTATATTCGTTCATGCGCAAATAACGATAATAAAGACATGATTTCTTTGTTCCTGAAATATTTACACATTCATGTGCCAACAATGCATATATATCAGGTATTAATGGGAGAGGGGTATCCTTAGGAGAGTACATCATTAAATTAAAATATGGAAATCGATAGGCGTCATCTGGACGAGTTCGATCGTCCGCCTCCTCCACCTCCCGATCATCATAATAAAATGTGAAATCTCGTCTGCAGAAAGGATGCATATGTTGTTGTTGACGACCAATTTCCGCTTATAAAGAGATGTCACCAAGATGATCTCAAATGAAAAAATAACGTGAACGAAAGCTGTGCGCCTCGTTGAGACAAGCAATTTTTGTTTTTGGATCATTTCAATCCGAGGTCATATGCAACTTTTAAACCTGAAATACAGTTAAAACTTGATATTACGCACTGAATCAGACATACACCGGTCAATGTCTGGCCGGGTGCGTAAGGAAAAGTGCGCTAGGAGGCTGCTCGCTCGGGATATACTTTTTTCCGTCCGAGCAAGAATAAACCATTAATATGAAGTCGGATGAAAAAACACATAAAATGAAAGTTCTTCATTTTTTCGAGACGAACAACTTTGTCTTCTACAAGATTTTGATCCGAGGTAGGTAGATGCCTCAACAACGACCCACAAGGTGCAGACTGAACAGTTTTTGGAAGGTTTGAGTCAGACCATCCGAATTGGACCCAAATTAGGATTTTGGACATGAATCCAGACCTTTTCCTTGCACGGGAAGTTCAGCCGCCTCTTATATACCCAAGAGGTGACGGCCGATTGATCCAACATCAATCGAACAAACATATCTACTACTTTTTCGTGTTCATCTACTTTTATCCCTCTCTCATTGTATATTTCTTCTCGTTCTTCGTCGTTCTTCAAGATTGGAGGCTGCGAATCCATGAGGCTCTAGGGGCGGTCAGGCCGACCTAGGGCAGCCCATAGCCGCCGCGAGCCCTGACGGGGTCCCTCCCGGGCGAGCGGGGTTTCGGGTCTACAAAAGCGCCCATCGGATTGTCTTGCGTATCGCGTTTCCGGCGAGCCTCCCGCGGAGTGAGCTGCGGAGCATCTCCCTCGACGCCGCGGTTACACGTGACGTGTTCGTGTGTCAACAGTTGTCAACTTACTACCATTCCCTTGTAACTCACAAAACACATTTAATTCAGAAAACAGGTAAAAATCATGCCAATTGGTCAATTTATAGTCTAGAAGTTTCTATAAACTACATAACTAATCATGCACAAAAAACAATATTAAGCTATTTTTAGATCATATTATTTAGGAAATACCTACCATAAACATAAATACACTATGTAGTTCATATACACAATTGTCAAAAATCGATGTATGGCTGAAATTATGTTAGAAAATACAGTTAAATTTAGCAAAGTGCAAATGTGATTTTTTGTAATTGAATCAAACAAAAATACAAATTATATATACTAAATTTGTTGTGTGGTTAACTATGGCAAATAAGTAACAGAAAAATATACTCGCGAAAATTATATTGTGCTAAAACTAAGTTGTAAATAAGTATAAAATTTTAGTATAAATTTTATTTATATCAAGCTGTTCTGGCTCCAAACCAGCTTGTTACAAGCTCTCCTAGTGTTACACATGAAAATATCATAAACTTTATTTTCTCTGGCATAGATAAAAAAAGTAAGAAAGGGTTAGGTTTATAGGCTTTACTTGGTAACATATGTCGCTAACTGAATAACATTGTTGTACCATTTTGCTTCCTTTTATATTCATTATTTTGTTTCATTTTCTCTAAAAAGAGTCTCATAGTTTTAAGTTTACAGCTTGTAGAATTTATTTTGTTCTTTTGGAAATACACTTTTCTTCCATCTGGTCCAAATTTTATCGACGGGTCATGATTTGTTCCATGTGACATAAAATTTTGTTTCACTTAGTTTGAAATTATTATTCTACCTCTAGTTTGATTTATTCCATGGCCTCTTAAATTGTGTTCTACTTATCTAAATTTGTGGTCCGCTTGTACTCATGATTTGTTACACGGGTGCTCAAATTTAGTTCCACTTGGCCTAGTCCTATTGTATTCGTGAAATATTCTAAACATGCTAAAATTTGTTCGAGACGTTCTAAATTTTGTTCAGTGTACATTTGATTTGTTTACCATGCCCTAATAAGGATAATAAAGACATGAATTTCTCTGATGCTCAATTAATCACACATAGGTATTAATGGGAGAGCGATATCCTACGGATTTATATTCAACAACCTAATGTGTGATAATTAGGACAATACATCATAACATTAAAATATGGAGATTGATAGGCGTCATCCGGACGGGTTCAATCGTCCACCTCCTCCACCGCCTAATCGTCATACAACGAGAAATCTCCTCCGTTAGACCCATGCAGCATACCCCTCACTCACATAGAATTTTTTACTATTGTAGAATCGGTGCAGCAATTTATCCCAAGATGGGCCAAAACCTGTAGAAAATAATTGTAACACCCCGGCCCATCATCGGGTCGGGTCTGTCACCCTGATAGCTCTCTAGAATCTTTAGCCTGACCCCACAGATCAACACATGTTTTTTCTGCGCACTTTATCCTCACCCGTGCGCACCCGGAAAGGACTTCCCGATCGGTAACCCATTTCTTGGAGTGCTCCGAGCCAAGCACGCTTAAACTCGGAGTTTCTTCCAGATGAGCTTCTAGAAAAAAAGTTGCAACTTGTTGATATGAGTATTCTATCAATCCTATTAAGCTCTGAGCCAGGATCTCACAATATTGCAATATTTTGAAAACACAGTGCAACAAAATAATATGAGTACGCAGCAAATTCGCATTGATAGTAGAGAATTCACGTCCATCGCAACAAATTCTCAGAAAAAGTTAACGGATTTTGTATTCAGCATGGGAGGACTATGTTTGCCGCTTCTCATGAAATATTTATAGCACTGAATAACATTTGCAATAGGCTCCGAAACTCATTTTTTAGCATGTCGTCCGTGTATTTGCAGCAAAATACACACGTGTTTGCAACATGTAGCATAAAAAGAAGAAGAAAACTAACATTGTATCATCGTCCGTGGTGGCTCTAGTTCCGTCTACTTACCTTGCCGGATGCGGATCTGGATAGTTGGAGTTTCGTCGACGCTATATCCGGTGATCATGAACTCGTCCCTACATCTTCCTCATGTTTGACATCTCAATCTCCGACTCCACCAAAAGCCAAATTTGACCTGCTCACTTTCTTCACATATGCACTCATGGAGTTGTTCCGGACATTAAAAAAAATCACGTTAACATTGACATCAATTTTTTTTATAAAATTCATGTATGTCGACATGACTTACAAAAGATAACGACTAAAGAAGTGAACCCAGCTCACTTGTCTAGTCGAGTGGATGTACAACCCAGCCACCCAGGTTCAAGTCCTCATGGACGCGAATTTGGGTCCTTATTATTTAAAAAAAACTCGCTGTGGGGGCTTCCCCCACCGCATTTCTTTCAAAAAAAAAAAAGATAACGACTAATGGGATTTTGACATAGAAAGAAGAAGTTTGTGTACGTGTATGAATCGTACAAATGTTTTAGGAACTTTTTGGATTTTCGTATGTCACGTCACAACAAAAGTTGTTATTTGTGTCATAGGATGGATAGATATTATGCGTCATACTTGATAGATGATGTGAGTCATATCATTGATATGTGTAGACTACACGTGGAAACCTCAACGAGCTTTTTTAAAGATGATTTGCATAATCAATAATAAACACAAAAAGACACATGACCTGCTAAACTCCCATAACTATAACCACTTCTTGTAAGCTCCATATACAACACTAGAAAAATCTCATCATTTTTCATGTGAGAGCTAGCCTGAGAAGTTAGGTGTACTTAAGATTATATACATTGCCGGACCGTCCAACATTTCTGTTTTGTAAGCGCCAGATCCCTCTTACCTCCTCTACCTCTTTGAAGGATTGAGAAGGTGTACCGTGTACGTAAGGTGTCATTTTGCACAACTAAGAGCATCTCCACCGGGGCCACCAAATCGGTGTCCGTCACCCCCAATTGAGGCCCAATCGGGGGTGCCGGACATATGTCTGGCCAATTGGGGGTGCATCCCACAGCGGCGCATCCCAAACAATCACGCCAATTTTTTTTTAACATTCGTTCATAAACAATTCTGGCGAAATTTAAACGAGATTTAACAAACTTACAATTTCAAATCTAAACGAGATTTAACAAACTAAACCTAAACTATGCCGTTACCGGCTACACGCTACAACGTCTAGCCAACCAATACACGCGCCGACGTCGAGGAAGATGCCGCTTCCACGGCCTAGCGCCGGCGAAGAAGATGCGAACCAGCGCCGGAATCATCAACAGACTTGCATGGGTCAATGATCTGGCGCCGGAAATTTCATCCGCTATTGCCGTCGGCTACGGCCTTTAGAAACGTAGCCTCGACTGAGGCTAAGTCTTCTAGTTTCGCGGCCGGCGCGTGGTGGGATTTGATCTACTGCCGTTGGGAGCCGCGGCGCGCCTGATGGGAAGCCTCCCCAGCTTCATCTGGCGCCCCCTCTCCGGTGACGGCGACACTGCTGACCAAGATGCGCATGTCGGTGGTAAGGGGAGATCGGGCAGCTCGGGGGTCGTCGTCGTCGTCGTCGTCCTCGCCGTCAGAGCGGGCACGCTTGTCGTCCGAAGCAGACAGCTCCGGCGTTGGCTCCAACGCGTCGGAAGGGAGGAAGACGCCGCTGAGACTCGCCTGGTACTCCGCGTCCACCACGGCGTGCCAGTAGGGCGCCAAGATGGAGTACTTGGGGTCGAGCTTTTGCTCGTACGGCATCTCCATCCACTTTCGCTTGAGGAAGTCGACGCGCTCCTGCCCGCTGAGCCGCGGCGCCACCGGCACGTTGACGGTGTTCCTCGTCCACCCTTCAGGTAGGGTGGCGTCGTCCTCCACCGGCACGTTGTGGCGGCTGCACAGCCGCGCGGTCTCTAGCGACACCACGTACGGTGGCGCGTTGGCTGCCTCCTCGCGCCACATCTCGCGTTGATACGCCTTGGCCATCTCCGCCTCCTCGTTGCGGCGGCGGCGTTCCTCCATCTGCTCGCGGCGTTCCTGGCCGCGGCGAGCACGTTCCGCCGTCAGGAAGTCGCGATGACGCCGAAGCGCGCGCTCCTCTGGCGTCTCGCGGCTGCCCACCATGCTTGGCGGCCGATCTGCTTGTGGCGAGTTGAGAGAGGGGAGAAGAAGTAGTGTGGGAGGAGGAGGGTCGTGACGCGCCGGGTTTTAAATGCGGCCGGAGGAGCGGGGTTGGGTGGCCTGCATTAACGCCTAGCAACCGGTTCGTCTGGCCACGCATTGACGCCGACGACGCGTGTGCAGGGCGCTGCCGACGACGCGTGTGTAGGGCGTTATTGCGACGCGTGCTGACAGGCGTGCCGCCGTCTCGCCATTAATCGGGTGGAACGACATCGCGCAGAACGGCCTCCTACACAGCCCTAATTACCAAGGGCGCCGGCGCTGTGTGTATGACGGACGGCCACCCTGTCGGAGGGCATGTCCGCCCCATGTCCGGCACCCCTGAGAGGGCCCCCAAGTTACGAGAGGGCCTCCAAACTTGGGGGCCCTTTCGGGGGTGCCAGACACGATTTTTCTCGGCCCGACCCTTTTGGTGTTGCCGCTGGTGGTCGATTTTGGTGTCCGGACCCCCAATGAGCCTTTGGAAGGTCAATTGGAGGTCACCGGTGGAGATGTTCTAAACGGATTACATAGCATCGACGGAGCTTCCCAAAAATATTTTTTGCAAACTCCAAATCCTCCTTGCATACATCCTTTAACTCTTGCCAGCATTGACTCCTGCACATATTCAGCTCATTTAGTTTGTTTTTTCCCTTGTTTCTTCTTAATCTAAACTAACCCTGCCGTACACACAACCATGGTACAAAACCTTCACCTAGTTTCTATAAAAGCCGGCCCAGCCAATCTCCAAATTCTCATCACCACCAAGAGCACCGAGCTCTACAATCAAGAGGTTAATTCATAATCAGACCACATAAATGGCTAATCGACCGTTCTTCGCTGCGGTCCTCATGGCCCTTGTGGCTCTCTCCGCCGCTAAACCGGATAGTATCCTGCAGCTCCAGTGCCAACGTGAGGTCCAGGAGAGCTCCCTCGACGCGTGCCAGCATGTCGTCGATCACCAACTCGCCGTCCAACAGCCCTTCTTCCTCCCGCGATCGATCCACTTGAGAACAGGGCTGACGCGGGCGCAATGTTGTCAGCAGCTCCTGAACATCAGCCGCGCGTGTCGCGCCGCCGCCATCCGCCAGATCGTGAGGCACTACGAGCATCAAGCCGGCGAGGACGTGGAGCAGCAAGAAGGATGGTCGTACTACCCTGGTGAAGCTTATCCACAACAAGAGCAAGGGTGGGAGCAGCAGCAAGGACAAGGGCGCCAAGCTTTTCCACACCAGCAACAGTCATGGTGGAGGCAGCAGCAGCAAGGACAAGGGCCGTATCAACCCAGCGAAACTTTTCCGCAGCAGCAAGAAGGGTGGTACCCTCCCAGCCAAACCTGTCGTCCGCAGCAGCAGAAGGGACAAGGTCAGCACTGCGGCCGGCAAAGCCAGGAGACGGGGTTCGGCAGGTTATCATCGGCACCTCATTTTGGCTCTAAGCAGCAGGCGGCCCGTCTGAGGGCTGTGGCCAAGGCGCGGCAGATTGCGGCACAGTTGCCGGCGATGTGCTTTCTGGTGGAGGGTAGCGCCTTCTCTGCTGGCGAGTACTAGGCTACAACTCTTGTTACATTCACCCTAGTGAGATAAGAAACAATTAAACATGACGCGCGCAGTCATAGTGTTGCATGTAACTACAATAATTACCCGATAATAATGTAATGTTTCTCCAACTAACTCAAATGGAACATCCGGTGCTATATACTATGTGTTGCATGCATTTCTCCTGTTTTGCATGCAGAAAAAAGACTGACAATATTTAGATGGAGGAAAGAACATGTCGGAAATGGTTTCTTGGCCTTTCATCACCCAAACCTCTAAGGAAAGAGAAATCGCCGCATTTTCATCGACTGAGAAAGGGGCGGAGGAAACATGAGGGTGCAGCAAGAAAAGCTATATAACGGTCATGCGTTTACCTCTCGCTCATGCTGCTCTTTCTTCCCACCAATTTAAATCCTTTTTTGGCGATTGTATCAATCGATTGGTTGTGTGTTGTTCGTGCAGGTGCGGAGTCCTCTTCTTATGGGATTTGTGAATGGAGTCTTTGTTCTAATGGAGCCATCTTATTTGTTTAAGTTACTTGTAAATATATATGGTGGGCGTGCTGGTCGTCGCCCGGACAGTAGGAGTGATCAGATTTGGACCGTTCCTAACCGGAACAAAGCATCGGTTATACTGGCCGGTACCTCAGGCCGGTGGTACATCAACGGGGGCTCTCACTTTCTCCTCCTCCCTCTCTCTCCTCTTCGCTCGTTGAGAGTCGCCACCGTCGCCCTGACTCCTCTCTGGCGGCCTCACCGGCCGGAGATGCTAGGGGAGGGGCAGTCGGCCCTCCTTTGTAAATAGTAGTAGGTCTAGGTTTAGGGTTTGCTCATCCCCTCCATGGTGAATGGTGTCATGTTGTACTGCTTTTCGCTCCTGGTGCTCGTGCGCAGTGCCAGCAGCGGGTCCGACCTCTCAAGGGCCGCGATACATGGTGGCTAGTGGCGGCGGGTGGAGGATATGGTGGAGGCAGCATTAATAAGCCCGATCTAAGAAGATTTGTTGGCAATGGTCGGAATGCGGCGATTTTTGCAAGTGCTTATCATGGCGGCAAGCAGAAAGGGGATCTCCGCCTTCCTGACTGCTGGCGGCGGGATTTGATGTAGGGGAGCTTGAAGCTGCTCCCGGGAGTGCATCCATGGCAGCTCTGCTTCAGCTGTCATCCAAGATGGTCGAAGGGCGACTACTCCCTCACTCTACACCAGCTTTGATTCCCTCCTGCCGCCGTTTGATGGCAAAAATCAACCGTCAGGCCATTGTGGCAAGATGGAGGCCCTCTACTCCGGTGCAGCTAGCTCCCGACGTCTCGTCCCAAGTGGTTTGTCCCCGGCGATGTTGCGCTAGGTTGTGATGTGGTTCATCGACGATGCGGCGGTGGAGGATGGAGCGATGGCCGAAATAGCTCGGCAACGGAGGGGGCAGAGAGCGATAGAAATTGGGGGAAATTACACATCTCTAGATCGGTCCTTTGTCACCATGTATATTTTTGTAGTCCCTTGTGACTTTGTAAATTGTCTTTTATCTTCTTCTAACATGTCCTATCGCATATCTGCATCCTACCTATGCAAAAGCAAGGTGTGGACTCTTTACTTGTATCACCTTGACATGAATCTTTGTGTGTAATAAAAAGCATCCTTCAAGCCGTTTTGACACATGATTAGTTGAGATTTATCACAGAACGAAGATGTTGCCCTACGTTTAGAAATTGAACCAAGTTTTATTAGAGGTCATTTGGTAGCAATTATTTCAAGCCGAGATCATGGAATTCAATTGAGATTCCATACCAACCTATTCGGTTGTCATGGATCGAATTGGAAAGGTCATTTTATTTGGAATTTCAGCGAAAGGCTATTGTTAAGACAATTCATGTCCCTAACCCATTTCACTTGTGACAAATGAAATACATGTATCTCCAAATGAGAACTGATACAATGGGTGCTAACCGAGCTGTTAGGTGGAAATCGGCGCGACTTTGGTATGCCGTGTCACAACATGGATTGGTATTTGCGTCATAGCATGGATATATATTGTGCGTCAAGCTGGATTGATGATGTGAGTCATAGCATGGATTTGTGCTACATGCAAAGAGAAATTACACGACGGCAACAATTAACCTCAACCTGGCTTTTGGAAAGGTGATTTGCAAAAGTCGTGACTAAAAGCCACATCAATTAGCCAAACTCCCAAAAGTACAACTGCCTTTTCTAGATATATAAAAAGAATAGATGGGTAAAAATGTGCACACTTCTCCAAATATGACGCTGATCAATTCATCAATTCTCATGTGAGAGCTCCTGATAAGGTTTTTTTAGGTGTTCGTAGGGTGTCATTTGGCACGATTAAACCAATTACATAGCACTGGCGCAGACAGTCCAAAATTATGTTTTGCAAGCACCAAATCATCTCTATCTTTTAACTCTGGAAGCTTGCACTCCTGCGCTTGTCCAACTTATTTTGTTCTTCTCTAGTTTCATCTTAATGTAAGCTGCCGTGCACACGACCAAGGTCCTGAACCTTCAGTTGGCTGCTATAAAAACCCAGCCAATCTCCACAATCTCATCATCACCAAGAGCACCGAGCTCTACAATCAAGAGTTTAATTCATTAGCAGTCCACAAAAATGGCTAAATTGGCCTTCTTCATCGTGGTACTCGTGGCCCTCGTGGCTCTCTCTGCCGCTGAAGGGGATAACAACCTCAACCTGCAGATACAGTGCCAGCGTGAGCTCCTGGAGAGCTCGCTGAACGCGTGCCGGCAGGTTGTCGACCACCAACTCGCTATCGAGCTGCCCTTCTTACTCCCACGATCGTCGCAGTTGGGAACAGGGGTGCGGATGCAATGTTGTCAGCAGCTCCGGGACATCAGCGGCGTGTGCCGCGTCGCCGCCATCCGCCAAATCGTGAGGCAATACGAGCATCAAACTGATCCATACTACCCCGGCGAGGACGAGGAGCAGCAAGGAGGGTCGTACTACCCCAGTGAAACTTATCCACAACAAGAGCAAGGGTGGGCGCATCGGCAAGGACAAGGGTGGTATCGCCCTAGTCAAACTCATCAGCAGCAGCAAGGACAAGGGTGGTACCGCCCCAGCCAAACTCATCAGCAGCAGCAAGGACAAGGGTGGTACCGTCCAAGTGAAACTTCTCAAGAGCAGCAAGAGCAAGAGTGGTATCGCCCTAGCCAAACTCATCAGCAGCAGCAGCAGCAAGGACAAGGGTGGTATCGCCCCAGCCAAACTTATCGTCCGGAGCAGCACCAGCAAGGGTCATACTCATACCGCCCCAGCCAACAGGTGGGGAGGGTTCTGCAGCCAGTCGACAGCCCAGCAGCAGCAACAAAAACAGGGAAGACAAGAGCCCTACGGCATGAACATCCTCTACCGCCATGCTGGGTAGCCAGCCCAACATGAGCTCGGCCAGACCACACAGCAGCAGGAGACGGGGTTGGGCGGGTGTTCCTCTCCACCTCGTTTTGGCACCGACCAGCAGACCGCCCGCCTGAGGCAACTGAAGGTGGTGGCTAGGGCGCGGCAAGTCGCGGCGCAGCTGCCGGCGATGTGCAGGCTGGAGAGCAGTGCCTTCTCTGCCGGCCATTACTAGGCTAGAACTGTTCTAACTCAGCATGTTGCTTGGGCATGCATGCATGCACCCCTAGCTAGATAATAAACGTGACGTGTGGTCACAGTGTTGCATGCAAATACAATAAGAATTCAAGAATATTGAACAATGAAATGCTTCTCCAAATAAGGGAACAGATGGTGCTATATATGCTCTCAGCTCATTGTCAGCCAACGAGTGCGAACAAACCCTTATTTTGCATGCGAAGAAACAACGTGTGGCAAGACCAGTGGTGCTAAAAATAACAACACTTAGAAGGAGAGAATACCAGGCCAAAAATGGTTTCTTGGCTTGAGACCTTTCATCATTCAAGCCTCCAAGGGAAAGAGAAACTGTCTCATTCCCGTCCACAGAGAAAGGAGTGGGAGGAAACCTGCAGGTGCGGACAAGGTAAACGAGAGAACAAGTGTGCACTTAACTCTTCCTCCTGCCGCTCCTTCCCGCTGGTGAAAATTCTTCTCAACCGATCGTAATGATAGACTTGAGAGTGCTCGCCCACTCTCGCGTCGATCCAGCGATCCGATGGGGTGCTGTTGCTCGTGGGTGCGTGGTTTTTGCGCCAAGAGATGCAGCACAGTGAGCCTGCCGAGCTGCACATGTTGCTGTTCGTGGATCCGCAGGCTTCCGAGCTGCAAGTGTTGCTGTTCGTGGATCCGGAGAGTATGTGGCAGGACGAAGAGGGAGACTGGGCAAGAAACATCGACATCAGAGACAAAGAAAACAAAGAGGAAATGGGGGCGTGGTTTCTGTGGCAAGATAGCAGAAGAAGCGGAGGAGCCATTGACATCAGAGACAAAGAAGAAGAGGAAGAATGGGGCGACGAGCTCTGAGACGGACAAGAAAAGATGGTTCAAGAACAGGATTTGGAGAAAGAAAAAGGCCAAGAACGAACAGTTAGCAAGCCTTGTGAAAGAGATTTCACTCGCAAGTAATGCCTTCCATCATCTTATTATCCATATTTTTAGAGAAACTAAATTTACCAATGCAGATCAATATTAATTACTATTTGCAGAGCCCTGATATACATATGTTGATGAGAGCATTCAAGTCTTCAATAGGAAATTTGGTGGTCGTATTATTTGTTCAAACATATAGCAAAAACAAATTAGTAATGTTCAGGAGAGTTCCATTGCCCTCTTCTTGGACCCACTTTCCGCCACAAATTTATAATTTCTGAATTAATTCATGTGTGTACAATGAAAGCAGATCGTGTGAGCATTTCTAACTGAGCAAAGGTGTTAAAAGCAGATAGTCCCAAGGCCAGGGCTGCAGCAGGGGAGATACTGCGGATCGGCAATAACAACATTCCTAGCAGGGTGTTTACATTCGGTCAATTGTCAGACGCGACCAATTCTTTCAGCCTGGAGAATCTCCTGGGAGAAGGTGGCTTCGGAAGAGTGTATAGAGGATACATTTCAGAGACCATGGAAGTAATAAGCTACTACCAGCTTCACATTTCTATGTTTCCTTAAGTTGGCACCTCAAGATGCTATGCTACATGCAGCAGTAACATGTTTCTGATGTAAATTATGTACATACCTAGGTCATAGCGGTTAAGCAGCTGGACAAGGATGGGTTGCAGGGAAACCGTGAGTTCCTCGTCGAGGTGCTGATGCTTAGCCTCCTTCATCACCCAAACCTTGTCACCTTGCTTGGGTACTGCACCGAATGTGACCAGAAAATTCTAGTGTATGAGTATATGCCACTCGGTTCGGTGCAAGATCATCTTCTAGGTAATACAGAACGATAAGTCTTCAATCATATTCCACAGAATCAGAATTGGATGGTCATAAATTACGACTGCACATTTGTAAGTACGCCCATTTGATACTTGAATTCTGCAGATCTCACTCCGAAATCTCAGCCACTGTCCTGGCATACACGGATGAAGATTGCGGTTGGTGCTGCCAGAGGCCTCGAGTACTTGCACGAGGTAGCCAATCCACCAGTGATATACCGTGATCTCAAGGCATCAAATATTCTCTTGGATGGGAGCTTCAATGCAAAGTTAGCAGATTTTGGCCTGGCAAAGCTTGGCCCAGTCGGCGATAAAAGTCATGTCTCCACAAGGGTGATGGGAACATATGGATACTGCGCTCCCGAGTACGCCATGAGTGGCAAGCTGACAAAAATGTCGGACATATATTGCTTTGGTGTAGTTCTCCTAGAGCTCATCACCGGGAGGCGAGCAATCGATACCACGAAGCCGACTCGAGAGCAGATTCTTGTCCACTGGGTGAGATTTACATCTAGTTGATCAGGAAATAATATAGATATGATATTTCACTTAGGAGTCATACTCAATTGTAACCGAGTAAATAGTTCATGCTTCAGATAAAGATAGCCCATACAGTTTCGGATTAAGATGCTGCTTTTCTAAGTGTTATATATGTGCAGGCAGCTCCACTCTTCAAGGACAAGAAGAAGTTCATCAAGATGGCTGATCCACTTCTTGACAACAAGTTCCCCCTGAAAGGTTTAAACCAGGCACTTGCAATCTCGTCAATGTGTCTACAAGAAGAAGCAAGCAGTCGCCCGCTAATAAGTGATGTGGTGACGGCCCTTACATTTCTTGCTGATCCAAACTATGATCCTCCAGATGACATTGAACCTCAACCTATATCAGCTCCCTTTTTGGACAGAGAACTTAGCCTAAGAGAACCTGAATGCGCTGAAAAAAGTTCCAGCAAAAATGAGTAGAAGATAGCTGAAATGACTTGTGACTTTTGAGACGAGTAGATGGTGAATCAAGCTAGCCAGATTTGTACAGGTACCAGAGATCATGTATGATGTCTCTTATGTAATGTACAGCACATATAGGAAGGATGTAACAACATATGACGTTCTTGAATGAGATTGGCTTAAGTTTTTAATTAGGAATAAACATATTTTCAGCAGCAAGATATCCTAGTGCACTAATTGAGACAGTGGTTGATGGTAGATTGCGATTATGGACATTTGATGGTTTCACCTGCATGGAGAAGGATAGAACTTGTGTCAAATGGTTGCCGTTTTGACATGATAAGAATGGTAAAAATGGCGTACCAACCACTAGTCACTAAACTCAGTGATGATAGCTAATCCTGAATACTCCATTTAAGAATGAAGCAGTCACTAAACTCAGTGATGATAGCTAATCTGAAATCCCTGTCACCTTGGCACCGACGCGGTGACGCTTGCGAGTGTCGCCGTTCTTTCCTGGAGGGCGTCGGATGTACCTCTTCACCACTCCTCGGAGCGTACCGGGGGAAACCCTAGGACCAGTCCGGGCAGCAGCGTCGTCGTCGTCGCTTTCCTTCTTGGAGGTGTTGCTTGGTACGCGGTGTTTCAGAGCGTTAGGTTTGTGGTGTGATTACTCCGAGAGTACGCAGCGGTTGCGAGTCTTTTTCGTTTTCGTTGATCCGCTAATGTCGCCTTTGTTTTCTCTTCTTTTCTCTCTTTTATTTTGGGCTTGGTTGTGTTGTTGGCCCCAGCAATGAACTCAAAGTTGTACCGTGTGGTTGCTATATTTATATAGCAGGGTGAAAGCCTATTTCTTCAAGTGATGATAGCTAACCCTGAATACTCCATTTAAGAATGAAGCAGATAGGAAAACGCATTTCAGTAACATAGGTACTTATTAAATGGATGGATGTGCAATGCACACATCTCAGCCGTTGCAGAGCCAGTAGCATCAAGAGATGGCGGATAAACATTAGGATCATTGGTTTTCTCAAAAATGTTTGCGTCTTTTAATGTATGGCTAAAAGTGTATACTTAGAGAAGAAACTAACCACATAGGTCGTGTAAACTGACGGGCTTCCAGCAATACAAAACTATCAACTAGGACAAGAATCGATAAGTTCGATTCAAGCAACCACTAGTCCGGAACTAATACAGGCATCAATTACTGAATTAGGCTAACACCACATCCGTCGCCTTTCTCCTACTAGTACCAAATCCGTTCGAGCATTGGCGGAGCAGTACAGCGCGAGGAATCTGAGCGCACCTTAGCTCGGCATGTGAACGGAGGGGAAGGAAATGGTAAATAATCCCATCCACCGCGGTGCCGGCGAGCTGCCCACCCGCCAAGCAGCGGCGCGCCGGGAGGAAAAGCGCATCCAGTACCTCGCCGCGCCTATGGTAGGGCCTCGAGCAGGGAGCGGAAGAGAAGCTGAGCTGGTCTCCTACCGGCGGGCGGGGCGGCCCCGGTCGGCGACGAGTGCACGACGACGATGCGACGGCGGCGCGGCGAGCACGTCTGTGCGGTGGTTGGGCCTAGTACACGAAGGCCAGCGCTGCCGAAACCATCTGGATGGGCCCGTCAGACGAGAAGTTAAAACTGACCCGGCCCATGAGCGATATTGTCTTTTTCCTTCTGCTCTTGCTGTCGCGCTCGCGGCTGCTCCCGGTGTTGATTTTCTCTAGCTTGCACTCTCGGCAGAAAAATGTCATGGCAGAGAAAGAAGGACGGCAAGAGAGTATAGCTGGCCAAACGGGCCAGCCCGGCACGGCACGGCACGCTACAGCGACGGCACGGCTCATGAAAGGCACGGCCCACGAAAGGCACGATTACAATCGTGCCATGCCGTGTCGGCCCACGGGCTGCGGTGCGAGCTTGAGCACGAGCACGCCGGCACGCGACGGGCACGATAGCAGGCACGGCACGGTCGGCCCACGAAAAATAGGTATAAAATTAAAAAAAAATGTAAAAATAGCTATAAAATTCAAAAAAAATAGGTAAAAATAGCTATAAAATCTAAAAAAATATATATATAATAACTAATCGTATCGTGCCGTGCCGGCCCGCGTGCTTCAAATTGAAGAGCGGCCCAGGCACTAACGGGCTCGTGCCGTGCCGCGGCCCATTTAGATCGTGCCGTGCCGTGCTCGTGTCGGGCCAAAAAAGGCGTGCTTCGGGCCGGCCCATTTGGCCCGGCCCGTTTGGCCAGCTATACAAGAGGGACGGAAAACTACGTGGCAGCTGCACAAAGAAGGATGTCCCACCGCAGCTGTCACAGGAGCTGGAGCACCAAGCAAACACAGAGGTCGCCCTCCCGTCGCAGCCCTGAATTTGTGGTAGCCATTACAACAGCTGGGATTTGTATGTTTCCTTTTTTGTGTGTTCATTGAACACCTGTTTTCTCTGCTCTCCACGTAAACCGTAGACGACGACTACGACGATGATGACTTGTAAACAAAAAAAATATCCAATACCTCTGGGTTTCTTCTGTTCAAACGGGAAGGTTTTGAAGAACAAGGTAAAATATCTAGTATGTAGGTAGATATTCGTAGAATCGTAGTCCAGTGAATAGTGATGGAAGTTTTGCATAGGATTCTCCCTGTTTCCTCATGTCCCTGCAAAGCCCATTAATTGAATAATCCGTATATATGTTAATGCAGCTAATTATGCTCCTCACATGTTGACGATGCATCGCACAAACCGGCCACCAGCAATGCGTGCATGAATTAATCCATCCTTCGGAACCAGTGATGGTAAATGCCGTGCTTAATTGGAGGCCGGTTCGCTCATGTGATGGCATCTGCACTGCACCCACTGAAGCCGGAGCACATGGCCACTAGCTCCATGCGATCCTAATTTATTAGGATGAATGGATGATTACTTAAAGCTAACCTTTTCTTTTGGCCAACATATAATGGATTAAGCTAATTATTGGATGGATGCCATCGGTACTATATCCAGCTAATCTATCCTATCGAAGAGGGATTCTGGAGAAGATTAAAGTGTTAGGAGTGGTTCAGATGCGTTGCAACTTGGGATTAAGTGCGCTGAACTGAACCATGTGATTATCTCTCTTTTGTTCTTCTTTCAGGAGGGCAGGAACCCCGTGATTATCATCGCTGGATGGATATCCTCTGCATATCTTTGTACTACTCCCTCCGTTTGGAAAAGGATGTCACAAAAATGAACTATAGATAGATCATTTTTGTGACATCCTTTTCCGAACGGAGGGAGTACTATATATCCTCTCTGCAGCTAATAACCATTTATTTTGTCAGCCAAGCCAAGCCAGGGTCCGATCGAAGAATCTTCCGGGGGTGCTAGCAAGATGCCAAGCTCGATTCAAAATTCAAAAACCTGAATAATATGCAAACAAAACAGCACTGGTTCTAGCTATTGCCACGCAAGAGAAACAAACAACTCCATGTGCCCGTTTGTCACTACCCGCTGACAAATGGAATATGCTAGGAGCGGCCGTGTGCGGCACTTTGCCCCCCCGTACAGTGTCATCTTCTTCCCGTTGCTCCATGCATGCAAGAGTGCACCGGATTGCCACATCTCTGCCTCCTAGTCTTAGACACGACGCATCTAACATTCGAAAAATAAGGGCGCCGACGCGAGACCATGCACATGGAGTGCATAGAACTCGGTGTGGCAGACAGAGGGAGAGAGAAACCGGCCGACCTCTTCGATCCCCATGATTATACTCCCTGCGTTCCAAAATAACTGTCTTAGATTTGTCAAAAAGTGGATGTATATAGACATGAAACAAGTATAGATACATTCACTTTTGGACAACTTTGAGACACTTATTTTGGGACGGAGGGAATACAATATTCTACAAAATTGTACTGTTTTCATTCAAATTCGAAGTAAACTTACTATGGTCTATATGGGGAAATGCATAGAACTCGAAGACTTACTATGAGTAGTTTTTTGTTCCTAGAGAGAAGTTCTCGGGACTAGTTTAGACACATGCATGAATTGTCGTCGAACGTGACTGTCGGCAAAAAGTGCCAGTAGTGACGGTGTGTGGATACAATGTGTTGCAACAAAAGCGCAAAGTGATTATGCGATGCGTGTTGCCGGAAAGCAGGGTGCGGTGTGGTTGGGAGGCAGATGGATGGATATACACGAATGACGGACGTGCCTTTCATGTGTTTCTTTCCTAACCCACTTGTGCTTATCCGTACGTGGTTCATGAGCCTGCATGTCTCGCCATCTTTTTTGAACATAAAAGATATATTCATCCGTCCCAAAATAACTGTCGTAGATTTGTCAAAAAGTGGATGTATATAGACATGAAACAAGTATAGATACATTTATTTTTGGATAACTTTGAGACACTTATTTTGGGACGGGGAGTATTACTTTAACAATCCCATTACAGGCTTACAAAGCTCACAACAGAGCAAGGGTCAGCAGTGCTAAGCTGCACATAACAGATAGTAGATGGCCAAGATTTGCATAGAAGATACCGAAGACTACAAATGGAGTCAAACAGCGGTCGGTCGTCCGCCGACAGTACGGGCTCGAACTTGCTGCAAAAGTAGTCTCCAAGGGCCTCGTTTGCGCTCCATACCAGTTGATGCCCTGCGGGTGACTCTCCCGACAGTCTTTCTGGCGTATGCACTTGAGGTTTGTAAGTGTTGAGCTGTAGATGTCGAATAGGCTTCACCGAGCTCAAACTCAAATAGTCCCAGAACAAAGTTATACTAAAAAAAGCGATTTAAGTACTCATACTTTGACACTCCTCTTGGCATTTGGCTTTTTTTTTACAATGTATCGATTTTAATTTACCGATTTAACATGTTGTGTTAATTGTTCGGTACATGTAACTCAATACTGCAACAAGACTTCGTTTAGGGTTATGAAAAAAAGGAGTTGTGATAGTTAATTGACAATATGCTTAATTGCGTATAAAAGTGTAGTACATATGATGTACATCAAGTCATTAGTGTTATTATCTCCGCACGGCTTCTAGTTAAGTATTACATATTTCCTACTCATGATGCTAGCTATATTTTATTGTGTTTCACTCTACTATTGAAATACCATGCATGTCAAATTGCCCCCAAACCATTGCTGATACCTATCGACGTGATTTAATCAAGGACGGAGCCACAAAAAACATCCTTCATGCCATATCTTTAAATCTGACATTGCATATTTTGAAGAGGGCTTGGTAAAAACCTATTGGTACCATTGACATGAATGATAGTATGATAGCTTTGCTCGTGCCTTGATGATCTACCAAAAAACCAAGGGTTCCTAGATAGAGCCTCGGACAATCGAGGGAGGCAAAATAGTGTCAACACCCCCCCCCCCCCCCCCCCCCCTCCTTGGTCTACTTGAAATTTCTTCTCTGATGTTGTTTCTATCATTCATGATTATTTCGGTGGATTCTCATTCTCTTTGTCAGTGAGGCGAAGCGACTAGGGGTTGATGTGGCACGAGAAAGAGTCATGGTCAAAGGTATATTAATCAGCAAAGGATAATACGAGTTTCCTATCCACCGCCACCGAACGCGCCATAATTGGGTGTATGACATTCATATCTATCTAGATGGATTCCGTTCTTATGCTTTTGTTCTTTAATTGAAGATTTTGTATGTATACTCCCTCGTATTGGTGTTCTTATCTATCCAATGATCGCATATATGTTGCCAAATTTCTATCTACCGATAGCGGTGCGATGGTGTTTGTTTTAGGAGACCGATCAATGGCGTCACCTACCACCTTGCTCATTCTATATGTTGTTGTACAAGACACCCATGCTCATAAACGTCACTAAAGACACACCCTATCTGGGAAGGATGAGAATGTATCAGTTAAGAGGATTAGAGACGACAAGACAGCGAAAGATCATGGTCAAAGGGACATTGATCGATATATGGCTAATAAGATCTTCTTGTCCTCCGCCCCCAGAAGTGCCATAAATAGTGATATGACACTCCTATCTATCTAGCTGGAGTGCAATTTTTAATAAAGATTTATATTATCTGGTGTATAATCACTTATATCGATGTTTCTATCTATCTGATGATGCCGTCTCTATCATAAGACTTTCTATATTTATCTACATCGATTATGGTGTTTGATTCTAGACGACCGGTAACGATGTCACCTGCCATATATGATATATCTCGGTTTATCCGCCATTATACAAAACACACATGCTCATAGACATCGTGGAATACGGACCTTCATGACTCGTGAGCACACCACACCTTATCAACTTTGCGTATAATTGATGAATATTAAGGCTTTTGTTTACTAGGGGTGTAATTTCATCCCAAGGGGATTAAGAATGGGAGAATTTGGTGAAATCTTTATTTCACACCAAAAAAAATCTTCATCCCAACACACTAGTATGGTGTAGTATTTTTAATCTACAAAAAAAATTAGGTGAAGGTGAAGAATATATTGGGATGATCTCATCTAAAGCCGGCTTAAAAAAGGACTATTGGGGATGAATACACTATAAGTAAATAAGGTCCGAGGATGAATCTTAAATCACACAAAAACTCTCATCAAAGCCATCTCGCATGTAGGATTAACTAAGAATAAAATTTAAGCATTGGAGGGAAGAGTTGTGTGACCTAACTCCACCCCTAGCTGAGACACCTTAATCCTTCATGTGTGCAAAAATCTATATATTACTAAATCCATCACAATCAACGAAATGTTATGAACACCATGAGTTCTTTGCAACCTCAAAAATATAACAGGCATATCTAAGTGGCTAAGTATGATCTAACCAACAATAGCAAATCTACAAGATTCTAGTGTTTTCTAACCGGTTCTACAAATGGGATCCGCTCAACCCAAACAACAACTATCGAGGTCGACCACCAACCAGAGCAAACAAATGATTCCCCAGCACCACCAGTGGCACTTCCTGTAAATAACCCACACCTCGGAGCCCACTTGCGCCGCCACCGCCTATAAATCCAGCAGGACACCTCACCACCAGTGGACTCCGTGCGGGCGGAGCGAAGTGGGAGCCAAGCCAGCCGAGCCAAGTCTCTCTCTCTCTCTCGCAGCACTCGCGGTTCTTCCCCCAAATCCAGCGCCG
>CAMZMU010000060.1:36982523-37135191 GCA_947311845.1 Poa pratensis | reverse complement strand
AGGGGAGACTGCGTGGAAAAGGCACGCTAGGAAAGAAAGCAACAAGAAGTATGGACGGGCATTCTTTCACTCAAGCACACTACACAGTTCTACAAAATTCCAGATTGGTGGCTCCGTATATCGTGGAACACATGGATATTTTACGCTCAGAATACCCGGAGAAGACTGACTTCTGGATTAAAGAAAAACACGTGGATACTTTCGGCAGTTGGTTGCGTACACATCTCATTAATGACAACACTGTTGGACAAGAGCTATACTTGTTGGCCAAGACACCATCTTCGACTATATTGACTTTCCAAGGGTACGAGATAAATGGGAATACATTTTACACGGAAACCCAAGACAAAAAGAGCACTAACCAAACAGTGGTGTCCGCTTTGATGCAACAAACGATGATGGAACAAAGGACACATATTATGGTTGCATACAGCAGATATGGGAACTTGACTATGGACCTTATTTTAAGATCCCTTTGTTTCAGTGCAAATGGGTTAACCTGTCATGCGGGGTAGAGATAGACAAGCGGTACGGAATGACTACAATCTCAAATCTTGCGTACAAAACCGAGCCATTCGTCCTAGCCAATGATGTGGCTCAGGTTTTCTATGTGAAGGACATGTCTTCCAGACCGAAAAAAAGAAAAGATAAGCAAGCCGGTACATCATACAATGAGCCAAAGCGCCACATAGTTCTTTCAGGAAAAAGAAACATCGTGGGAGTGGAGGACAAGACAGACATGTCAGAAGATTACAATAAGTTTGCTGAAATTCCGCCCTTCAAAGTGAAAACTGACCCAAGCACCGTGTTAAATGATGAAGATTGTCCATGGCTACGACGCAATCAGAAGAAAGGGACACACAAGAAGAAAAAGTGAACACTAGATAGGGATGTTGTTGCTGATGTGTAATAATGTATTAAACCTTTTATGTAACTATGTCCTGAAAACTCAGAAGAGAGATCTAAACACTAGATAGGCAAGACATCTCTGATGATTTGCAACAAGTGTTGGGGATGTTGCTAATCATCAGAGCGTCTTGCCGCTGCTTGGATCCGACCAAACGGTTGCAGGACGTAGCTAGGGAACCCGAATGTTTTGTGTTTGAGCACAAGGTAGAATATATGAGTGAGTAACCTGGGAAACAAAACACACGGTTTCTCCTAGCTACAGCCCGACACTGATTCACGTCGAATGTCGTTGCATTCAGTGTCGGGCATAGCTAGAAACCCGAATGTTTTGTGTTTGAGCGCCACTTCGATCCAAGCAGAGGTAAGACGTCTCTGATGATCTACAACCGTCCGGCAAGACATCTCTGATGATCTGCAACCGTTTGGAACGGTCGCAGGTCATCAGAGACGTCTTGCCGCTGGTTGCCCAAAGATGCCTCTCCGAGTGACGATGGAATGTTTTGTGTGAGTGAGTGAGTGACGCTGGAATTCCGGGAGGTGGGCTATATATAGGGTCATGTGGCTCACGAAGTGGTCGTGATACTGCTGATCCAACAGCTCACAATCCCTCAAAAGAAACACACCTCTGATCCAACGTCTCACAGCGCTTGAAAGAAACACACGATCCGTGTGCTTCTTTAGTACCGGTTGGTAACACCAACCGGGACTAAAGTCGGGCTCACCCCTGATCCAACGTCTCACAAGCACTTAAAAGAAACACACCGCTTGATCCAACGGCTCCCAAGCGCTGGAAGGAAACACACGATCCGTGTGCTTCTTCCTGATCCAAGGGCTCACAAGCGCTCGAAAGAAACACACCGCTTGATCCAACGGCTCCCAATCGCTGGAAGGAAACACACGATCCGTGTGCTTCTTCCTGATCCACTGGAGAAGGTAGGCAACTTCGATCCCGCCACCGTTTCCCGCCCAAATATTTCCCGCTATCGTTCCCCCCAAATGCCGCCACCGGTAGTTCTATAAAACCCAGTCGAAGGTAGGCATGGTACTCACTTGAGCGCAAGCATGGTGTGTATTGGTCCTTGCGAGAAGTGTGTGTCCGGGTTTCACATTTCCGCATCCGAGCATCTCGCCAGGCTTTCGAGCAATTTGAAGGTAGATGGTAGGGTAGTTCCAATTGAAGAAATTTTGCACACTGAGAGTCATCTCGCTTTGCTCGGGCGAAGCTATGCCGCGATGGGTTTCCGTATAGGACCCCGCTCCAAATTCGTGCAGAAATGCTCACGCTTGCAGAGAAGTTTGACAGGAAAGTTACGAATAGTCCGTTCTACCGAACTGAAGCTGACCGTGATTCGTACGGTCGTTCCTGTCTCTGGGTAGTTGACAGCGATGATGACGACGATTTCATGCCGTCGTCAAAGGAAAGGAGGGTTGAAGCACTGAGCAAGAAGGCTGAAGCTTCGTCCAAGGGCAAAGGCAAGAAGGCAGAATCTTCGTCAAAGGGCAAGGATGGCAACACGGCTGGTGCAGGCTGCATCGATGGGAGATAGGTAGAGTCTTTGTTTTACTTGTGTTGTATCGTAATTTCAAGTTGTACCTTAATTTGTTCTATCCAGTATTTAGAACTAGTGAAGTTGTAACGTAGATCTCTAGTTGTATGTTAAATCGTCTCTAAAATAAATAGATAATTATTACAAATTTTAAGACAATTAAATTACATAGATCTAAAATAAAAATAAACTAGAAAAAAACAGAAACCAAATAGAAAAAAGAAAACAGAAACCAAATAGAAAAACAGAAAATAAAAAACCAATAAAAGGCCCATTAGTACCGGTTGTATAATACAACCGGTACTAAAGGGTTGGGCTTCGCGCGCGAATTTTTGCGCGGCCCAAATTTGAGCTTTAGTACCGGTTGTACTCTACAACCGGTACTAAAGACCCTTTAGTACCGGTTGTAGAACACAACCGGTGCTAAAGCCCTGTTGCCTGCAGTTAAAGCAGGGGATCGACGCTTTGATCCCCAAATCACCAAGTCCCGGCGTCGATCCTCCGTCGTCGCCACGCTCCCCGGCGAAGCCACGCTCCGGCCTCCCGCCGCGCGTCCTCCGCCCTGCGCCATCTCCGGCGACGCTCTGCCGCGCGTTCCTCCGCCCTGCGCCATCTCCGGCGACGCGCCCGGTGCCCCGGCCCTGCTACCGCGCGCGCCCTCCGACGCCCCTGCTCCGGCGCGCCCCTCCGCCGCCTCTGCGCCCCTCCACGGCGTGCCCCTGCTCCGGCCACCCCTCCACCACCGCGCACGTCGCCTCCCGCGCTGCTCCGGCGCCGGCCTCCACCACACCGCACCTCGGCCTCCACCACCGCGCGCCATCGATCGCCTCTTGGATATCTCCGGTAAGTTTTTTTTAATTTTGTTATTACTATTTTTCATTACTGTTTATTACTAATTTTGTTTTGATTAATTGGCAATATGTGTTAGTTAGAAAATTTAGAAAATTGTTAGCAATATTTACCAAATTTAAAAAATGTGTTAGCAAATTTAGAAAATGTGTTAGCAAATTTAGAAAATGTGTTAGAAAATATTTTTGTAGATTGCAATTTTAAGCAATTTGTAGATAGCATTTTTAGAAATTTGTAGATAGCATTGTGTTGTTGCCCATTTTTAAAATGTGTTAGCAATGTGTTAGCAATTTGTAGCAAATTTAGAAGTAATCTTTTAGCAATTTTTTGTTAGTCATACAAAATGTTTAGTCAAGGAATTTTTAGTACTGTTAGTCATAGAATTTTTAGTTTATTACAATATGAAAACTTAGCAAACTTACAAAATGTAGCAATTTAAAAATGTAGCAATTTGAAAATGTAGCAAACTTACAAAATGTAGCAATTTAAAAGTCATTTTGTTATTGTTTAGGTTATTAATGTAACAAAATGTACCAATTTCAATTTGCTAACAAAGTGTAGTTTAAGTTTTTAGTCTAGTTTTACTTATTAGAAAACTCCGGCTTTAAATATGTGTATAAAATCAAAGTTTGAAGACATTTTGTTAGTTAGCATTTTTGAAAGTTTTGCTAGTAAATATGTGAATTTTGCTAAGTTTGAAATTGTAGTAGCAAAGTTTCAAAATTTTAGCTAAGTTTGAAAATTTGAAATATTGTAAAATTTGGAATATTGTAAAGTTTGAAATATTGCTAAGTCATTTAGATAGTTTGAAAATAACATTAGTAAAAATATTAATTGTTCTTTTTTTAGTACTGTTTTTTTTAAGTTAATATTGTTATTAGGTTAATATTGTTTAGATTATTAATATTGTTATTTGGTTAATATTGTTAAGTTAGAAATATTGCTAAGTTTCAAAATTTGCAGTGACAGAGCTATGGCGGACGATGCCCCCACCTTCGTCCGAGATTTGGAGGAAGAAGACCGTCTCCAACAAATAATATATAACAACGCTGCCGGACCCAATTCCGATGGAGAAGATTCGTCCGACGGAGAAGACGCTGAAGAATTCAGCGCGAAATGTTTGAATGACTCCGGTGAGGGACTTGAGTTAGAAAAATTCAGAGATGACGACGACGACGAAGAAGAACCGTCTGGATCTAAGGCGGACGATGTAGCTAAGAAGAAGGTATATATTAAGTCTTGTTGATCACTATAGCTAGATGCATTAATTGATTTATATGCGCACTTATTAACGAAACATTTTTCTTTCAGCCCTCTGGATCTAAGTCGTCAATCCCCGTACGAGGCCCGGCCCAAGGGTTAAAGCTCCCGGAAGGTGCAACGTTGTCGATCGACGAAGTTACCTTCAAAGGCAAACCAGAGAAACCCGATGGAATCTACAATAAATATGTACGGCAGTGCGGAGTTTTTGTAAGGGACATGGTCCCGATCACTGTGACAGAATGGAATGAGCCGAAGAAAGCCAACATAGGCGCAAAATATCTCGAGCAAAGAATTAAAGAGACCCTTTGGGACTCGATGATGTCTAAATTCAACCTACCGGCAGATCTCCCACAGAAGATGAAGGATAAAGTCAAGGAGTGGACTCTTAGCAAGATGGCCCAGCAATTCAACAACTGGAAGAACACATTGTGGAGAAAATATGGGAACAAAGATATAGTTTTCAAAGGACATCTAGAGAAGCTAAAAGATGAATGGGCTGAATTTGCGGCGTATAAGAATTCGGGCGTCGCTGTGGCCCGATCGACACAAAATAAGTTGAATGCCTCGAAGAAGAAATATTTCCATCATTTGGGCTCAGGTGGCTACAAGACTGCCTTGCCTAAGTGGCAAGCCTATGAAGACGAGCTGCGACTAAAAGGGATCACTCCACAGACAGATGACTGGCCCGACAGGTCCAAGTTCTGGTTGTTCGCGCATGGGGCAGTGTTGCACCCAGAAACAGGGCTGATTGTTGCAAAGGGAAAATGGCGGAGAAAAATTAGAAGAGTCATCAGAAAAATAAAAAAAGTCATAGTACTAGTCAAGGAGGGAAAATTTGTTCCCGATAGAGAGGACGACGAGCTTTCACAAGCCCTCGGGAATAAAGAACACTGGGGGCGATGTCGAGCCAGAGGAGGCGGGGTTGGTTTTCTTGAAGGGTTTCCGGAAGACGTTGCAACTTATAGAAAACATTGCAGAAGTAAGAAGAGGGAGGCGGAGAGGGTTACTGCATTAGAACGCACGGTGCAGGATGTGCAGAAGCAACTGGCCTCAATGACCCAGACCAGGGAATCTCAACTGCGAGTAGAAGATCCTGCAGGCGATGCCTGCCCATCTCAGCGGAAAAGCAGCGTGGGTTCCACGCAGCTACAAGATCCTGCAGTTGATGAACCAGTTGCTGAACCATCGGCGGCTCACTACCCCGTGGATGATATCACGGAGAAGACAAATTGTGAGTTACATGCGCCGATGATGAACATTACTTATCCGGTGGCGACTGGCTATGCTTTACGACATCAACCTGGAGAAACCTTCCATTTTGGTGTGATTCCGCCTGGATTTGCTCGTGTCGGGGTCACGAAAGTTATGCCGGGATTCAACGCAATACGTCTTGAAATTCCTGGAGCTGAAGGCGAGAAGACATTGGGAGAAGTTGAGCTTTGTATCGTTCTATGGAAGAAAAATACAATCAAGTTTCCAGACTCGGAGCCAAGGCCCACCGACTTCCTGTTAGACCATTCACCACTCAAAGTCCACCCGCCTCCCCCCGAAGTTTGGGATCCCGCCGCGAGTCCATCTCTGCGCTGTCCCGTCAAACGATGATGCGCCCACTAGTAACTTGATAAAGCGGAAGTTGTTCCGTCGTCCACTCCTGTCAAGAAACGTGGAAATAGTGTGCGGGCTCCTGAGAACCCAAGGAAGTCAAGGCTCCTGAGAAGTTAACTTCTGAGATGACTCAGCAGGAAATAGCTGAGAGCCTACGTGAAGGGTCGAAGCCTTTTTTGAGCAGAAAAAGAAGGAAAGAGTGGAGGCAAGACTTGACCCCATAAAGGAACTTCTGAAGACTATACCAAATGAGTAAAAGATCACACCGTTGACAACCTATATGACCCTCACCTCGCCCATTTCAGACACAAGCGAGGTATTGACAAGGTACTTTCCTCGCAGATGAGCAAGAGAAATTGTGCGGGAAGGAGTTGCCCAGCACAGAGAACAAGAAGCACAATCGCTCGCCCCGCTCATTGTACCTTCTGAAACTCGGGAAATCGAGCATGGAGAAGTTGTCCTTGGCGACTCAGGTTACCCCATGGCCGAGATTGCCCCACGATTTTGATTTTGAACTCGGGCTGCCTATGGTGGAAAATCGAGCCAGCTAACACACAGTTATGGAATTTGAATCGTTGGTACATGACCGCCGCAAAGAAGGGAAATTCTATCTCATGGTGGCGGTGAAGGAACAACACTACTTCCGAGAATATTGTTTGCATGTTGAGTTTCGAGAACTTTTTCAGATGTACATTTAACATGCTCTCGACAAATCTCTCATCAGCTGCTATTGTTTGTAAGTAATTTATTCGTGTAATTATAATTATCTATAGTTATAAGCTCTCGTTCATTGCTTGTAATTATCGTCACAAAATTCTTTGTACGCTAATTATGCAGAATGAAGATACGTGAATGCAGACTCGAAGGAATCTGAGACATTGGTTTCATTGACCCGGATAAAGTTCATGTCAAGACCGTGGATGAAAATCCCGTGAACACAGAGGACGTTTTGCTAACGTTCTTTAAGCGACAAAGTACCAAAAAGGAAATACTATTTCCTTACAACTTCGGGTGAGTTTTACCGTCTTCTACACATTCTATTTTGCTTCCCCGATATAAAGTGTAATCGATAAGTTCTGAATACCTGCGTATATAAACGTGCGCAGGTTCCACTACATTCTGCTAATCATTAGACTCGAGGAAGGAGAAGTTAAAGTCTAGGACTCACTAAGGAAAGATCAAAATGAATACAAAAGCGTGCGTCTAATGCTCAAGAGGTAATTTCAATCGCACTATATCAGCCTCTTTCGTTTATTTCCGGATATCAAAAGTATAAGTAATAACTACTCAATTCATTTTCTTTCCGGACAGGGTTTACAGAAAGTTCAAAGCGGAAGAACGCGGTGTATGGCCAGAAAAGCTGGAGTTCAAGTCTAACAACGTAAGTACTACTACGTGTATCTTTCTAATACCATTATCATTCTCTTGATTATTATTTGATTAAATTATATTCTTGTATATATAGTGGTGTCTGCGACAACCACAGGGGACAGAACTATGTGGATACTACGTTTGCGAGTACATTCACACGAAGGTCAATGAGAGAGTCAAGAGTGTAAGAAATCGAGAGGTACGTGAACATCATACACAACTTTTATTTTGCCACCTGCATCAATTGTGTTTAGTTTCGATCATAGCTGATTTATTTCCTTCTTTTAAAGATGTCAAACAAGCGAACCAGCTCCTACACGCAACCGCGTAAAAGCTATTGTGGAGGAATTGGCGGGATTCTACTTACACATGTCATAGATGAACACGTGAATTCTACTTTCACGAAGACCACCCACCCCGTGCAGTCGATGCTACAAGGAACCGCCGGCAGTCGATGCTACAAGGGAACCGGCTCCATTGTAATTAATTAGGAGTACTTAAATTTATATGACGAGAGTACTTTGTAGTGTATAATGACTACTTATATGTGTAGTGAGTACTTTATACGCGATCTCCTCCGAAACCTGAAAAATGAGCGAAAAGGAAAAAAAACAGAAAACCCTAAACCACGAAAAATAATTGAAAAGAAAAAAACCAAACCCCCCTGACAAAAATAAGCAAAAAAAGCAGGAACCTTTAGTACCGTTTGTATTACAAACCGGTACTAAAGGTCCTCAGGGTCCGAGCTCGCCTGTGCGCCCACGGGAGACCCTTAGTACGGTTTTATTTAGATGTCGGTACTAAAGGTTACCCCTTTAGTGCCGACACCTTTAGTACCGGTTGTGTGGCCGGAAAAAGGCCCTTTACAACCGGTATTAGAAGTCTGTTCTCTACTAGTGGGTACGTAGCGATCGCAATTTCGCTGGCTTGAAAATGGGAAACCGACGAGCATCGATCAATCAAGAGACGGGCGGAGCAGCACTGTAGGCAACCAACGAAGAAAACGATGGGTCTGGAGGCTCGCTCGCTCGCTCGTGGTGGCGCGTTTGCATCGTCCTGTCGTGCATTTTCAGTCTGGACTCTGGACCACCTCTGTTGATGCCTGTGGGCATATGCATCAGTCCGCAAACTAGGACAATCCTCAACCACAAGAATATAGACAAGATTTTGTCTCAAAAATAAATGAGAGAATACATACAGTACAGGGATGGTGGCAAGATAAACGAGTGCTTCAGAACAGAGAAATTTGTGTTGTAGTTTTCAGCCTGAGGAGCGTAGATCTCGCATGCTGCTGCGTAAGGCTGCGCGTTCGGTTAATATGGTTAATTTGGTTTGGTTTATATGGTTTTTTTTATTTATACGGTTTTCAATACTTCGGTAAATACGATTTTGTACGAGAGTACGGTTCGGTTTCGGTAATAACCATTTAATTTCGGTTCGGTTTCGATAATAACCAAATTAATCTAAGTTGACGCGAATTTTAAAATGACAATTTCTTTTTGTGGCCATATATTACAAAATAACGGAATAAACTATAAAGTTAATAGGCATATGATCCAAAATAACCAAATAACCCATAAAGTTACTAAAAGTCTATACAAGTAGCAAATCACATGCTACAAGTAACCCGTAAAGTTAATAAAAGTCAATAAAAAGTAGCAAATTAATAAAAGTTAATAGGCATTGCGGTTTTTTGGTTAATCATTGAAAGGATCAAGTAGGTTGACTAGAGGGGGGGGGGTGAATAGGCAACTACAAATTTTCTTTTTCTTTTAATACAAATTCGGGAATTGCTCAAATATAAGTTCTCTAGATATGCAACTAGATGAACAATCCTATATGATGAGCAATAAACAAGCTAGCAAGATATTCTACACAAGATAAGCTAGCAATACAAGTAAAGGAAGGTTAAGAGATAACCACACGGTGACGCGGAGATGTTCTACCGAAGTTCACTTCCCAATGGAAGCTACGTCTCCGTTGGAGCGGTGCGGAGTCACAAAGTGAACTCCGAATAGCCTTGATATGGCACACCGTATCTCCCTCGTGTTATCCTCCGATGAGGAGATCCACGAGCCACTATATGATGCCCTCGAGGTCGGCAACAAACCTTTACAAGGATGAGGCACACTCCACAACCGAATTGGAGGCTCTCACCAAATTCCCGCGGCTCCCAAAGCCACAAGAATCACAAGGCCGGGTCGCGTCTCCACAACTTAATTGGAGGCTCCCGGCTAATCCTTGTGGCTACCAAAGCCACAAGAATCACAAGTATCTTCTAGGTATCCAATGTATCAAGTTACACAAGATCTACAAGTGACTAGGTCGATGTAGACAAATCGGCTCGGTGGAGATGCGGATCTAGGGCTCCTCCTTCACTCCTCAAAGTATCAACGTGTTTGAGTGGTTGGAGTGGGAGCTCTAGTAGATTGAAGCTTGCAACAATGGTGGAGAGAGAGTGAGGAATCAAGCTTAGTACCGGAGGTAGGTGGAGGGGTATAAATACCCCTCCCAGAAATCTGGCCGTTGGAGCTGTAAACAGCCCGCAGCGGTAGTACCGGGCCTCGCCCGGTAGTACCGGCTGACAGGGAACTGACGGCCTGGCGCCAGACTGGTCAACGCCTCTCCACGCGCGCATCGGTAGTACCGGACCGCCTGGTCCGGTAGTGCTCCCCACCCGGTAGTACCGCGCTACTACCGGGGCTACTACCGGATTAAATCGAGCGAGTCCAGAGAGCTTTTGGAGATCCGGTACTGGGCCCGGTAGTTCCGCATGGCAGAACACCCGGTAGTACCGGGGTGAACCCGGTAGTACCGGCTGACGCAATGAAGACTGCTTCTCTTCCTTTTCTTGAGACAAAACCTGTGCAATATTAATTGATACAATCCTGCACACTTTTAGCACACACATTAGACATCTAAGTGTGTTGTCAACAAACATCAAAACACTGTGGGGAAGGATATGTCCTTTCAATCTCCCCCTTTTTGGTGTTTGATGACAACACACTTAGGAGAAACAAATGATTTGCAAAAGATAGACGGGGCTCTCCAAATTGTGTGTTTATTAGGAATTTGCTTTTGAATGCAAAAACACACCATATAAAATGGGCGGAGCTCCCCCTATATTTTACAAACCAAGCAAGTTCATATGGATAACAATTAAAACAACTTGCACAATATAAGCAACAATAAGCAAGTAACATACTAGATAGGTCTTATTACAATACCATAAGTTCAAGGCATGTCTTACATCATGCATAGAGAAGTTCAAAGCAAATATCCAAATAAAGATGAAACACAAGCATAAAGATCAAACGAAGTGCAAGCTTGTGTTTCCACCCATGCAAATCCCACGGCTCATCCTAAATAGAACACATTCTCCCCCTTTGTCATCGAAATGCCAAAAAGGGAGAAGCGCGATGCTAACACGTCCCTAGGAGCATCAAGCTCCACCCGCGCCGTGGTGGGTCGAAGAGGAGGCCTGAAAGCGATCACCATGTGGAGGAGCATCTTCATCACTCCAGTAACCATGCTTGGACACCCATTCCTCCTTTGGAGTGATTACTTCTTCAGAACCATCGGAGACGGAATCTGCATATGCCTCATCATTGCTTTGTGTCGCTGAGCTGCCTTCTTGTGATACACATGAGCTTCATACAGACGGTCTTCCAAATCCAGTTTGAGGCAAAAGGCCCTCTTGGCCTTAATCTGCAGCTTCTTGAACCATGAAGGTTCCTCAAGAGGAGGTGCACTCCCACTAGCTCTCTCAGCTTCAGCAGCAGCCTCGGATCAATGGGCTGGTTTTGGGAGGAGCATGAGGCTTGATACGCAGTTCCTTCACTAGATGAGCCACAACGGGCTGCCATCCTTCATGATATCTTCTCCATTCTTCTTGAGAGCCCACTTGCGGCGAATGAGCTTCATAATGTATGGGCCATAGATGGGGGCCCTTCTATCAATGATTGTGGACCACAAGTCATTCCACATCCAATCCATCACATCAAGCTTCTTGCCTTTGCCTTGATTTTCATATGAGAGCTTGAGAAGGTCAAACATGAAGCCATGAACCTCATCCCAATTTCCCACACGGGAGCAATGTTTCCTATAGACACGGTGGAGAATCTCAAAGGACGCACAAGATGAGCAGTTTTACCGGTGGTGCCTCTTTCCATAGTGATTGGTCCAAGAACATCCTTGGAGCTGGATCGATCATTGTCATGGCATCTCCATCCACTAGCAACACTCTCACCCTTGTCTTCATAGCCTAGAAGCTCTCCAAACTCCGCCAAGGTGGCAGAAAGCAAGGTGTCCTTGGTCATCCAATATAGGGTCCGGGCTTCATCATGGTCAAGGTAGACGGTGGCAAAGAACTGAATGATGTAGTACTCAATGTAGGGATGGTTCTCCTTCATGATGTCAATCAGCCCAAACTCTTCACACATAGCAAGTGTCTCATCAAAATAGCCCTTGTGCTTCGAGTTTTCATGTAAGGAATATCAAGAGTGTGTTGGACAACCACGGAGTAATCCTTGTGGAGATAGATTTCCTTGTAGATGGCTTCTTGATCATTTGTGTAAAAGTGCGGATTCCGCACAAGGGTGACCTCTCCTCAGCATAGGGATTCTCTTCTCTGAGCTTCTGATAGTCTCATTCTTCCATAAGTGAAGTGCTTTGCGGGCTCTCGGGGGAGCAGTGGTGGTACGAGCAGCAGCTGATGTTCTTCCTCTTGCTTGAGTTCTGGCTGTGGTGCGAGCAGGCAAACTTCCTCTTCTTCTTCTTCAATCTCATCCTCCACAAGACGTGGCTTCTTGGTACCACGGCGGCTACCTGTGAAACAGCATATAGGTAGGGCAGGGAATAGATGAGTGCACAAGTTCACGGATAAGGAATCAAAAACTAGCCAATAGATGTAAAGAATGGTTGAATCGAGCAAATTTGGAAAACCCGGTAGTACCGGGCTTAGCCCGGTAGTACCGGCTGAGCCGATTCAAGACTGAAATCGAGAGATTCAACCATACATTACACATAGATGCTAGCTAACAAGGCCTAGGTGATCATCCATCCAACTTTAACCGTTGCCAACGGAGCTACCAATTTCCTCTCCATACATCTAGGTTTCAAGATCTAGAAACAAAGAATGCAAAGAACGGGGAAATACCGGAGGCCATGGAGGAGATCGACGAGGGGATCGCTCCCACGGAGCAGATCTGGCCGGAGATGGCGGAGACCGGCGGCCTAGGGCGGGGCCGGAGCAGGACAGAGGAGGCGACGGGGTGGTTCGTGCGGGTGGGGAAAATGGGGAATAACCCCCACCCTGCCCGCACGGTAAATATTAGATACCCGTGATTCCCGGTAGTACCGGGGCGGACATCCGGTACTACCGGGGCCTGAATCTTTGCGAGCAGCAGAACTGCTTAGATTCAGAGCCCGGTACTACCGGATCCCACCGGCGGTACTACCGGGGCCTCCTAAGAAACCCCAGTTTTCTCTTTTTGTGTAAGGAATTTGAACTTGTGCAAGATGGAAGTTGTTTTGAGATAGATGAAAGGCATAGGATTAGATCAACACACTGGAGATGGTACTTCATACTCAATTTGCAAGAATCAAACACACAAAAAACCAAATTGAGCATGTTTTCCATAGGAGCACTAGAAAACCAATAAAATCCAAATGAAACCAACTCTTCACAAGGAAGAGGGCGGTGGCCGAGGCCACCATGTATGAGTATGTGGTGTGATACCGCGAAGATATATCTTGGTCCACGGCCACTACTCGTCATTTAAGCTCACAATTCATAGAACGAATATAGAGATGCAAATGAATTCTTACTATCGGCATAATGGGGGGAGGGATGGTCCAATGGATTAGGACCGCACTCCCCCTATGTCCATGCCTACATCTAAACCAAATAAGTATCGTCTAATATGGGTAGGTATGCAAGAAATCCACTAAATCCAATTGGATATGTCCACCACATTTAGTTCTCCTCTCAACTCCTTGAATCTTGCTTCACCAAGAGGCTTCGTGAACATATCGGCGAGTTGATGCTTGGTGTTGACATACTTGATTGCAATATCACCCTTCTCAACATGGTCTCGAATAAAATGATACCGAATCTCAATGTGCTTGGTCTTGCCATGAAGAACCGGGTTGTGTGCAATTTTAATAGCACTTTCATTGTCACATAAAAGAGGCACTTTGTCACAAATGACACCATAATCCTTTAAAGTTTGCCTCATCCATAATAATTGTGCACAACAACTACCGGCGGCGATGTATTCGGCTTCGGTGGATGACGAGGCCACACAATTTTGCTTCTTGGAAGACCAACTCACAAGGGACCTACCAAGGAATTGGCATGTACCCGAAGTTGATTTTCTATCCATTTTGCAACCCGCCCAATCCGCATCCGAATAACCAACAAGATCAAAGCTTGTACCATGGGGATACCAAAGACCATAGTTGGGAGTATCCAACAAATATCTTAGAATCCTTTTGACCGCGGTTTCATGACTTTCCCTAGGACTTGATTGGAATCTTGCACACATACCCACACTAAACATAATATCCGGTCTAGATGCACAAAGGTAAAGCAAAGATCCAATCATAGAACGATAAAGCTTTTGATCAACTTCCTTACCATCCGGATCTAAGTGAAGATCCGCCTTGGAGTCCATGGGAAACTTATATGGCTTGGCATTGTTCATATCAAATTTCTTGAGCATGTCCTTAATATACTTGGCTTGACATAAGAATGTTCCTTCTCGAAATTGGTGGATTTCAAAGCCAAGAAAATAATTCAATTTTCCCATCATGGACATCTCAAATTCCTTGGTCATTAGCTTGCCAAATTGATCACTAAATTCACGGTTAGTGGAACCAAAGATAATATCATCAACATATATTTGGCATACGAAAAAATCTCCATTTACCCTTTTTGTAAAAAGAGTGGGATCTATTACCCCAATTTCAAAGCCACGGTCTACTAAGAACTCCTTGAGATGATCATACCAAGCACGTGGAGCTTGCTTGAGCCCATAAAGAGCCTTATGTAGTAAGTAGACGTGGTTAGGAAATTTAGGGTCTTCGAAACCCGGTGGTTGTTTAACATACACCAATTCATTTAGTGGACCATTTAAGAAAGCACTTTTAACATCCATTTGATATAAGACAATATTATGAGTAGATGCATAAGCAATTAGTAAGCGAATGGATTCAAGTCTAGCAACGGGGGCATAGGTTTCACCGTAGTCGACTCCTTCGATTTGGGTGTAGCCTTGTGCAACCAATCTTGCTTTGTTGCGAATGACTTGACCATGTGAGTCTTGCTTGTTCTTAAATATCCACTTGGTTCCAATGACATTATGGGAGGAGTCATTGGGTCTTTCCACTAATGACCATACTTTGTTGCGCTCGAAGTTGTTCAACTCTTCATGCATAGCCGCAACCCAATCCATGTCTTCAAGAGCATCATATACCTTGAGAGGTTCTAAGCTAGACAAACAAGAGACATGACCACAAAAGTTAGATAATTGATTGCGTGTGGACACACCTCTACGGATACTCCCAAGGATATTTTCTTTGAAGTGTTGTTGGTAATCCAATTTTGATGCACGCCGGATGACCCGGCGTTCCGAGGCTTGACCAATTGTTTCACCAACACAAATATCTTCATCATTGCCTTTATCTTGCTCATGGTCAACCCGAAGTGGAGTTCTTGGAGTTGTGGGTTCATTATGTTCTTGTTCACCACTAGAGTTGGGTGGGTCTTGACCATCTTCTTGATCAATATTTGAGGTGGATGGCTCAACTTGAGTAGAACTTGTTCCTTCTTCTTGAGTATCATCAATGGGTCCTTCAATAGGAATTAGTTCTCCAATCCCCATAGTTCTTATGGCTTGAGATGGAGCATCATCACCTACATCATCATGATCAATATGCTCCGCTTGGGAGCCATTATCCTCGACAAACTCCACGTTCATAGATTCTTCAACACACCCGGTGGATATGTTGTAGACCCTATAAGCATGAGACTTTGCGGCATATCCAACAAATATACCATCAAAAGATCTAGATTCAAATTTAGCAATTTTGCAACCTTTAATGTAAACATGGCATTTGCATCCAAAGACTCGAAAGTAAGATACATTTGGCTTTTTACCGGTGAGGAGTTCATATGGTGTCATGTCCTTGAGAGGACGGAAGAAGAGCCGGTTTGAGTAATGACAAGCGGTGTTGATGGCTTCGGCCCAAAAGTTGTATGGGGAATTAAATTCGGCCATCATAGTTCTTGCCATATCAATAAGAGTGCGGTTCTTCCTTTCGGCAACACCATTTTGTTGGGGAGTATATGCAGCGGAATATTGGTGTTGAATGCCCTCCCCACTTAGGAAATCATCCATAGTGTAATTCTTGAACTCCGTACCATTGTCACTTCTAATTGCCAAAATCTTGGAGTCATATTGGCGTTGAACTAGGGTTGCAAAGTCAATGAATATCTTTTGAGTTTCACTCTTCTTCTTGATGTAGAAAGTCCAACAATATCTTGAGTAATCATCCACAATCACCAAACAATATTTCTTGCCACCAAGACTATCATATGTGGGAGGCCCAAAAGATCCATATGAAGGAGCTCCAAAGGCCTCTTAGTGGAGATAATGGTCTTCTTGGGGTGATTCTTTTCATGCATCTTTCCGGCTATGCAAGCACTACAAGGACGATCTTTGGAAAAATTAACATCGGTTAGTCCTACCACGTGTCCACCCTTTACAAGAGTTTGTAAATTTCTCATACCGACATGGCCAAGTCGGCGATGCCAAAGCCACCCCTTGTCGCCTTTAGCCATTAAACATGTAGCGATTTGAGTGGTCTCTTTTGAGAAATCAACCACATACAAACCGTTTTCACGAAATCCAACAAAGGCGACATTGAGTGTTTGAGTGAAAAGGATGGTCACGTGGTATTTATTAAAAATAACGGTGTAACCGGCATTGCATAATTGACCAACGGAAAGTAAATTGTATGAAAGAGATTCAACAAGGAGGACCTTCTCAATGGATAACTCCGGAGTGATCACCACTTTACCAACTCCCACTACCTTGAGTCTTGCATTGTTGCCAACGGTGACATGAGAGAATGAGAGTAGTTGTTTCAATAAGTCCTTTACTAGTTCTTTGCTTCCGGTCATATGGGATGAGCATCCACTATCAATGAGCCATGAAGATCCACCGGAAGAGAAACCCTACAATAAATCAAGTCTTTGATTTAGGTACCCATTTTGGAATGGGTCCTCTTTTGTTAGTCACAAGGGTCTTTGGAACCCAAATAGCATAGTGATAATCATCTCCATATGAAGAGCCAACATATTTAGCAAAAACACAACCATTTGTAGATTTCAAAAGAACATATGAGGGGTTGTATTTTCCCGCAAAGTTATTGTGAGTGGCATTGCCCCTAGTGACATTACCACTCCCAATAGAGTTGTCATTTGCTTTGGCTAACTCCCCCTCCTTCACAAAAACAATATCTTTGGAAGGGGGAGTCGCCTTCTTCTTCTTGTTGTTGACCTTCTTAGAGTTGGGTGTGAACCCAATTCCTTCTTTGCCAACCACTCCCTTTTGATTGCTCAAAAGATCATTGAGGTTCTTTTCCCCTTGGATACAAGTGGCTAGGCCCTTCTCAAGTTGGGCCTTCAACCTAGTGTTTTCCTCAATAAGAGATGCCTTGACACATAAAGGGTTAGTGGTACAAGAATTTGCATCTTTATCATTATGAGAAGTGGTGAAGCTAGCATAGATAAATTGAGCTTGTAGTTTGGCATATGACTCCTTGAGTGTAGTGAGCTCACTTGAGGTCACCTTGTGGGTTTCCCTAAGTTGCTCAAAACCCTCAAAGAGTTTGTTATGACTCTCTACAAGTTCCTCATTTTTACTTTTTAGATCAATAGCAATTTGAATAGAGGTTTCACGAGTTTCTTTTGCCTTGGAAAGATCCATGGCATGTGTCTCCTCAAGTTGCTCACGGAGCAATTGTTCCTCAACAAGTTGATCTTCTAGCTCACCAATTTTGTCGGCATGATCACATGCATGCCCTTCGAGCTCACAAATCCTAACATCCTTCTCATTAAGAAGATGCTTGGCTTCTCCATATTGATACATGAGGGCCTCAACCATTTTCTTGGTTGGACCTTGGAGCTTGCTAATGAAGATAGAAATTTTATCCTCTTCTTCAATTTTCCCTACATCCTCAACACAATCCAATAGTGATGGGTTAGAGGAGATAGTAATTTTTGGTGGGGAATTCACCTTTGTTTCCTTGGCCATGAGGCACATGGGCTTGGAGATCTTGTCGTCGTTTGGAGATGAGAAGAGGTTGGCCAATGATGGAGGAAGGGTGCCCATTGCAAGAGCCGCCATTCCTACTTCTTCACTTGGTTCTTTATCCTCCTCACCTCCGGACTCGTATTCCTCTTCATGGGATGCCACAAGAGCCTTTTGAGGTGATCTCTTCATGTAGGTAGGCTTGGGGTGGTACTTGTTCTTCTTTAGAATGAGTTGACCACCATTATCCTCTCTTCTTTCATAGGGGCAATCCTTCACAAGATGAGTGTCCTTTCCACAATTGAAGCACATTCTTTTTATTGGTGAAGGGTTGACGCTCTTGTTCTTCTTGTTCCAAAACCGGGTGGCGGCAAGTGCAAGAACTTCATTGAGCTCACCCTCCAAGTCTTCTTCACCTTCATAGACCGGGCTTTCTTCATATCTTGGATGGTCTACCACACGAGCCTTCAAAGCAAGAGTCTTTGGGCCACGGACTTGGTTGAAAGACTTGGATGTGGACTTCAATGTATCATATGTGACAAATTGAGCCAAGATGTCATTGGGAGTCATTGTTGTGTAATCCGCTCTTGCATGGAGGTTCATCACCATAGTTTCACTATATGGCATAATTGCTTGAAGGAACTTGGCCTTGACCCATTCATCATCCATATCCTTCTTTCCATTTTCCCTACATGTCACCACAAGCTTGTAGAGTCTTCGGTAAAGTTCGGTCGGAGTCTCTTCGTCTAGCATGATGAAGTTGTCAACTTGATGTTGAAGGACGGCCGCATTGGAGCGTTGAATGCCCTCATTTCCTTCATACACGGTTTCAAGATAGAGCCAAGCCTCATTGCAAGTTTTGAGATTCCGCACATGATCTTCATCATTTGCGGTCATAGCACTCTCAAGAATGTACTTGGCATTTGCATCAAGTTGCTCATCAATCTCTTCTTGCTTGGTCAAGTTGTTGGGATCAACTGGGTTGAAACCATGTAGAACCACCCTCCAAAGATGCACCGATGAGCTGCGAAAATAAGACTCCATAGATTTCTTCCAAGTGAAATAACGAGTATTATCAAGCTTAGGAGGGGGTCTACCAAGGTTGGTTATATGAGGTTGAGTGAGTGAAACTTGAGTGAGATAAGAGCTAGGTGGAGCAAAGTTAAGAGAAGGCTTCTCATTAGGTTTATCATTTTTATCCTTGTCACTAGCACCCTTAATAGGGCTAGCGGATGATGAGGAGCCATTTTGATTAGATACCCGAGTATACACCTCATCCACCATTTTGCCTTTCATGAACCCAAAAAGTTCAATCATGGACTTCATGGTGATTGGGGCATCACCCTCGGGAGGGATTATTCCCGCTTCGATTAGTTCTTGTCAAGTTGTTCTCTATCAAATTTTTCTTGTTCCTTAGCAAGTCTTAACTCCTCATCTTTAGCACGTTGTACATCCTCCGCACTAGCCATCCTCCTCTTTAGGCGATTAAGCCCTTAATAAAGAGACCTTGCTCTGATACCAATTGAAAGGATCGAGTAGGTTGACTAGAGGGGGGGGGGTGAATAGGCAACTACAAATTTTCTTTTTCTTTTAATACAAATTCGGGAATTGCTCAAATATAAGTTCTCTAGATATGCAACTAGATGAACAATCCTATATGATGAGCAATAAACAAGCTAGCAAGATATTCTACACAAGATAAGCTAGCAATACGAGTAAAGGAAGGTTAAGAGATAACCACACGGTGACGCGGAGATGTTCTACCGAAGTTCACTTCCCAATGGAAGCTACGTCTCCGTTGGAGCGGTGCGGAGTCACAAAGTGAACTCCGAATAGCCTTGATATGGCACACCGTATCTCCCTCGTGTTATCCTCCGATGAGGAGATCCACGAGCCACTATATGATGCCCTCGAGGTCGGCAACAAACCTTTACAAGGATGAGGCACACTCCACAACCGAATTGGAGGCTCTCACCAAATTCCCGCGGCTCCCAAAGCCACAAGAATCACAAGGCCGGGTCGCGTCTCCACAACTTAATTGGAGGCTCCCGGCTAATCCTTGTGGCTACCAAAGCCACAAGAATCACAAGTATCTTCTAGGTATCCAATGTATCAAGTTACACAAGATCTACAAGTGACTAGGTCGATGTAGACAAATCGGCTCGGTGGAGATGCGGATCTAGGGCTCCTCCTTCACTCCTCAAAGTATCAACGTGTTTGAGTGGTTGGAGTGGGAGCTCTAGTAGATTGAAGCTTGCAACAATGGTGGAGAGAGAGTGAGGAATCAAGCTTAGTACCGGAGGTAGGTGGAGGGGTATAAATACCCCTCCCAGAAATCTGGCCGTTGGAGCTGTAAACAGCCCGCAGCGGTAGTACCGGGCCTCGCCCGGTAGTACCGGCTGACAGGGAACTGACGGCCTGGCGCCAGACTGGTCAACGCCTCTCCACGCGCGCATCGGTAGTACCGGACCGCCTGGTCCGGTAGTGCTCCCCACCCGGTAGTACCGCGCTACTACCGGGGCTACTACCGGATTAAATCGAGCGAGTCCAGAGCTGGGCCCGGTACTGGGCCCGGTAGTTCCGCATGGCAGAACACCCGGTAGTACCGGGGTGAACCCGGTAGTACCGGCTGACGCAATGAAGACTGCTTCTCTTCCTTTTCTTGAGACAAAACCTGTGCAATATTAATTGATACAATCCTGCACACTTTTAGCACACACATTAGACATCTAAGTGTGTTGTCAACAAACATCAAAACACTTTGGGAAAGGATATGTCTTTTCAACCATTCTGTTTTCGGTTATTAACCGTATTAACTGCAAGGCATATGGTTAACTATTTTACTAACCGTAACCTTAACCGAAACCAAAATAACCACAATTTCGGTTCGGTTTTGGTTTTTTTGGTTCGGTTTCTTGGTTTTCGGTTAACCGTGCGCAGCCTTACTGCTGCGGCAGCATCAAGGCAGGAGCGAGAGTCAAGAGTGAAAATCTGCTCAAGTTCCAGTCTTTTCCACAGGCAACCAACGCGGACGGAAAAGCCGGCCGCGCAATGCTATTTTTTTCTTGAGAAACGCATGACAAATAGTGCGGACGTACTCACCCCGTATGTATGGACGCATGCACGCAGGTTTTAGCACCTACGAACACCTCCTAAAGACCGAAATACATAGATAACGAGATACATCTTAAGATTGACAAAGTCATCACGCACGTCTACATAATCGATGGCTACGTAGCTTGTGCACCGTGGGATGGGTGTGGTATCCTCGTACGCACGTCCAAGGGTGCGGACAAGTCGCACACCAATGCGCAGGACGGCCAAGGGTGCTGACAAGTCACACACCAATGTGCAGGACGGCTTGGCCCAATTACAGAGTCGCGGTTTAGGCACACGCGATCACGACGTACCTACCACATTTGGTCGTTGTCTGTTGTTTCTATAATTTTAGCTGCAGTTGTGTCAGTGTTTCCTTATTCTTAGCTGCGATGACAGAAACAACTAGAGTATCATACTTACATGTGATTTCTCGTGGACGGAGGGATGATCCGAGCACCAGGTGCCGACGTAGTACCCCACCGCAGTGTATCTTACAAGACGCATTTATGATTGTACATTATTACCGACGCCGTACCTGCCATACAAGCAGACGTACGTCGCAAGCGGATATTGTCATCTTATGATTTACTCCCTCCGTTTCAATTTAATTGACTACATGCACATGTGATAAAAAGCAAGTCAATTAAATTGAAAGGAATGGAGTATATCTTAAACCGTACGTGGCCGACTAGCAAGCCACACAGGTAGCTCGATTGAACCAAACACCTAGGGCAGCCTGGTGGGCCCATCCATCCTTCTGTGCGGCTTTGTATTATCTCGGGATGGCACGAGGTGTAACGGGATGATTTATTGTGCTGGTTGACATTAACTATCCATCGCATGTGTTGGTAATGAAATTAATTGAATAGAGCCGACCGTTTGAGGTGTGTCGCAGCCGCCGCAGTAGAAGCTGACATGTGACCAGCACCCCATAAAGCTGGCCATTTGTTGGGATGTCGAACCAATTATTATGAATCCTACTACCAACCAGTGAGGATGCTGTTAGGGCGGAGCGAATATTGCCAATGGTCGAATGTTTTTCAATAGTCGAGATTTGATTCTTAATGTGCATGCATGTGCTCTCTGCTAAACGGAAAACAATCCTCCAGTTAGCAAAAAGATGCTAACTCCGTTTTTATTATTACCTGCGAGCTGAGTTTTTTCAAAGTCAAGGCTGTGTAAGTTTGATCAAGTGTTTTTTCTCTATGTATTTGATCAGATTTTATAACGTTCATTTTGATTAAACTTACAACGTAAAATAACTTTGAATGGAGAAAATATCTGCCATGGTGGTGAAGTGTGCTACAAACAGCATAGAGCTGCTGGTGTCTCCAGATCGTGCCTCCCGGCTGCGCGCTGGCGCAGGGTCACGATTGGCACGCGTGGAGGTGGTCCAACTCCTGCCGGCGGGGCCCATGCAACATTTGCCAGGTAAGACAGTGCGGCTCCAGAGTCCAACTTTAAAATCACGAAAGAGGTCGGCAGCGCCTTTCCTTTTGCGGCCTAGAACACGAGCCTCGCTGCTGTCCCGATCCGATGGCCCACACGTCATTGGTGTTTCTCCGTCGTACGGAACGGCGGGTAAGGAGTGGTGGGCGGTGAGAAAAGCTCGGGGCGCCAATTGGCTCCGCTTTTGGCGTCAGCGCGGGGCCCACCGCTGACGGGAATCCGCCCCACGGAAGCGCGGCACGTCACGGGAGGATCATTATTTCCGCATTGATCGCCCGGTCTGTGTGTGTATGCTTTTCTTCGTCTCTTCTGTGCTGCCGCATTTTTACCTGTCCCGCCGGCCATCGTATCCGATTCCCACAGGCCTTCTCGCCGGCTGCTAGCCTCACTACAACGTGCACACAGAAAAATATGTACACTAATCCATAGCAGCAATATCCAGCAACAAATTATATTTTAAATTCTCGTGATATCGTTCTTAGTGAAATATAACATGGCCGCATGTGTCAGTGTCCCCTAAGTTTGGTTTCTTCCTTTTTATAGCAACTATGTCGACATCCCTACATGTCATGGAAAAATCTTCTCGCAACACCTACGGTTTTCTAGACGCACAACAAAGACAGTTCTCATAATGTGTCCTTGTAAATATTTTAACGGGACATAGGAGTGATGTGGTAATGGGAAGCAAGCAAGGTGTTATTACACGCCTTTAATCCCTTGTCGCTAGCAGGTATGTGACCTTGAGCAACCACGTCCCATATAGTTGTGTTGCACTTTCTCAAGTGGCACATGTACCAATACCCTAATCCCCACTCCAACTCTAGTTGTGTGTTGCTATATATATAGAAACCTTACAATACTCTTCAATCTCCACATCGCCCGCTTGTAAACCCTAACCGCACTCCCTACCCCTGCATCTCATTTGACGCCTCACAACGAAGATGGTGCGAAAACTCAATACATGCATGATTTTCTTAGGTGAGTACTGTCTCGCTTGCCTGGAGGAAGCCTTACGTGCCAGAGTCCTTCATCGGTGTTCCCCACTAGTCGGTAGGTTCTTCTTCATACTTCTCTAAATTTCTAGGTTCTTCTCAAGACTATTAGCATAAATATCCCTCCTAAGATCTGTCGTGAGGAGGATGTCATGCAATACAACGACTTGCTGAAAGCCATCTGCGAGATGAGGAAAGAAGTTGTGAAACACTTAGGAGGATCTTCTTTGGCCATGTAGAAGTGAATCAACCATCTTTTTACAGTTAGTTTTGTACATCTAGGACCTACTGAACAACGATTTCTTAAAGCTCCCATTCTTTAGAATAATTTATTATTATTTTGAATGAAAATTTTGATAGTGTTGTTATTGAGAATGTCATTCCAATATGAAAACTTGAATTGGGATCTAGAGGTAAATATTTTTCACCATAGACATAGGAGGCACTAAATGTGTCGTGCTTGGTCATATATACCAAGGCATCAGTTCATGTTGGGTTAGTGTGTATACCTACCACCTTACAAATATACACCGTCCGTTGATTTATCGTGGTGCAATACATAAGTGTAGTGGAGCATATTTCTGGGCGGATATCTAATCATGTAGCTTACTAAAGGGTAACAAATGTAATTTATGTGACATTTTTTTCTCCGTCAGTCGTGAAGCGTCGCAGAAACTATTTTGCAAGGATTAGCCATCTAGCTCTGTGGATATAAGCACCCTATCAGCACGACCATGTTGTAATGATATGAAGACCAAAGGCGTGAGCCATAAGCATTTCGTTGAACTTATATTACTTTGACTTGTACTACATACAAATCTGAATTAATTATTTAGGCAATAATAATTTCATCTGATTGATTATGGTTTTTTCCCATAATATCCAGATATTTAATAAGATTTCCAAAAGATAGAGATTTTCAAAGTTCAAGTTAAAAACTATGTATGCATTAAAATTTATCTACTTCACAAATATCAATGTTCTCAGTGTGCTAGACGGGGTAGACCTAACAATTTCCCTCCACCTCTCTGTGCATTATCCAAGGCATATCTCACCCGCATTGCACACAGTCCCTTTCTCGATCCATAGGTGAGGAGTTTGAGTTACCTCTGATCCAGAAACAGCATTCACAAAATCCACCGGTTTACTACCACTTCCATCCATTGGTCCTTTGATGGCTTCTAAAAGTAGAAACCATCCGCAGTCCTGCACTCTCCAGCATCCATTACATTTACAAATACGCGAGAGCTAGCTGGCTAAGCTACCTCCTCTCCCTCTCATCTCCTGTGTGCACCACAGGAACTGTAGCCCCCCTTTCTTGGTAGCTCTCGTAATCTAGTAGATCGATCGCCTGGTCATGGAGAAGATACAGTGCGGCTCCAAGAGCAATGCTCACCGGAGCACCACGGCCGGCGGCAGCGGCTCCGGCAAGAACAAGAGGAAGGGCGGCGGCGGGAAGGCGATCAAGGTGGTGTACATCTCCAATCCGATGCGGGTGTCTACCGACGCGGCGGGGTTCCGCTCGCTCGTGCAGGAGCTGACCGGCCGCCACGCCGACCCCTCCAAGTACGCCGGCGGAGGTGGCGCTGTCGATGGCGGAGAGAACAGCGCGGGAAGCCCTGCCGGGCCGCTGATGGGCCCAGCACCGAGCCCTGGGAGCACGGCGGAGTCGTCGGAAGGTGCCGCCGCGTGCAGCCAGGACCTCGGCCCGACCGTGCCGGCGGGGTACGCGTACGAGGAGGAGGAGGATGACAGCTTCCCGCCGCAGCTGATTGACAACAGGTACTCCGTCTTCTCGCCGCCGACGTTCCTCTACAGCTCGCACAGCGAGTTGTGATCCGATCCAGCCAAGCTGTGATCCAATCCATCCAAGTTTGCCCATCGATCGATCAAGCTCTGCAGCAGAAACATGTATGTATTGCTCTTAATTGCATGAAGACTGTACTTGTATCATATGTGCATATGTGTGTTTCCATTCGTAGCTAGCTAGATAAACTGAAATTAAATTGTGTACTGTTGCTCCAAATCGTTTACAGTACTCTACTGTGGCGAAAGTGAACTTTTCTGCTTCAATGTCTACTGACTGTATTTCGTGGGTGCCAGCTGGTTCTTAAATTGATTGGTTGGGTTTAGTTATCTGATGATGATTTGCAATGTTGACATAACTTATAATTAAGTGTTTGAAACCGAGAGTATCGGATTTTTTTTCAGTGCCGTTTTCTTTGAGATTTTATGTGCGGTGAAGCGACACATGTCACAAGAGGATCGGCTACAAAGATTGCCTTTGATACAAAGCTAGCTCACTTTTGGCATGCATGCATAGAAACCAGTGATAGTATGTCAGTGTGTCACCACCACACTGGCCTTCGCATGTATACTCCTATGGCTATCTGTCTAGCTGAGGATTCGATCTATGCTGGAGTAGCATGTGCCTTCGCCCTGATATTTCGTGATGTAGTAAATTAAGCATATGCGTTATGCAAAGATGATTCAACATTATTACTGGGATTTTAGCAGTATAGGTGCATTTGTTTTCGAAATCATGATCCAGAAAATAATCTTTTTCAAACTTCCAGCTTTCCAAGTAAAACAAGTATATGCTTAATTTACACAGGCAGAATATATCTTTACGCTTGAATGGGCCATTTAGGCCGCGCAGTGGCGCGGCATGATCTAATGGATGCTGCTGATTAGTGGTAATGAGGAGGAAAGTTTCCCTGTTGAAACTTGTGGCATATTTCTCTCTTTGCTCAGTCGTGTTTCTAACGTAGCTAGCATCACTACTTTTTACGAAACAATAGATTATAAAATGTATTAGCTTCGTTTGAGATTAATTCGCTCACAAATTTTGTTTAAACATATCCTCTAGGCTCTAGCTCGGTCCTTGAAGTTTTATATATTGACAAGGCTAGAAAATTTTGTCTAAACGTATCCTCTAGGCTATAGCTTGGTCCTTGCACTTTTATATGTTGACAACAATTGTCCTAAGTTCATGCTTTACCATCGAAAAACAAATGAGATATATAATTCACTTGAGTCACTAATGATGCGCATCTACAGGGCATCAATCTAGAGGGCATCAATGGCATATTTTGAGTACACGAAAACTGATATATATGTTCAAAATCATTTACTAGCTATAATACCTTTAAATTAATCTAACAATTTCTAGGTTTCAAATGATCTAATTGGCATAGAGTCCATACTCAACTTATATATCTAATTTAGTGAAGTTGGTCATTTCCTACGTCTCTATTGCACTAATTTGCCTATATTAATTTGATCAAAGTTGTACTTGTAAGCGTTGGTTGATCGGAAGGTAAAGTTGTGTCAAGAATCTACAAACGAATATTAATTTAGTCAAGTACATGAAAACTGTCTTTTCTGTGTGTTATTAATGGCATTTAAAAATACATCAGACTACATCGACTTAACTATATGATTGTGACCAGATGAATCCCAAGGATGGTACTACCTATTAGAAAGTACTACATCCGTTCCAAAATATATGATATTTTAGTTTTCTCTTATCGGATGTGTCTAGACGTGTCTTATTGTATAGATTCACTCATTTCAGTCTCTACGTAGTCCATATTAAAATATCTGAAACATCTTATAATTTGGAATGAAGGGAGTAGCACAATACATTAAACTATGCTATGTTTAAAACCTTCCATTTTTAGAATAAGGAGGATGACCATGCACATACCCATATGTTATTAATTATTCAACAATGTAGAGCAAAGCCACGCATCGATGCCAAACACCGGCTAAAATGAGAAAATAATAACATAGACCGTATGCCTCGAGACAATATCTTTGGGTTGTTTATCATAATCCCTATGTAAAGTCTCTGAACAACGGAAAATACACAATTGCCAGACAAAGCTTTCGATAAGAGTTTTTCACACGTGTGGTACTAAATACGAGTCCAATTATAGGCCAATCTCATGATTTTTATGCCCAAGCCGAGATTCGAGCCACCACCTCTAGCAAAGTCACAACACACAAATCAATCTTGCTTGAGATGAGCTCTTATATTTTCACCAAAGTGTGTCCTTGCTTGTCATCGAAACTATCACTGTCAACAACGTCACTACCGGCTGACACCTTATCAGGAGCTGGATCCTTGCGCTGAGAGAATGAGGCCCTCAGACATTGTCGGAGAAGACGTGGGAAGCATTTTGAGGCCTTCGGCCTTGCTTTCAGTCATGCCTCCTTCAAAAACATCAATGTGAGAGGGTGGCACACTCGAGGGGTCGCTGCCCCGGCATGCTCCACCACATCTCATCGACAGGACGTACGTGATACATCAGCATTGAGCTGATCAGACCCACATTCTTCTTGGAAAGATTAATTTTGATAGTGGCCTTGTATTTAAAACCGGTGGGAGTAGGTCAAACATGCACCTAGCTAAGAGATTTCATTAGGGATCAGTTGAAACCGCACTCTCGCTCTAGCTTGTTCAGGCCACATCTCGAGAAATGATAAACTAAGAAGAGATAAGCCATTTCTCTAGTCTTGAAAGAGATAAGCCATTTCTCTAGTCCTAATATTTGAATAGGTTGGTTTCAATTTAAGAAAAATCGTTTGTTGCAAATATATATCAACCTCATGCACTATTTAACAATGCATCTGAATATACATTTGAAAGCCGCAGCACATCAAATTAAGAATGCCTCATTTGATTATTTTGTCTATCGTGGGCCATAGCATGTTAACAAAGATTAAGTTGGTTGAGGAAAAGACATCTCCATGTTCATTTTGTATTGAAGCAAGGAAAAAAGGTCAATACCATGCATGAATTGATATAATTAAACTTATCATTGACCTTAGATGTTTAATTTGCCAATCAACGCATCAGGAGTAATTCCATCAGTTTAGATAGCTCCAGGAAGCTACACACATGTTGAGTGTACATAAGCTGAAATTAAGTAGGCTACTTTTATAGGAGTATTAAAAAATATTTGTTTGCCAATTGATTATGCATGGTTAGAGTGGAGTGAACCTTTTTAGTGGGAAACCACTGCATGATGAGTACATATATAGTTTCTTCCCATACAGAATATTCATATCCTGCATCCTAAAAAAAGCTCCAGGTAACACTTCATGCAAATTATCATGTCGACCTTGATTGACATATTTTTTGCGCTTTGCTTGATACAAATGAAAACTAGCGACTATTGGATAAAATGCGGATGGTTGTGTCCATTGCAGCGCTCCCATGGAATGATACCAACTGGTTTTATTCTTTTGACCTACATTTGTTATACTGCCATTTTTTTCGAATCATGACTTTGTTTTGCCATTTCTGTATTACCAGCGCACTTTTCAAGTGTTCCATGAAATCTGTGAAACATGAAATTTGCCGAATTATAGAGCTGTATATTATTCAAAGAGATGGAACCGATAAGCTCACGGATGGATGATACCCTCCACAGTTGTTTGTCAGTCTGGAATGCTATGTGTTGGCTGCTGGTACTTTAATTTGGATAGGGGAAGGTAGTGCTGGTTTTATCCTTGGCGTTGTATTTTTAGCAAATTCTGCCGATGCCTTTATTGATTTACAAAATTAGTTTTATCGCATGTAAGGAGCTTAATAATAAATCTGGTGGATGCTGCAGCCAAACCATTGACTACGGTCTCTCCCCCTTAAAAAGTTACAAACTAGAGTATGACCCACTCTATTGTTTTCCTTAGGAGTATGAGTAAAATTTAAACAAGAAAGGAGTCAAGATATATATAAAAAAGCATGTACCTTGTAGATTGTCGTCGCTTGTCCAACGGAGATACCACATTTCTGCATTGTTGATATAACCTCCCTACAATCGCTGTTTATAATCAGTTTGGAGCATCCAACATGTCCCGTGAGCAGTACACCATCACGAAGAGCATGAGCTTTTGTCGTGCCAACATAGGCCCATATAATGAATTAATCCTAAAACATCTACTTGAAGTGGAGATACCCTTGTCGTCACGAATGACCGCTCCCGTCGCGCCAATGCAATATTCCGCAGAGAAGGCCACATCCACATTCGATTTATGTAACCACTAGTTGAATGCCCGTGCATTGCTACGGGTACTCAATTTCTTTACTATAAATGAAAAAATCACGTGTATAGAAAGAAATATAGCCACATAATATTACAAAAAGCAAAAAGATTCCCGTTTTCCTAAAATTTAATTTGATTAAAAACTATAAATTGTCATAATGTGCATAGAAAGCAACAATTATATTTTTGTTGATTAAAATTTCCACTTTGCTCATATCATGGATATGTCTTCCAAGTAATAAACTTTCATATAAATCACCGCAGAGATATAGAATCTCACATAACACTCGCTCTAGCGTCACATGCCAATTGAATCACGTGATTGTCTCCACAATTGTCTCGGCATGTGTCCATAAAAAAGTTGTCTCGGCGCCTCCACGTATATGCGTTGCAATGGTAAGATAAAAGGGAAAACAAAAAGGTCATTCAAGTTTGTAAACACGACCCAGATTGGCGGTGTTTGCAATCTCTACTGTTTCACCTTTTTTACAAAATCACTAAAATTATTTTGTCCATAGCAATTGTACACTCGAGAGCAGCGTGCATTGTCTAATTAATGTAGATCAACATAAGCACACAGTTTTCAAATTTTCGCCAATTGCCATAGCTAAGTGATTGACATATTCCCAACAGTATGAACCCTTTGGTTCATTGAAGGAATTTTTATCAGTAATAACAGTACTACAGCGACAGCTGCTTCTTGAAGGTGAAGATGTGCATGTACCAGAATCCAATGAACACCTCCTTCCTTCACAAACATCTTCGAACATGTCACATGAAGCTTTTCCATCAGGGACGACCAATAACTTTGGATCTTTCCACGATAATAAAATGCCAGCTAAAAAAGGGTCAAACATCAAAATGCAGGTTAGAGGAAACCAGATCTACATCTAAGCATATTTAGAAGCAAGAATGTTAGTTTTATTTCAGCCTGGATCTGTTTTTTGTGCCAAGGAGATATTCGATGGTTTCAGCTGAGCTATAATACATTCATTTGGCAATGACAAATAAGCATTTACGACATATGGTCTATTTACATATATGCATTTACAGCCAGTTGTTCAGATATGTCAGCTTTGTCATAAAAAGTCTAAACCGCACTTCATACATGGCATCTTAAAACCATAAGTCTGTAGTATGGCAGAAATTTCTCAATTAGGATATGTAACACAAACAATGACTTGGCAGTCAACTCAATTCTGCTTTATATTACTATATGGCACTCCACTAAACGTGTTCAGGTAGAAAGAGATCAGAAGTAGCCATGCAACAGTAGTAACCAAATAAAACCACAAAACGATATCCTCTAATTACCGACTAACTTGGCAGCAAACACTAACTAATGCTTATAGAAACAAAGCACGGAGTCTTGGGACAAAATTAACACACACATAAAAGAAAGATGTTCCTGGATCATTGAAAGTCTATATGAAATATATGTAAATATGAGTAGACTCCCACGTCCATATGCATCTCAAAATTGTAAGCCTAAGATGTGGTTGTATCCGCTTTCATCAATTTGACAGCTCCAGCTTCATTAGTCCTTTGGATCTGATTGCAAGCATCCAAAAAAATCTAATTGCAAGCTCCATTTGCATCAGCCTAGGAAAGGCATCTTGGTAATTGGTTCCTGTCTCCAGACCTGATAAAAAAAATGAATGAGTGCCTAGGAGGAACTAGACACTGCTTTTAATATAGTAGGAGGTGAGGATCGAACCCAGGCTGCCTAGTTCCACCATCCGTGGTACTAGCCAGTAAGCCCCTGGGTGATCCTCTCCAGACCTGATAAACATAAGTAAAAGAATGAAAACATTGTGAATAAATCAAATATTTGTGTGTAGTTTGATTATAAATAAACTGGACGATGTAAATTTGAACAATTTGGCCAACCTATAAATCTGATAAATCTAAGCTGGAACTGCAAGCTAAGCTGAGACAACGAAAGTTCAAAGATGAACTTAGGAAGAAGAAACCACTTGAAAAACAATGAAAAGAGCAAACATGGACAAACAAACTCCTGGAATTGGAGACGATGTCACTCTACAATCGTCTCTCCCAATTCCATTCCCAAGCCTGCACTCTCATTTCCTCGCACACCAACCAGAACATCTGCTACAGGCACTTACCATATAAGCTTTCGAGCCTTGTGAAGGACCGGCAGAAATTTTAATTCGAGGGGTTAAGTCTTCTGGATCTGATTGCAAGCTTCATCTACGTCAGCCTAAAAAGGCATATGGCTGATTGGCTCCTATCGTGGAAAAGAACTAAGCGCCCAAGGTACGATTTGTTGCCCAAGTGATAAATCAATCCTGGGTGACCCTCCAAATATATATGCATATCCTCAAAGCATTAAAACAAACAGACGGCATGTGTTGGAGGGCATAAATTTTCAGAGATGAAAACTACCAGTCAAGATTAAAAATCTTGTATATCAGGACAACAAAAGCCTATATCAGAAGCATAGGCGCGTATTGAATTTATTGCTAGTTCTTGTCCTCAACTGGATCATTGATCTGGATCAACTTCTCAATAGGCAAACTCGATCTCTCTATAGAAAAAGAAAACAATTATATGTGATCACCGCCACCTTGCCCTCCAGCCTGCAACGCACGCAAATGACAAATTAACCTTCAGGTAAGGCATAAGTAGATGCGTGTAGTCATGTAGAAATCAGTACTACTCAAACACGGTACAAAGGGAAGCAACTTCTCGTACTTCCTTGCAGCAACATGAACGACATCAGAGCTGCTGCTTTCCATGCCAACTACTTTGCTTGCTTGCTTCAACCCTGCAGCCTTGACACAAGTTCTAGTGGCTAGCTCATTTATAGTACCCGCAAAATTATTGCAATAGATTGCGCCATGGAGGAGGAGGAGGGAGAGCTCACCGGCAGCAGCTGGTTGTGGAGGTGGGCGGCGGCATAAGGTCGAAGTGGTGGCCGTCGGCATCAGTAGCAGCTTGAGGAGTTGGTCGCCTGCAGCAGTACCTTGGGAAGGCGAGGACCAGCTCGTCCTCGATACATAAGCCCCTCCCGCCGGCCGCGGCCATAGCCGAGCGCTGCCGTCGCCCCGCCGCGGTATGGTCGTTCCCATCGGCCACCAGGTCCACGTATGGAGCTCCGCCGCCTACCCTTCCCTCGGCTGCTGGATGTGGCGCGACTAGAAACTCAAGAGATCGCGAGCATGGCGGCGGGCCGGCAAGCGCGTATGTTCCCTCGCGTCCCTTGTCCATGGGGTGTTCCGTGTTCCGTGCTCACCAGGAGGAGGGGAAACGGAGGAGAGGCTCCTGAGCATCGGGGACAGCCGACGGTGAAGGTGCTGGGTGTCCGCCGAGGATTCATGTCAAGGTGCGAGGCGGCGGCGGCGGCGGCGACGCTATGAGGCCGCGACGCAGCGGAATCCTACCAGCTCTGCTCGCTTCGCACGAGAGGGAATGGGCTCGTGAAGGAAACGTTTCTTACTGGACCGGCACATGTTAGCCGATAGGGAGGGAATGGACGATCGAGGGAAGGACCTGCGGGCAGACTACGTCGCTGGAGAGATGGTTCGCCAGGTTACACGAATCACCAACTCCTATTTAATACTCGTAAAGATTATGTTCCTCTCACCCCTTGCGACACATTCCGGGAAATTTTCTTACATTACCTATATTCGTTCATTGTAATAGCGGCAATGACATGTGTTGTACAAGGCGGCGATGCAACATTCTCATTTTGCGAGATTTGTCCCTTTTGTCACCAAACACTACGGGAAACGCACAATATGACGGCTTCAGCCGTCGGCGTACTAGCGGCCCGTCGGCGTAGCCACTCTGCCGTCGGCCTATGAATGCAAATTTATTAAATTTTTTTGAAAATTTTGAACTTTTTTGAACTTTTTTTTTCTATTTTGAAATTTCTAACTCAGCTACATACTAAATCTCTAATTACACATTTAATCATAGGTAAAGTACTTACGCTGGTCAAAATTCCCGTTCGGTCACCCATCCTCAAATTGCTCCCGCCCAAGCACGTTTAACTTTTGAGTTCCTTCATTGTTAGCTTCCAAATGAGAAATGAGAACTTACTGATACTTATATCATATCAATCATGTTAACCCCTGATTTAGGATGTTACACTTTTTCATTGTTTAAATTTAGAAAATTCATTTGAATAAGTAACAATGATTGTAAAATAGTATGTATTTTTAATAAATGAAAAATAAAATTATTTTTACTTTTATTTTCTTTTTACATTTAATATGGAATAATTCATATATTTAATTCCGTTAATCGAAATTTGAAAAAAAAATGTCTATGTCAATTAGAAAAATGAGAGGAATTCAAATATGACATCCATATCATCATTTACATTGTATAAACATCGATGGTTTTAGAAAATTGATTCTTTTTTCACAAAAATCAAATAAAGTGAAAACCCCTAAAAAAAAGTATCCTTTTACATAGAGCCATTTTATGTGTACTAGTTGCTAGGAAAAATGATAAACTTGAGTTTTGACAAATATTTGAAAAAAATGCTTCACAAAAAGGTCTATCATCTATAGACATGTATAACTTTCGTGTCAAATGACCAAGTTATGTCCATCCCCATGCCATAGTTTGTAATAATATGTTCATACTTGACACATAGGGGTGTCTTGGTGTGGAAAACATTGTTGCCAAAAACAATTTCCAAAATATTTTAGTAAATATCATTTTCCATTTTTTAAGTGTAGAAAATGACTTTTTAATTAAGCAAGTAACAAATATATGTTACAAAATGTCATGTGCATGGTGAAAAAGATTTTATGGATGTCATATTTGGATTCCTCTCATTTTTCTAATCGATTTAGACATTTAATTTGTTAAATTCCGATTTACGGATTTAAAGATATGAATTATTTCATATTAAATGGAAAATAGAAAAAATATACGCCGACGGCATCAAATGTAAAAAATTGAAAAAGTATACGCCGACGGCTGCCGTCGGCGTATCAAATGTAGAAAATTGAAAAAGTATACGCCGACGGCAAAAATCTACGCCGACGGCCAAAATCTCTAGGCCGACGGCATTGCCGTCGGCGTAGCTAAAAAAAGAAAAAAAATATCTCGGTTGGCCTGGTCGGGGTCTACGCCGACGGCCCCGACATTTGGCCGTCGGCGTATGACCTGGCCGTCGGCGTTTTGTGGGTTTCCCGTAGTGAAACGTACGACGTGTCGTGATGATCAGCTATTTCATCCCCACAGCCTATGGTCCTTGAGCTAGACCATCGGGTTGTCTAGGGAGGGTTTCTAAATCCGCCAAGCCAGCCCTCTAAGTGTTGGACATGACTAAATGTGAGTGAACCAAATTTTCCCAAAACTCAGATTCTCTCGCGCACCTGAAAATAGGGTTGTAAAGTATCTGAATACTTCTATTTGAATTTTACGTTTTATTTTTAGTTTTGTATTTTTATTTTGTATATTAAAAAAATTATGCTGTAGAAAAATGTACGGCACTAATTTTGGTTCAAATCACGGAGATGCTCTTAGTGAGATTGTTCAAATAACATAGAAAAGTTAAGATTGAAAAATTGTTCAAATAACATAAATGTTCTTATTGAGAAACCGTTTAAATGAGATAAATATTCCTACTGAAAAATCGTTGAAATTATATAAATGTTTATATTGAAAATTGATCATATAACATAATTGTTATTATTTGTAAAATCGTTCAAATACCATAAATGCTCATATTTGGACGAGGTGAATGCTGACGATTGGACGGCCCCTGGGCCTGCGGTACCGAACCCACGCGTCAGGGATGCATCAAGCAGTAGGGAACTAGGGATGGCAATAGGTACCCATTACCCTTTTACCCTGCGGGTAAAAACCCTATTAGGGTAAGGGTATGGGATAAAAAATTACCCATGGGTACGTAAATGAGAAAATATCATACCCATCGGGTAGAGAGGGTACGGGTATGGGATCGTATAACCCATACCCGCGTACCCATATACCCATATAATATTTGACAAGTGAGTCTAAACTTTCACGCACGGATATATGAGTTGGGTCTATGCATGAGGTTACAATCGTAATTCAAAGATATAGGCAGGGATTGCTCGCTAACCCTCTGCGGATGGCGCACCATCCGGTGACTACCTCACTATACCGATAATTTAGCTATTCCTAATATTATATCTAATCTATCTGATTCACGTGATCTCGTCTCGACTCCTGATATAGAAAAACAATGAAATATAACTCTTCTGCATGAGTTATGTGTTGTTTTTACGACTATTTTCTGCCCAATTTTACGTGTTTTAAACACAGGTATTTTTACCCGCGGGTACCCATCTACCCTGTCGGGTGACGGGTATGGGAAAAAGTTGTACCCGTTGACGGGTATGGGTAAGGGTGACGGGTAAGATCGTGGTCGACGGGTAAGGGTATGGGGTGGCTCCACCCTTACCCATACCCTGCGGGTGCCATCCCTATCAAGCAGCCGCGCGGCCCGTGCCGTCTTGTTGTTCAGTTCTTTCTCCCCAACAAGGAGGACTGAATATGATTTCTCTCTCCATCCTATTCATTTTTGGCACTCCGTTCATTTCTATGTCTCCATGACTTTTTCAGTGAGGAAGAAAACGGGGACGCCAAAAGGATTTCGCAATCGAGACAACGTAAACAGCAAGCGAGGCTTTATTCAGTTCCATGCAGGGCGTGCCTGACCAGCCTAGCATATGATTCCACTTGCGTAGGCCGTAGCAGACATTCGGCGGATCCGTTTGTCAACGCCCCATCTCGTAGGTTGGCTTCGAATATCCAAGGCGCTCGAGAGAATAAAATAGTCTAAGTTAGAGATTGCAAAAACGCGACCTTGGACTAGTCCCCTCTCCGCTACAGTACAAGAGGGCGATTTCTTGAATCCACCCGGTCAAACCACCTCGCCGGCGGCGATTCGCTGGTTCCCCTTCCCTCCGCCGGTCGCTTCGGCGGCGGGAGGATGGGGGAACCCCGGATCTCGATGTGTATATAGTGTAGGTTTGAGTAGGTTGCTCACCGGCGACGTCTTGGAGGCGGAGGCGGCGGTGGTTGGCGTTTTGGGGTCGTCTTCTTCCTCTCCGGTGTCGGCGTTCTTCGGAGCTTCGACATCAAGCAGGCGACTTCGCGCGGTGCTCGCGGTCCTGGGTGACCGCCGTGCACGCTCGTTCCCCGGCTGGTTTCCGGTGCGGCGGATCCAGATCTTGAAATCAATGAAGCTTCTGATGTTGAAGACCGGTGGTGGTGCTGGCTTGGCGATGGATGGAGGCTCTCTGGAGCTCGAGGTTCGTCAACTTCCTGCCCGCAGGGGATCATCTTCGTTCCAAGGTTTGGAAGATGCAGCGGGCGGCGCGTCGTCGGCACGTCCGGTTCCTCGTCGGCATCACTGTGTTGCAGAAGGACCTGTGTGTAATTTCCTTCTTTGTGAGGTGTTTTTCTGTAACTTCTGGTGTTCAATATAATCAGTGGTTTCCCGCAAAAAAAAAGAGAATAAAATAGTCCACTATTTCCTGCCAAATAATCTGGGTGATGAGAAGAACAATTTAGGCCCTTTTTGGATTGTAGGATTTTCATAAAAAAATTAAAGGGTTTGAATCCTAAGAAATCCTAATAGTGTGTCCTACAACGGAAATCCATTTCGGGTAGTAGGATAATCTACTCCCACTGTTTGAAAATACATTTTCAAAATGTCAAAAAATACCGAAAACAAATAAGTTGGGTGATGAGAAGAACAATTTAGGCCCTCTTCAGATTTGTTGGATTTTCATAAACAAATTAGAGGGTTTGAATCCTAAGAAATTTTCCTATGAAGCCCTTTGGATCATAGATTGGGACCATCAAATTCCTACTGAATCCATTCCTATGACCCCAACTTTATAGGATTCTCAACATGAGCTCAAACCTCATTTTAATTTTCCTACGCGAAGTCCAATGCAGTTTCACTCTATCTCTCTGTACTCTCTCTCATCAATCCTTCGAAATTCATGTGTTCAATTCCTGTGCATCATCCAAAGACACCTGCTGCAAAATTCCTGCGTTTCAGAATCCTATAGAAATCCACTTCACATGACATCTCAATCCTGCTTTTCATATTCCTACGTTCTTAAAATCCTGCAATCCAAAGGGGCTGCATGCTTTTGTGCAGCAGTAGTTGCCGTTTTTAGTCTGAGCTGATCTAACAATCTGCTCTAGCTTATAGAAATCCACTTCACATGATCCCACTGTTTGAAAATACATTTTCAAAATGTCAAAAAATACCGAAAACAATTCAGGTGTAGCTACAAACATTTTATGCCGGCACATAAAATTTCAGACAAAAATATATTTTTTGTGGCATGTGTTAAAAAGACAAAAAAAATGTCTGTTAAAAACTCATTTTTGTAACACCGAAATTTGTCTTTTTACACAAATCACAGAAAAAAAATTCTCGTCGCGAGACTTTATGCGTACACATAAAATGTAAAGATGAATATCCAATTTTTTTTATAATGTTTTTGACATTTCAAATATTTTAAAATTTTCTTTTCTCAATGGGAGTAGATACACCTACTACCGAAAACGCCGCCTTCATCCTACAAACGCTTAAATATCTATTCAAAATACTTCATATTCTAGGCTACACGAAAATAACAAACCCTGTCAAAATTTTGAAGATTCCGTCATGTTTACACAGCCCAAAATATAACATATTTCTATTTGAGATTTTATACGTTGGTAGAATACAATATCATCTACATCCAAGATAGGGAAATATGATTTTGAATTTTCAAAATAAAGAGTTGTGTGTAGCTTGGCCTCCATATTACCCCTCTCACTACTAGTCGGTGTTTACCTGGTTCAAACGAAGACAATGAGGCAGGTGTTCTATCTTTGCTCAGCTCGTGCGATAGGGAAATCAGAAAATGGGAGCCATCATCCATACGGTAAGAAAGCAGGAGGGTGACTGGCGATCTCGTTTTTGTCTCCTTCATCAGTCTGGGCAAACACGACCTCGTATCGAAATATACCAGGTCATGGAGGGATGCGGTGCTTGATTTGCCTTAGCTTTGGACTGTGGAATCAAACGCATAGCATCATGCAGGATAATGTACACAAAAATGACACCAAGAAACTGGGACCAAGAATCATGAGCTCGTCCCAAAGTCAATCCATCGCACTTCGCTTAATTTGTGCATCACACCCACCTATCTCTTTGGAGACATTGAGTTTTTCAATAACTCAACCACTGTTTTACCTTCGACGTGTCATAGCTTGCAGGTTTTGATAGGATATAATTGCGGATGACCAGCTCCTCGATCTCCAACCTACACCGCCATGCGAGAGAACTCGCTCTAGGGTGGCAGCTTACGGTGTTTTGGATGATCCCCAAGGGCGCACATCTAGTGGCGCAACGGATTGTGCCCTCTCCTCACGTGCGTTCGATCAATGAAGTGGTTCAGAAACAAGTTGGGTTGGGATGTACGCTTGGGCTGCTAGTATTGCTGACGCGATTGGACAGCCAGTCCAAAAAATTATTGGGCCCGGGGAAAATAAAAATAATTTATATTCAACTTTTATACCTTTTCTAGTTTTGTGCACTTTATTTTGAGCATGTTATAATATTGCAAGTATATATTTTTCTTTGTTCGCCTAGTTGAAACAAATAACTAGCAATATTAATAAATAAAATTGGTATATTTTTTTTAGTGAATCCACTAAAAGATACTCCCTCCGTTCCTTGATATAAGGTGTATATTTTTCCTGAAAAGTCAAACTTGACTAACTTTGACCAAGATTATATAAATTATTATTAGCAATTATAATATTAAATGATTATCATTAGATTCATCATGAAATATATTTTCATATTTTATTTTGTTAGTATTTTAAATATTGATATTTTTTGCTAAAATCCTGGTCAAAAATATACAAGTTTGACTTTTCAAGAAAAACTATACACCTTATATCAAGAAACGGAGGGAGTATTAAACTGTATTTTTGCAACAAATTTGTTTTAGAACTATATTCTCTACAATGCATAAACTATACACTATCTCTGTCGAGAAAGTAAGTCGTATATTCTTTTTTTTAAACAAACAAGTTAAAGTTTGAACAAGTTTTTAGAAAAAGAAATAATATTATATAGAACATGAATTTCTTTTTCAAGATGTATCTACGGGCTTTGATTTTGTATTATAGATGTTAATTTGTTTTTATATATGGAGGGAGTACTTGATAAGTATTTATGGTAAATATCCGTAAAGAGTACGATGGAACAAATATCTCAATACCGGTTTCTGGTATGTGAATAAGTAAATATTTTTATAAAAACTTGTAGAGTATAAGCTGAACTAATGTGACCACTTTTCTTACTCAAAATTATCGAGCCAGTCAAAATTTTACAAAGTGTGCATGTTTTTACTTGGTATTTAAAGAATACTACATAGACTAATCACTAGTGAAAGAATAGTCGGAAATTCAGTTGGCTCCTGAGCGCACATACTCCGGAAATATTCACGGGTTACATGTCTTGCGATTTTTTTTCGGAGGAAGACGGGGGGATTGCTCCCCACCGATTGTTATATTCATCGAAAGAAGCCTGGCGGGCCATGTTCTTACAACAGATAGAATTTTTATAGGGGGATACAAGAGAAGAGAAGACAAATAAAATACCGAAAAAATACAACTAGAAACAAGAGAGAAACACTACGGGAGGGGGAGGTTAGCAATGTAGCGCACCGAAACCCCCGTGAGGCCGACACTTCGTGAACTCGAGCTAGCCGCTAGAGGAGGATCTCCGGTGAGAACCTCGACACCGAAAGCAAGTAGCCGAAAAGGACATCACTGGCACAGACAAATGGCGTCGGATAGCCAAGTTGTGCGACGACACCGGTGTGCCGTCGACGTAGCTGAAGGACGCTGCGTCGCCGAGACCAAGCACAGTCGAAGGGCGCCGGATAGCCGAGACTGGGGCGACGACACCGGTGTGCCGACCCCGTGGTCGAAGGGCAAGGCATGCCGAGGCCACCCCAGGAAGTTCGGGGAGCAGGTAGCAGAAACATGGGTACCACAACAGGAGCACACCGAGGGACGTCACTGGCACATACGAAGGACGTCGGATAGCCGAGTCTGTGCGACGACACCGGTGTGCCGACCCCGTGGTCAAAGAGCGACGCATGCCGAGGCCACCCCAAAATATCCAGGAAGCTTCGTTGGAGCCGCCGAAACTACCGCCCAATCCCGCAAGGATACGAGCCAAAGGTCCAGCGGGAGGGAAAGAGGCAAAAGCCAGCCGATGCATGTCAGGCTCCAAGGCGATGCCTCCAAGGAGGAACAGCGACGCCATCGCGTGATCCAGAAAGGATCGGGGAATTCTCCCGGAGCACCGACATGAGAACACTGCACAAAGGACACCTCCGGGAAGGAGCACGACACCCGAAGGCGCCGCTGCCCATAGGCTTTCGCCACTGCAGTGCCTCCCAAATGCATCAAGGGTCAGCATCACCACCGCTGCATCACCACGGGGCGGAGCAGAGGGCCCTAGCACGACGGAGGGGAGGCTGCGCGCCGTCGCCCAAACAGGCCAGGGCCACCGGATCTGCCGACGGACGAACTACAGAGGGCCCACACAACACGCCGCCGGGAATCCTCTTTGCCAGGGCGCCGCAACTCCAACAGGCCTAGCAGCACCCAGCCAACCAACACCGCTGCGTCCAAGGGGCGAGCAGAGCGTTGACGGCGCAAAAGGGCAGAGGACGCGGAGCCGCGCTCTCGGGCCCGGGATCAACGGCCGGACCACCGAAAAGGCGACCTCAATCGCGGCCTCGCTCGGAGAGGGCCGGATCAGGAGCAGCAGGGTCCATCCGGAGCCCAGATTGGGCCCGGTGCAGCACGCTGCCGCCAGCGGAGGAGGGGGACCAGCACCCGCAGGGAGCGGGGCAAGGCGTCGAGGGAAAGGGCCGCGAACAGCTGCCCGGTGCGGAGCATGGAGCCAGGATGGGGGCAGCTCCATGCTGTCTGCTCGACGGCGCCAGAAAGGGGACGCGGAGCGCACACCAGGCCGCTGCCAGCACGAGGCGCTGCCACAGGAGCAGCGAAGCTCGCCGGACGGGGCCGTGGAGGGCAGCCGGTCGAGGGCGTGATAGGGACGCGCGGGGGAGAGGCGGGGTCCCAGCTTAGCGCCTCCTCGTCTGCAGCTGGGGATCCGCGAGCAGAAGATCCCCGCCGCCCCGTTCATCGGCGCCGGGCGGACTTTTCCGGCGGCAACCTCGGAGGACGGTGAGGGAGGGAGACTGTGGGGGTGGCGGTGGGAGGCTAGGGTTTCACTCCCGTCGCCCAGAGAGGAGGCGACGTGAGAGCGTTTTTTGTCTTGCGATTCTTCTTCAAGGATTCACACACCTTTATTCAAGTAGGGACAATGAGTAAGGTATGCTCAAATCTATCGGTAAGTCACACTTGTCTCTCTACTTACATTGACGAGGCAAACCTAGCCAATCTACGGGCTTCACCATTTGACTCCCTCCTTTTGTAATGAAAGAGGTACTTCCTCGGTGCCGAGTTCTTGCCGTGACGTCCAAAAAGACGCTCCCAAGGATGCCCATATTATCCCCATGCAAGTCGTTGACAACCTCAAGAAAATCCGACGCGACATGTATTTGTCCGAGAACAAGATTGATAAGGGGTGGCCCGATCTTCTCAGTGAGCTGTGGGTAGATGGATGATGGTGGAAGATAACTTGCGAGAATCCGACGAACTCTCCGGCTGCTCCCCTGTTGCCAATGCAACAGCTCTTCAACCCAATGGATATTCGCGACGCCTCACACCGGTGCAACGTAGCCGCCGACCACGAAGCGGTTTCTGCAATCTACTAATTCCCAGTGGAACAACAGATCACACTCAAACTTTGGTAACAAGAACCTCCAGATCGCAACAAAGTGGAGGGGTTGAATTCCTGATCGCAACAAAGAGGAATTCTGATAGATGAATGCTTTAGCAATCCAATCTAGGGTTTATCTTAAACGTGGTCTAACCTAATCTAGCCGCCGGACTTGGCCTTATATGGGGACCAACCGACCTAGCACGTGCCCTACACGAAACAGGGTTTGAAACGATAAAAAACGAGTACAAACCGACCTACACGGTTCGGTCTGAAAACTGACTCGCGGGCCATCCGGTCCGGGATCCGGTTTAGACCGAACTGAGGTCTGGTTCTCTCTGGTGCATAGCCGGCCTTGAAACCGGTCAAAACCGGGCTGAAGTCCGGTTTGCTCGGGCGCTCGTCCGGTCATGAAACCGGTCGAAACCGGCCTGGAGTCCGGTTCTCTCTGGTTGGTGGCCGGTTTTTAGGCCGGTTGAAACCGGGCTGAGGTCCAGTTTTACTGACTCCTTCCTCGCGACTCCGTCCTCATCTTCCCTTCTTGCGCATGCCTCCCGCTCCTCCCTCGCGCCATTGGGGACGTTGTACTCCATTCCTTGCTGCTCCTCTGGTCCTCCTCCAATGCTCGTGTTATCAACAACCCTGATCATACACAAGTGCATCGACTTAGACAATATAAAATTCTCATCATCACAAACATTATATTCAGTTAAGAGTGAGTTCACCTGTTGTCCAATTAGCTTGGTACGAGCTCTTGTCATTGGTCCAATCCTCACTTCATTAGGTTTATCTTGAGCAGCAACATCATCAATAGAAAAAGACGGTAAAGGACTAGGGATGTCCTCATCAAAGATCGCCTCCAAGATTAATCGTTTCTCGGATGCAAGAGTAGACAGGGCCCTTCAGGCCCTGATTAGGCCCAAGAGGCCCCGCCGCCGTGCCGAAACACCATAGTTGCCGTTGCCACAGACCAGCAAGACCCACGCCGCCCCCTTCCCGTGCCACCCTCGCTGAGACCCGCTGCCATGAGCCGCCTTTGACCGACCACGAGGCCAAGGTCATCTCCTCCCCCCCCCCCCCGAATTCACCACCGCTATCGCGAGGACAACCGTCGCCAACACCACGACAGCCGTGTCACGGACTCCGTCATGGGGAAAGGATTCGCTGCGAAGCCACCACGTCATTGTCGAAAATGACCACGTTGTCGCGCCCCTTGCTTAGCACGACGCCCCAGATGAACTCAGTAGCATGTGGCAGATTCTCCGCACGAAGTGGAAAAGGGTAGGCCCTACCGCCGATGGCCCCCACCGGCGGCGAGGAGGTGGAGACGGGCTAAGAGTGGTGGCGGCACTCGAGGCTCCTGGTCTCTCGCTAGAGCGCAGCTAGGTTTTTTTTTCCGTCCGGGCTCTTCAACTTGTCATGGCACTTCGTTATAAACTCTTCTAAACTCGGGTGAGTAGTGACTACTCGTTTAGAGCATCTCCACTCGGGGCGCCCAAACGGCCGCCCAAAGCCGTTTGGGGCGTGCCGGACACAAAATCGCGCCCACTCGCGGCGTCCAAACTCGAATTCGGTCCGGCGCGGCCTAGTTTTGTGTCCGGCACGCCCAGCCCACGCCCTCAACTTGGGGAGGCTTGGGGCGGCCCCGGACGGAAGGAAACGCACGCCTCCGACGCGCGGGCCACGTCTGGCAGTGACACGGCCGTGGTCAAAGGCATCGTCAAAGGCGCGTGCCGCGTGGCGACGCCTCGTTTTCACGGCCGGCCGGCGGCCAGTGAGCCGTCGCGTCCTCTGCTCGCCGGAGTGAATGCGGGCGCCTTTTCGAGGCGAGCGGCGTTAATGCCACCGCTCTCCGGCCGCCATTAAACGGCTTTGGGCGCTCTCCACTCATCGCCACTCTCGCCCTCGCCGTTCTCTCTCCCTCACCTCGCCGCTCCTTCTCCACTCGAAAACCGCCGCCGCTCTCCTTCTCCATGGCCGGCACCTGGAGGCGCACCGGCGGCGCCACGGCCAACGGCTTCGCGCCGCGCACCCTGCTCAAGGAGCAGACGGAGGCGCTGTGTGACAACGGCTATCCGGTGCCACCGGATATGCGCGTTGGCCACGGGTTCATCATCGGCGTCAACGGCGTGCCTCCACGACGTCCTCGTCGCGGGCGTCGTCCTCGCGCTCGTCCTCATCTCTCTCCCGCGCCTCCTCTCTTCTAACGCCGAAGCCGGAGCAGATGAAGGTGAAGGCGGAGCCGGAGCTCTCGCTTTTCATGGCGGAGCTCATAGCGGCGCAGGCGGGGACGGACGCCGCCGCCATTGCGGCGGCCGTCGAGGCCGCGTCGATGGACGACGTGCCGCCGCTCGACGGCCCCACGGCCTGCGCCTGGTCGGCGCGCGAGACCGCCAAGGAGAAGGGCGTGCCCTTCTTCGACCTCACCGTCGATGACGGCCCAGGACCGAGCCGCGTCAAGGCGGAGGACGACGGCGGCGCGTGGACCGGCGGCGCGTGGAGCAGCGGTGGCGCAGGGAGCAGCGGCAGTGTGAAGGAGAAGGATGAGGAGGAGGACCCCTACTACGCCTTCAGGCGCCGCTACCGGGGCCAGTAGATTAGGTTTAGTTTTTTTAAATTTCATTCGAATCTGTAAAATTTTCTCAAGTTTGAATGAAAAACGCCGAAGTTTAAGTTTACAAAAAAATATTTGGGCGCCGCGAGTAGGGAGCGACGACGCCCAAAGGGCCTGTTCGGACGGCCTTTGGACGCTCATTTGAGCGCCGCGAGTGGAGATGCTCTTATCATCAACGAACCAGTACTTCCACCCATAGTTTGATTCGGTTAGGTACCAGAACATAATCTATCGTTCCTGCTACTTCCTCCGATCCGTAAAAAGAGTCGGAGGTTACACATAGGACCTATACTAACTACGTTGCTTTGTCACGAAAGATTTTACGGATCGGAGGGAGTAATTTATTTATTGTAGATCGTCCCTGTTAATCTAATCACTAGTGGAATGACCTCACCTCCCGTTTTTTTTGGGGAGTGGCAACTGCTCGAGAACCGAACACGCTAGCAGTGCAAAAAAAACTCCCAAGTGGCAAGGTGCAACGTGGAACCTCCGTGTGACTCTCGGCGCGAGGAGGGAGGAAGCGGAGAACCCGCTGCCATGGCACCGGATCCTTGCAACGGCACAACCTTTCGGCCATTTCCACGGCATTTTCTTTTACTAACTGATGCCGTCGCCGTCCTGTCGAATCGACTCGCGGCCGGCCGGGGCCCTCCTTCTCCCTGTCGCTCCCCGGCCCCTACCACAGTCCAAGGAATTTCTTTTGGGACTATCTGCGTGCAGGTTGTGAGAGAAAGTCCACGGTTTTATTTTAAGATTGGAGAGGTTGAGAGCAGAGCAGAGGGGATGACATGTCACCGGACGACCGGAGCTTTCTGTTTCGTCGTCGGTAGTTGTTTATTCAGGGCGCCGCCGCGCGAGTGGCCGGGCGGCAGCGCGATCTGCTCTGGCATCGGCACGGGCATGGGAATGCATCCTCTGTTCTGTTCCGCTCCATCCAAACCATTGTTGCTTTTGAGGCGCCCTCGAGCTCGCAAATCGCAATGATTCCGTCCCGTCCCGACGTCTCCTCATCCTTTACCTTTGCCGTTAGATGGGGGAATCGTATCATGCCGCCTACTCCCCTCTCTTTTCCAGGAGATAGGCGATGATGATCATTACAAGATCGCTTTGCGTCGCGCGCAATTCTCCGAGATCCCTCCCGCCCCATATCGCTTTGTTTTGCCTTTGAGGTCGCATTTTCAACTTTCTTACAGCCGAGTCCTGCGTTCATAATCAGAAACAACTTGGCATTTTCCCTTCATTTCCTATGCGGTTAACGGATCGGTACGGGCAACGGTGCACGTGCACCGGTCCGATCATCCAGGGAAAGAAAGAAAAAAAACGTCACCGTAGTCCATCCATCCATCCACGTGACGGATGGGATAGAACGGCAGCGGGAATCTCTCATCAATGCCAAGATCCTCCGGATAGATTAAACGTCGACACCGCCGGTGAACAGCGTCCACTCCACCACGGGAGAAAGCCAGAGCTTGGTACCCAGCTGCTGGCTACAGTGCGCCGTCACCTCTCCGGTCACCTCCTCCTGGCCTCGCGGGTTTCGCGGCCGGGGTGGCTAGATAGGCTCGGTCCACGGTGCACCCGTCCTGCTCGCGCGAAACCCTACTCATCACCGGAGCAGGGGAGTGGAAGTGGAGGTGGGGGTAAAGGAAAGAAAAGATCTGTCTTTCTCGATTGATTCCCAGGCCGTCTCCCCCGCCCGCGTCGCTTTCGCCGGACACCACCGGCCTGCCGCTTTCCCCACACCTCCCGCCCCATTCCATTCCCACCACCACCACTCCCCCGAGCCCCGTCCGGACCCCTGGCCGCGATTGGCCAGCATTCGATTCCCTTTCCCTCTCGGTCTCTTCACTTCACCCCGCGAGCGCGCCGCACGCTCGCCCAGTCGCCAGCGAGGGGCCACGGGTGCCGGGGAAGCGGCGGCTAAGCTCTTCCGTGCCGGTAAGTGAGCCTCGGCTCCGAGCTCTCATATCCCCGTTCTCTTGCTCAAATTCGGTGGAGACGTCTTCAGTTAGTGTGCTGGGGAAACGGCCAGGTCCCAGGTGTTTCCGCCGAGCAGTTTTGTCAGGTCGGGATCGCGGCTCGGGGAGTGACGTTCTCGGACTAGCGCTCTTCGACTGTTTACATGCTCTGTTGATTGTCCCTAGTGATTAGCCTAGTCACTGAATTTTAGTGACCATGGGCGGTCCTCGTGAGTTTCCACTTGCTGCTGACGGGCGAAGAGCGGTAAAAGATACACAGACAGAGAGATCACGTCTGGGTGGCGATGTTGCTGGCCGTTCTGATGTTTCGGGGGCGAGACTTCTTTTGGTACATCTGCTCCCGATTTCCTTGTATAATTGTGGAGTCCTCGCGGCTATGGTTTTCGAGCTGAGCCTTGATGTGCTCACTTGTGCGAAATTCAGTTATGATGTGTTGGATAGGATTTCAGAATACTATGTGACCCATTTTCACTTTGTAGCTTACCTTTTGCCCAGATTCATTTCTTGTTCTTCTCCTAGGTTCCATCAGACTAAGCTGGTCGTCTAGGGACTTATATCGGCATTTCTGTACGATTTCCTCCGGGGTTGCAGTTTTTGTGGTGTTAATGTCTAGTGTTACTAGTTTGATTGTCTAATTTGTTGCTTGTAAATTTTGTCTTTCTATGATGTGGAATTCAGTTTGCGGACTGGCATGAATTCGTGTTCCTTCTTGTGGTTAAGATTGCTTCTATACGACTGTAAACTTATAAATTAAATTGGTGTTGGATATTTGGGTATTTCGATACTGCCACTAGGTATAAAGATTTGCATGTTTTAGTTACAGTGCTCTGTTGTGTTAATACCATTGTCTTTCATGTTCAGTTTCGGCATCTTTGCTTTTTTTTAACTTGTAGCCAAAGTTCTTTCAAGTATGCACCATGTATTTTGCAAAAAGAATAGAAGACTTACCAACATCTCGAGATCTTGAGATAGATATACTTACAAGAGATGATACAATCTTCTCATGCCAAAACATGTTCAGTGTGCTGTATTTGCATTTTACCAATAACTTGATATATTCTGTTAGATATACAGGATGGCACCATATTGTGGACTTGTTCATCAGAAATTCTAACGTTTCTTGGGCTTACTCATGTTTATGACAATTTCTTACAATTTTTGCAGTACTCTCATGATGTACCATGCTAAGAAGTTTTCGGTGCCCTTTGCACCGCAGAGGGCTCAGAACAATGAGTTTGTAAGTAATATTGGAGCATTCGGTGGACCCAACATCAGCAACCCGACTAATCCTATTGGGAATGGGAAACAACGTCTAAGATGGACCTCAGATCTCCATAATCGATTTGTGGATGCAATCGCCCAACTCGGTGGACCAGATAGTGGGTATTCTCTGTCAAGTATTAGTTTTTATGTTTTGTCTTGATATGATGTCCTAAATGTCATGTATTATACTTTAGCTCGTTCTGTTTGGTATTTCATGAACCTTGATAGCAGCACAAATACTGATTGACATTACTTTCAGATGGTACAGAATATTGCATAGCTAGAACCTGCAGTCTGGTGGTTTTATTTTGAAAACCATTGTGTATCATGCGTATTAGCAAACTGAAGTTTAAATCAATTTCGATATTCCAAATGTTTATGAGTAGATCTGTGCATTTTTTACACCATGAGATTACAACCTATTTCAGGTCAGGACCACTAGATAAGTTTGATTTACATGGCGACGTTGTTTGGCGTGCTTCAACTTTGACCAGTAAAATATGTGATATGTGTCATAAAAATTATGCCATTAGAAACTTTTTCTGAACGAACCTGATGCTATAGTTTTTGTAGCAAATAACAAATGTTTTGTCGCTCAAAGTTGAACCTTGATAAACACGTGCGCTCTGTAAATAGGGACGGAGGGAGTAGGGTGCTAGATATGGCCCTTCGGAACTGTGTCTGCCATATTATTTAACCCAATCACATTGGAAACTGTTCAAGTATCGAAAACTGTAATCATTATTCTATAATGCTTGTTTATTTATTTTGTACACCAAGTACGGTGGATCAAACATTTGTTAATGTACTGCTATCATCATTTCTTCAGGAGCAACACCTAAAGGAGTGCTCACTGTAATGGGTGTACCAGGGATTACAATTTATCATGTGAAGAGCCACTTGCAGGTAAAGAAATTTCTCTTCAAGGAGAGAGAAAGATAATAAATCTTTGCCTGCTCACTAATACTTTATTTCGCTTATTACTCGTGTAGAAGTATCGCCTTGCAAAGTACATACCAGAATCTCCTGCTGAAGGTAAAACCCGTCTATGCTTTATTCCTTTTCTAGCATATTTCCCTTCTTGCCTTGTGTCATACCGAGAAATTTAACAAGCCTTGGTTCTTATAATTGGCACCTTGTGTAGGTTCCAAGGACGAGATTAAGGATTCTAGCGATTCCCTCTCTAATACGGATTCGGCACCGTAAGTGATTTTTGCTCAATTGTCTGCACATGTTATCTTCTTCTGGTAGCATAGGCTTTTATGCTGGTTGGTATCATGTTCATGAATCATATAGTTACAGAAATATCCGTCACTTATCTTTCAGTGGTTCACAAATCAATGAAGCATTAAAGATGCAAATGGAGGTTCAGAAGCGGCTCCATGAACAACTCGAGGTTTGTCATGAAAGCATGTGAACTTTGTATCACAATTTTTGTCTTCTAGAATTTAATTTGCCACACCTACTTTTGCTGTAGCTTTTATTTGGGAAATTACTCGTACAGACTGATCATTTACCCTGTTCTTACCAAACAATTATTAACCAAAGTTTACTTGGGCGGGTTCCTCGTAGATGAACTTTGTTCCCGTTGCCTCTTATTACCAATTTTGTTTTTTGCACTAATTTTTCTTTTGGTAATTTTGCCATTCGTCCCGAGCTCTGTTAGATTAAATCAAATCATTATGTGTTACCTTTTCAGGTTCAAAAGCAATTGCAGCTGAGAATCGAAGCACAAGGGAAGTACTTGCAGATGATCATAGAGGAGCAGCAAAAGCTTGGTGGCTCCCTTGAAGGTTCCGATGAGAGGCCGCCAAGGTTAGATGACTACCCTGACAGCATGCAGCCTTCTTCCAAGAAACCAAGGATGGATGATCTGTCGCCAGATTCAGTCTGGGGTGTTACACGGCCAGGGTTTGAATCCCATTTGATCGGTCCATGGGATCAAGAACTCTCTGCAAAGAGCATGTGCGATCCTGCATTCCAAGTGGATGAGTTCAAAGTAAACCCTGGTTTGAGCAAGTCATAAAGCAAAAGGCCCTCCTTAACAAGGGAATTCTTCTGAGTTATTAACCTCCACGAATGGCCGATCACATGTGAATATATATCATTTTAACAACAGAATGACCGCTGCATGGGCCTTCGGATCTGCGCCGACCCCTTCAGTCACGACCAAGTGTTTGTTGTCATTGTAGTATGCCGTCATACCGCTCTTTGTAATTATGAGGATCTTCTAAAGTTTCCAGCTAGCATTTCCTTCTTCTGAAGGAATAGCCCTGAGTTGAAACATGTAGCAGGAAATAGATTCTTACACGCAATACCGGGGCCCTGAAGCTACATCAAGCTATCTGATAGGAGTTACGTTTCTGTTCGGTTTAGTCCTGGAATCTGCTTAGCTTATATTGACACCTCTGCCGTAGATCTAGGATGGTGCAGCATTATGTTTATTGATTAATACGCTCGTTTGCCTGACAACATACCCTAATTTGACAAAGCCAACAGATTTCTCTGACGACCTTGGACGTCTCCCTCTCCACCGCTTACTGTAGAGGCGATTTTTTCGACCCCCTTCCAGATCCACCTCGCCTCCGTGGAATCGACGGGTCCCCCTTCCTCCGCCGGCCGCTCCGGCGGCGGGAGGTTGGGGGAGCCTCCCTTCCCGGATGTTTATAGTGTAGGGCCTGTGAAGTTTTCCCCCGGCGGCGTTCTGAGGTGGGCGGCGCGGCCGGAGGTATGTATGCAGGTGGTGCTTGTCCCCTTCGGCGTTGGAGCTCGGCGGAGTTCTACGGCGGGGCACCTCCTTCCCCGCGCTCACGGTCCGGTGCGGCCGTCGGATGCGCCTAGTCCCCTTGTGGATCTTGGAGCGGCGGATCCAGTCGACGACATCGAAGCCGTTGGTGGTAAAGCTCGAGGATGGAGACGACGGAGGAGGGTGGAGGCTCCCAGGAGCTCGAGGCCCAAAGACTTCCCGCCTGCAGGGGAACAGCTCTCGATCCAAGGTTCGTGGAGAGTTGCAGCAGCGGCGCGCCATCGGCACGTCTTCCTCCGCTCCGGCGACATCGAGTTGCTCAAGGACCGGGATGTATTTTTGTTCTTTGTTGGGGTCCTCTGTGTAACTTTCGTGCTTTAATATCACCAGCAGTTTCATCGCAAAAAAAAAAAACATACCCTAATTTGACATATTGGAGAATATTTCTGTTCAATGGATAGAGCATATAACAATGATCAATTCAAGGAGTAATAATACTTTTATTTTGATACTTTGGCAAGATTCCCAAGTTAGGCACAGCACAAGCTTTCCTTCTAGTGCTGCTCACACTCGAAGAGCTTGGTTGAGAAAGAATCATGGCTAGTAAAGGAGTGATAGTTGTGAACTAAAAAACACAAGCCCTGACCCCTTTTTTTGCATTTTAGGGCAAGGGTATACCTTTTATTCACTGTAGGATTTTTTTTACATTTTCATGCAGGTGAGATGCTTTTATACATGCAAAAATAGCGTGCTATCAAAAATAGCGTGACCCTCCTCCAGAAGATATACAAGATATAGCGTGATATAGCGAAATTCTATATAAAATGGCGTGATGAAAAAGTTGTAAGAAATAGCCCAAATATTAAGGATTTCAGCACTAATTTTTTTTTCAGAAACAATACATGCATAACCAGGTAACCATATTCAAATGTCAAGGCCAAATCCATGGTATGAATACAAATATGAGGCTTAAAACCATGAAAAAGTAATAAAACTAAAAGATAAATATTTTAAATTTTAATCAGAATCATTGACATCATCTTCAGAATAACTAGAAGAACCACCAGATTGCCCGCCATCATCATCACCTAACGTTATTTCCAGACTTTTTGTTAGCGTAGCTATAACGTTACCACGTTTAGTGTTGTTTCGAACGTATAAGACGAAAATAGCGCCGTAGCGTCAACTTTAGGCTAAATATAGCGTAACCTCTCCAAATACGCTATATCGTGCTATTAACCGGGAAATAGCGTGCTATTTTTTCGTTGATATTAACGCTAGATTTTTTTGAAAAGGGGAAGCCCAAGCCTATTTACTCTAGATAATTAACTTGCATGATTGTGGGATATGAGTGCTGGGAATGGGGTATGTGGATTGGTTGAACTCATATGTGGGACAGGGAAATGAGATGAGTTTACAAATATCAATGGTGACATAAATAAACTTCATAATTCTATACATATTAACTAAGGGTGTGTTCGGTTCTGGGATGGAGTGGAACGGAATGGAACCGTTCCATTCCCAGAACCCATTCTTGTGTTCGGTTAGGACATGGAATGGAATTCACTGGTTCCACAAAAGGGAATATTCCTCTAATATTCGGAACGCACCGGTCCGGCCGATTCGGCCGGACGAGGTGGAACGGCTGTCTGTCTCTCTCTAATTTAATCAAGTTTAGGAATAATTATTAAGTTTAGGAATAATTAATCAAGATTAGGTATAATTAATCAAGTTTAGGAATAATTAATCAAGTTTAAGAATAATTAATTAAGTTTAGGTATAATTAATCAAGTTTAGGAATAATTAATCGACATTAGGAATAATTCCATCCTCGCCCCATTCCATTCCATTCTAACCCTATTCCAAAACCGAACACAGGAATTGAACGGTTCTGTGACAGTTTTTTTGTCCAAACCGAACACAAGAACGGACGGTTCCGTTCTGCTGGAATGGAATGGTCCTTCCAATTCTAAAACCGAACACACCCTAAAAGTGTGCACATTTCCAGCAAAAAATATAGCAGACACATACTCATGTGAAATGAGGTTCAACACTACAAGAAATATGCTACTCTATGACCCTCAATATTGGTCACCGAATGGTCACATATTTTAATTTGTGACCTTTTTGTGACCAAAAACACTTGGTCACGTTATGGGCGTCACTAACTAGCCAATGTGACCTTTTTTGGGGATTGGTCATAGAACTCTATGACCAAACACAAAGGTCACAGATTTTATGACCAATATTTTGGTCACGGACAAAAAGAAGTAAACCCTTCGCAAAGTGTCATTATATGTGACCTAGTTTTAAGGAAAAATAACAAACTTGGAAAATGTAAGATATCTTAAAAAAGTGTTCACACAAATGACCTCTCATGTATGAAGATTCGTGGCTTTCAGCCCAATTGACCAATGTTTATGCGCTAACCATGACATAGTTTGTTCAAATGTGCCGATATTGCGCACAAGAGTGTATCTTGGAATGGAGAACAACGTTGCCGAACAAAATTTTCAACTTTATTACACAAAAAATTCATTTTTTATTTTCCGAGTGCGAAGAATCGGTTATTTTGTGAAGCAACTACCAAAAATATGTTGCAAATTGGGATCAAACCATTTTTGTAAAATATGAGACCACATTTGATGTACAAATAACTAAACGGTTGTGTGTGAAATGGTTTACATCCACCCCTTGTCAAAAAGACAAATTCCCGTCAATTCAGCTGAAACCGGGTCAAATTTGAACTACGGGTGCCTCGTAGTTTGCTCAAGATTTTTTGTAAAAATCATTTCTAGGTACAAAAGTATCTATTTCATCATAGATACACAAAGAGTTCCAAAATATTGAACCTCTAGATACGATCGGTCATGTCCGTCGTAGATAATTCAAAAAAAAATCGGCGTAATTTTGAAATCGGCGTAGATAATTCAAAAAAAAATCATGGAATAATTTTAATCCCCAAAATTTATAAGTGGATGTTTACATTTAATCATGGCATAATTTTGAAATCCTGCATTTTTTATCTTGTATTTGAATTTAAAAGAATAATAAAAAATTTAATTCAAAATCTTTAAAACCCTATATAAAGCAATATATAAGCTTAGGGGTCTTTCGTATTTTATTTTGATTAAAAACAGTCTGTAATAGTATAGAATGACAGAGTACATCATTTAAAAAAATTCAAAATTTATTTGGTAAAATTTGAAGTTCAAAATCAAAAGTTATTAAAGAAAACTAAAAAGAATAAATGAAAAGAACAAAAAAAAAGTACAGCCGAGCCAACCCGGCCTAGCCCAGCATCGCAGCCGAACTAGGCCGGTCGGCCCACTCAGAACAGCCCACTCGGCATAGGGCAAAAGGAAAAAAAAGAAACAAAAGTGGCCTCACCCACTAAGGCCCAAGCCCAGCGATTCAGTGCATTGTATAAAGAGGCCCAGAGCACTTGTATGACACAAACATGTAAGTGGCCTGGTGGTCATGTGCGCCTGGGAGGAGAGGGAGGGCGTGGGTTCAAGTCCCCTTCTCCTCATTTTGTTCCATTTATTCATTTGCTTATGCGAGGGTCCCACATGGCAGCAGGGCGGGTCCCACTGGTTCCACATGGCAGCAGGGCGGGTCACACGGTGGGTCCCACATGGCTGGTCCCACATGGCGGGTCACACAGTGGGTCCCACATGGCGGGTCAGGCTGGTCCCACGGATCACACGGTGGGTCCCACATGGCAGGTCACACGGTGGGTCCCACATGGCGGGTCACACGGTGGGTCCCACATGTCGGTTGGGCTGGGCGGGTCCCACCGGTCATTGTGTGCTACTCCTGACAGTGGGTCCTACATGTAAGAGTGACACGTAGGCAAAAATGACACCTAAACACTGACACGTAGGCGAGACAGCTGAGTTGGCTGTCCATTCAGAGTGACACGTAAGCGAAAATGACACCTAACCACTGACACGTAGGCGAGATTGCTGAGTTGGCTATCCACTAATGCGAATGACCATTTAAATTGGTCGTAGTCGTCTAGAAAAAAGGTCATATATTAGTGCTAGCTGTCTTATGACCAATTCATGTTAGGAAAAAAAGTCCTTTGGTCACAAAATGGTCATAAGTTTGTGCTGTTTACACCCTCAAAACCAGCGTGTGGCCAACTGGTTCAAAATGGTCATAGATCTATGACCAATATTTTGGGCGTCACTATAAAAGGTCACATTATAGCATATTTCTTGTAGTGCAAGAAGTCAATGCTTATTCTTTCTTTATCATATCATCTATGAGGAAAAGAAGAAGAATTTGGATCGTCAACTCTATTTTAAACAACACACACTCTTGGCCTATATCTATTATTATGCTCAGATACATGGAGTATGATATTAGCCAATAGCCCCCAGTTTTTGGTTCCATAGAAAGAAGACCACTATGTGTATGACTTGAATGTATATATTACTGAGCAAACAACTAATCAATCTATAGTGGACTAAAGGTTACATAACCTAAAGAGTAAAAGTGGGTGGCCAACTATCAATGACTCATCAAAAAATGCACATACTGGAGTGTTTCTTGGTGCACATATAGCATTTTTGCTAGTATGAAGACTGAGAGCAAAGATGCACACAAAGTTAGCAACAAATGATGGCACTGCATTAAGTGGGATTTTAAGACAAGGCGGTGCAGGTTGAAAGAGTTGCTAGGCGAGAATATGTGTATGTGCTTCTCTGTTTTTTTGTATAAAATTTACCCCACATAGACATATCACTCTAATAAAAGAAGTGTTTAGCGGTTATTGATCGTCCTATATTACCAAAATATATTTCGAAGAACGCATGTACTATCTATCATCATGCATGATGTCACCACGCCAAATATTTAGCCATCCATAAAACCTCTTGGATACTCGACACCGTCGATACAAAAGCACTATGCATATATACATAATTATTGTGCATACGACCAAAATATATGCACAATCACACAAATAACCTTTGTTTGATGACCACACATATAACTCAATGACAACTAAGATGTCTGAACGAATGGCTCTAGACCATCAAGAGGAAAGGTGGCAAACTGTCGGTGACCTAAACAACAAACACGATACATATATACACGAACGATGACGTAGTAGGTCAATACTAAATTCCATGCATGGAAACATAACCGACAGTCTCCGTAAATTTTGCCCTAGATTTAGCACCATAGATAGAATAACTTGACAACTTGCTGACAACCCGGCTAAATCGAAACCGATGGTACGAAATTGTGGGAAATGATGTTCAGTTCCTACTACCACACAAAAGGCTTCTTATTTTTTATACGCACATGTTTTTACGGGGGTGGAAAATTGTTGCATGGTTTCGCTTGAATCCATGTTCTTTGAATCATAGAGGAAAGATTAGCGATATTTGTGCATATGATCTATGAATATGTGCATTTCCACCGGTACCATATATGGCGAGAGATGCTACTCATACAATATTTGCTTGCAACCAAAATACACACAACAGGGACAACAATTCTATATCGGACCAATGCATGGTTCCGGATCACCGTGAGCAAAGACCGCCAACTGTCAGGTAGCATCCGCATTCCCGGCTGGAGCAGTAGTAACTCACAAGGTGGCACCCCACTGTCCCCACGGCCCCGCGTCTTCTTCCCTATAAAACCCCAAGCAAACCCAGTTCAAAGCACACCATCGATCTCGCACAAGCTAGTTCACAACACAGAGCCGATCGCCACAACTCAGACTCAGATCACCGCACCACCTGCCGCTGCCGCCATGGCGCGCGTGGCGGCCGGAGCCCTCGCGATCATCCTTCTGGCAGCGGTTGCGTCGACCCTGCTGGCGAACCCGACCCCCGACGCCGCCGCGCTCTTGGCCCTGCGAAGCGGGCTGCAGGACCCCCGCGGCGCGCTCCAGAGCTGGGACCCGGACCTGGTCGACCCCTGCACCTGGTTCCACATCACCTGCGACAACCCCGACAGGAGCGGGCGCGTCATCCGCATGTGAGTGTGCACGGATCATCTGCATGCATTGCTTCCGTTCGTTTCTGATGATCTTGCTCAAATCGCGTTTGTTGATTGGCTTGGGGCTAGACTGTCTGGATCTGAATATCCAATGAACTGCAGAATTTGACTCTTCGTTTTTAACAGAGATCTTGAAAATGCGAACTTGTCGGGTCCTTTGTCGCCGGAGCTTGCCAAACTGGACCAGCTAAAGTACATGTGAGCACTTCTCACTTCTAGGCCATATCTATATGCTACAGTGTCAGTGCATGCAGAAGTACTGACTCTTTTGGCATCTCAACAGGAACTTCAATGGAACAACTTCCACGGGACGATCCCAGAAGAGTTCGGTAATTTGAAGAATCTGGTTAGCCTGGACCTTTTCAACAACAACATTTCAGGGCGTATCCCTGCATCACTCGGGAAACTGACCTCCCTCATCTACCTGCAAGTTGATGATGGTTTTCCAAATGTTCTCCACCTTTCCGTTGTTCTTGTGCAGCTCATATGTTTGATCAGTTCGGAACCTTACATGCTTATGGTATAATTTTCTTTTTTGTTGTGACGATAAATTAACTTGTGTTCTGATGTAGTGTCGGGGGGTTACCCCCGGGTAGGGTAATGATGAGGTCAAGACATGTAAGGTTAAGGTAGTAAGCTGTCCGAGGTAACGATTGAGCAAGGACGCAGGAGGCGTCATCCGACGTAAGGTGTACGTCCGAGGTATATTCTCCGAGGTATATCCTCCGAGGTATCAACCTCGGGGCAGTCAGCTAGCTACCACAGGAATAAGGTATTCTCTACCGAGGTATAGGATCAGGAGTGTTATCCGAGGTTGGCAGCAAGGATCGAGGCATGTCAGAGAGGTCACGGGCGCCGCAGAGCTCGTAGCCCGAGGCTTCAGAGGACGGCGAGGTCCGTCCACGGGTTTCCCGGAAGCTCGGGGGCCTAGGAGCTGACTCGGCTATTTCGGGAAAGGTCTACAGGCTAGACCTCGGCAGGCTACTGAAGTATGACCGGAAGAGGAAAGCTAGGCCTGGCTGGCCTGACAGTCCGGCCGTTGAGCTGGCAGGAGGCAGAGGCTTGTCTTCTACCTTTTGGCCATGCCATTGTCAGTTGTAGGCAGGGGTAAAAATGTACTTCGGCCTGTGTATATATGCGGCATCTCTACCTCCAGGGAGGAGGACGGCGAAAACCCTAGCTCATTTCCCCCTTCATAGTTTCATCTTCCTCTAGAGCTCTCACTTGGAGCATCATACAGCTCGAGGAGCACCTTGTACCTGAGAACTACACTGATATATTGAGAGAGGAAAGGCAGGAGTAGGGGTTTTACTTCCTCACGAAGGCCCCGAACCTGGGTACATCGTGGTGTCTTTTGTGTTCTTGGCTTTCTTGGCTTCTTGTTCATGTTCTTGTGGTTTCTTGCATGTTCTTGCTTGTGCACGTCTTGAGTGCATAAACCCTCCCCGGATTCCCCCAACGACCATTCGGCCCCAACTAAGCCATACCCATGGCATCTGCCGTGATCCCACCACGACAGTTGGCGCCCACCGTGGGGCAGATTGAGGCGTTGGGTGGAGTTTCCATCCGGACGGGCTCCTCTGAGTGTGTTCTTTCTGGCCTTGTTGCCAAGATCGGCGAGTTCGCCTTTGTGAGTGACAATGCGGGGTGCTTCGCCGGCAAGCCTTTCCCCACCAATGGTTTCCTCATGATGCTCGGCAGTTTCCCCACATACGTTGCTGTCGAGGTGGTTCGCGAGTACCCGGAGCAGGTGCTCGTGGACGACGAAACTCCACTCCTGGCGGCTTTGGGCCAACGTGTTACTCGCCCTCCGAGGTGTGTGGAGGTGATGGTGGCTGGTACCAGCCTGCAGCTAGCAAGGCAGATGCTGGCAAAGTCGCGCTAGCCGAGGTGGAGGCGACGCCAACCGCGCTGCCTGAGAAATCAGGTCGGACGGCGAAGTTTCCGTACGAGAAACCTAGTCAGAATGAGCAGTTGGGCATGCCAAGGGAAGAAGTTCCCTTAGAATCTATCGTTGATAGGTTAGCTCGGCCACTCGCAGTAGAGGCAAGTGTGGAGCATACGGTGGCCGGGTTAGAGGCAGAGCGCCAGAGAGTGATGAGAGAAGCTCGGTTGCTGGCCGAGGCTAAGCAGCAGTTCGATATGGAGCAGAAGGAGTACAATGCTGCACATGGTATAGAGGATGGTTTTACTCCGGTTGTGCGGCGTAAGAAAGCTGCTCTGTTCAACCGAGGCAAGGACCTCTATGAGGAGATGGTTAGGGCTGCAGTCTCGGGCTCGAGTAAGGCAACAAGTAGCAGGTCGGCTACTGGTAGGCCGGTGTATAGTTCACCAGCCAAGAACCTTAGAGCAGCCGAAGCAGTAAGGGCCGGGCTATCGGAGTTGACCGGAGATGCATGGCGTGAGCAGCAGAAGCGGCTCAATGAGTTAGTGCATGTGGCCAGCAAGCAAAATGAAGCCCTCCGCAAGGCCGGGCTTGGCGGTTCGCAGGCGGTCCATTCGATTAGGCCAGTTAGCCAGGGTCCAAGGGGCAAGCCTCGTCTCCACACGTCGGAGGAGCCGATCGTGCCCGGAGTGTCACTTCAGGTCGGAACAAGGAGATGCAGCTGCAAGTGTACGATCCGGTGTTAGCTGGAAAGCAAAAGGTCGGTGACGCTAGCCGAGCCAATGGAGACCCCGGCCCAGGTGATGCAAGCCGAGCTAAAGGCCGTTCAGCTCAGGGAAATCAGAACGGTGGGCAAGCAGCGTCGGCTGGCCGAGGTAAACCACCTCAGCCCCCGAGGCATCAGCAGCAACCCCGGCCGCAGGAGCAGTATCAGCAAGAGCCGGAGTATGTTCCGCAGCCGAAGAGCGTCGGTCGAGGTGGCGACCGATATGATGATGGAAATTCAGCCATGGAGCGGGCTGGATTCTATAGAGTGGATGGTGCATTGGGAGAGCGTATCGGAGCTCGGACGTTGCCTACAGGTGACGCGCGATACAAGCTAGATCGGATTTACATGTCCGAGAGTTGGAAGAGGAAGGCCCTCCTGGTCCGGCGTGTTTTGGACCTCGGATCATGAAGGAACCACCTCCACCAGTGTCTCAGTTTCAGTTGGGTCGGAGTACCAGGCCGTACAATGGGAGCACCAAGCCGCAAGATTGGCTAGCTGATTATGTTTCAGCAGTATACATTGCGGGGGGCAATCGCCGATGGGCGGTCCGGTATCTCCCGCACATGTTGGAAGGTCCTGCTCGGATCTGGCTGAACAATTTGCCGGAGAATAGCATCAATTGCTGGCTGGATTTAGAGGAGGCATTCAATAGCAACTTCGCCAGCACTTACAAGAGGCCAAACCGACCTCAGCTTTTGCAGGCGTGCAAGCAGGAGGACAATGAGACTGACCGAGAATTCTTGACTCGGTGGAGCAATGTTCGGAACTCCTGTGAGGGAGTTATCGAAGCACAGGCTATAGCGTGGTTTGCTGATGGATGTCGGTATGGTAGCATGTTGTGGCAGAGGCTCCAGAGAGATATGCCAAAGACTCTGGCCGAGACGATTCGGATAGCTGATTCCTATGCCCTTGGCGATCCGATGCAGCCTCTGATGGATGGGAATGCCCGGAACAGGAGGAATCCGATGAACAATCGCAACAACGGACCGAGGTTTGATAACCGTCAAGAGTTCGGGCAAAAGAGGAGAGAACCAGATTTCCAAGTCAATGCTGTAAACCCAAGTCAGTCCGGACCTGGAGGCGCCCAGAAACCGAAGACTGAGGGTCAGGCGTGGACTCCGAACCAGAACCAGAATCAGGGAGGTGGTGCGAAGCAGTGGCAGGAGGCCGGACCACCTGTGACTTACGAGTCATTGGTGAATGGGCCATGTATCTATCATGGCAGGAATGGCAAAACACCCAACCATACCACTCTGCAGTGTAGTTTTCATCACCGAACCGCTGCAGAAGGGGCGAAAGCTGGGACAAACCGGAGTGGGCCACCGAACCAATGGCGTAGACCTCAATATCCGAACGCGCAGCAGCAGCATAAGCCGACCATAGCGGCGCAGAATCAGAGCTTAACCGGAGCAAATTCAACCCCGGTGCATGCGGCCCAAAACCAGAAGATGGTGCAGGCGAAACCGGTGAATGCAGTGAGTGCCCAGGGCAACAACAACAACGGTGGTGCCGGCCAAAGCCAAACGTGGTCCTTTGAGAATCAGAGGTATGAGAACCCCGGTAATGATTATAGGGAAGTACATCAGAGTTACGTGGTGTTTGTGACTGAGTCAACTGATAAGAAGAGTATGCTGAGGCGTGCCAAGGAGGTGAATGCAGTAACTCCAGCAGTGGTGAAATACATGAATTGGTCCGAGCAAGAGATCACTTGGAGCAGGCAAGATACACCTCGGATCATGCCGAGCCCTGGAAACTATGCACTGGTGGTGGATCCGACGTTCTGTGGGCCGACCAACAATGTGAGATTCACCCGAGTCTTGGTGGACAATGGGAGTGCCATAAATATCATGTACCGAGACACCATGGTCAAGCTGGGATACTCACCGAACCAGTTGCAGCCTAGCAGCTGTACGTTTCACGGTATTGTGCCCGGGGTCTCTTGTGCACCTATGGGAAAGATTTGGGTCGACGTGGGTTTTGGTACCCGAGATAACAGCCGAGTTGAAAGTCTTGAGTTCGAGGTTGTGGACTTGCAGAGCCCTTACCATGCCTTGCTGGGAAGGCCAGCCTTGGCCAAGTTCATGATCTCCACTCATGTGGCCTACCTAAAGATGAAAATGCCGGGGCCCAAGGGAATAATAACCATTTCAGGTGACTACAAGAAGGCTATGCAATGTGCCTCGGCGGGATCAGTTTAGCCGAGTCCTTGGTGATCGCGGCGGAGAAGAAGCAACTTCAGAAGGTGGTGGCAATGGCGCAGTCTACTCAGCTCGGCATGTCCGGACTAATTACTCCGGACATGAGCGCTTCATTCGAGGTGCCCAAGGAGACCAAGAAAATCCCGCTGGACTCGGAGAACCCGGAGCGTTTCGCCATCATTGGTGCTGGCATGGACGAGAAATAGGAAAGCGCGCTCTGTCACTTCCTCCGTGAGAATCGGGACATTTTTGCATGGTCGGCTAAAGACCTGCCAGGTGTTCCGAGGGAGTTGGCAGAGCACTCTTTGTTTGTTCGGCCAGAGGTGAAACCAGTGCGTCAACCGACGCGGCGGCTCTCAGATGACCGAAGAAAGGTGGTACTCGAAGAATTGGCGAAGTTACTGGCTGCAGGCTTCATCATGGAAGTGCTGCATCCGGACTGGATATCTAATCCAGTCCTCGTGGAGAAAAAGAAGGACGAACCGGCGATAGTCAAGGTGTGGCGCATGTGCATTGACTTCACCAACCTGAACAAGGCGTGCCCGAAGGATCCCTTTCCTTTACCTCGGATTGATCAAGTGATCGATTCTACGGCTGGATGTGAGCTGTTGTCTTTTATTGATGCATATTCTGGTTTTCACCAGATCCCACTGAACACTGATGATCAAATAAAGACTGCCTTTATTACCCCGTACGGGGCGTATTGCTATCGTGTCATGTGTTTCGGTTTGAGAAATGCCGGGGCAACTTATCAAAGGTGTATGCAGAAGTGCTTACACTCTCAAATGGGCAAGAATGTGCAAGTGTATGTCGATGACATTGTTATCAAAACTAAAAAGAAGCATACTCTCATCGAAGACCTCGAAGAGACATTTGCAAACTTAAGAAAGTATCGGTTGAAACTTAACCCGGACAAGTGCACCTTTGGTGTCCCGGCTGGAAAATTGCTCGGTTTCCTCGTATCAAGCCGAGGTATAGAGTTAACCCGGCTAAGATCCGAGCGATCGAAAGAATGAAGTTGCCGAACTGTTTAAAAGATGTGCAGAAGTTCACGGGATGCCTTGCATCTTTAAGTCGGTTTGTAAGTCGGCTAGGAGAAAAAGCCTTACCATTGTATCAACTTATGAAGAAAAGTACCAGTTTCACTTGGACCCCGCAGGCGGACGCGGCGTTCAATGAGCTGAAGAAGATGTTGTCCACTGCTCCGGTGTTGGCGTCCCCTTTGCAGAATGAACCGATGTTGATATACATTGCGGCTACAAACCGGGTCGTGAGTGTTGCAGTGGTGGTGGAGCGAGACGAAGGAGGCAAATCGGTGCAGAGACCAATCTACTACCTGAGCGAGGTGATATCCACGTCGAAGCAAAACTACCCCCACTACCAGAAGATGACGTACGGAGTATACCTGGCGGTTAAGAAACTGAAGCATTACTTCCAAGAGCATCCCATGACGGTGGTATGTGATGCTCCAATCTCGGAGATCATCGGATGCAAGGACGCAACTGGGCGAGTTGCCAAATGGGCGATCGAGGTATCTCCATATACTCCGCATTATGAAAGGCGAGATGCAATCAAGTCGCAGGCGCTACCGGACTTTTTATGCGATTGGGCCGAGATGCAATATGAGCCGCCCTTGCCGGACTATAATTATTGGAAGATGCACTTTGATGGGTCCAAGACCAAGGTCGGATTAGGTGCCGGCATAGTCCTAACCTCGCCGAAGCAAGACCAGTTGAAGTATGTGCTGCAAATCCATTTCTCGGCGTCGAACAACGTGGCGGAGTATGAGGCCCTGATCCATGGGCTCAAGGTGGCAAAGGAGATAGGTGTCCGGCGTATAGAATGCTTCGGCGATTCAGCTTTGGTGGTGCATCAATCCACCGGCACTTGGGATGCATTGGATGCGAACATGGAGTTGTATCGGTTTCATGTGCAAAAGGTGTCTGGGTTCTTCGAAGGATGTGAGTACAAGCACATACCTCGGGGGAGAATGAAGCCGCCGACGTATTGTCAAGCTCGGTTCATCCAAAGAACCGGTGCCACCGGGGATAGCACTGAACCATTTGAGAACTCCTTCAATCAAGCCCTCCTGACTCCGAGTCAATTTTCTTACCGCCAAGTTCGGAGTCTGAGCCTATTCCTATGGAGGTAGACGTCGGATGCGTTTGGCCGGACTCGGGGACTGCTTCGCAGTATCCGAGGACTGATGGAGCTTTTCCTATGGAGATAGATGATGGGAACTTCGGGTCTGACCCGGGGACTTCGCACCAACACTCGGGGACTGGCCGAGCAATGGTGGAGGAAATCATGAAGGAGATCATGGCGACCGAACCAATGGAGATAGATGAGAGGCTTTTTCCTCTGCATCCAGTGCCGGAATGGGCGGAGCAGATCATGAACTTCATAGCCGATGGAAGTTTGCCAAGTGATACAACCGAGGCAAGGAGAATCCAGAGGAGAGCTAAGGGATACACCATCATCAACAAGGAGCTATACAAGAGAAGTGTGACCGAGGTGTTGCAGGATGTGTCGAACCAGCTGAAGGCAAGGAGATGCTTTTAGAGATCCACCAAGGAGAATGTGGACATCATTGCAGCACAAGAGCTCTGGTGGCCAAGGTGTTCCGGCACGGGTTCTATTGGCCCACCGCCAATGCCGATGCAGAAGATATAGTTCGGAAATGTGAAGGGTGCCAAAGGTTCGCCAAGCAGCAGCACATGCCAGCTTCGGCGCTCAAGACCATTCCTATCACGTGGCCCTTTGCAGTTTGGTGTCTGGACATGGTGGGAGAATTCAAGCCAGCCCGAGGCAATATGACTCACATACTGGTGATGGTGGACAAATTCACTAAGTGGATCGAGGTGAAGCCAATCCGAAAGGTGGATGGTCATACGGCAGTGACCTTTTTGAAGGAAATAATCCTGAGATATGGATATCCTCATAGTATCATTACAGACAACGGCACGAACTTTGCTGTCGGAGAGTTTGCTCGGTTCTGCATGAGTAAGGGAATTCGACTTGATGTAGCCTCGGTGGCTCATCCACAGGCTAATGGGCAAGTAGAAAGGTCAAATGCATTGGTATTGGCCGGAATCAAAGCTCGGCTATAGAACCACTGTTGAAAACACCGGGGTGTTGGATCGATGAGATACCAGCAGTTCTGTGGGGTCTAAGGACCACACCGAACAGATCAACTGGCTATACGCCATTTTTCATGGTCTATGGGGCCGAGGCAATGCTGCCAACCGACATTGAATATGATGCGCCCAGAGTGGCAATGTACACAGAAGCCGAGGCTAAAGAAGCTCGGGAAGATGCTGTAGATTTGCTTGAGGAAGCAAGAGAATTGGCCTTATCTCGGTCAGCAATATATCAGCAGGGTCTCCGACGCTATCAAAGCCGGCATGTAAAACCCCGAAAGTTTAATGAAGGAGACCTAGTGCTGAGGCTTGTGCAGCGCAGTAAAGGCGGCACAAGTTGTCACCTCCATGGGAGGGACCGTACATTGTGAGCCGAGCTCTGCACAATGATTCATACTATCTTATAGATGCACAGGAACCAAGGGGAGATGGGCTGGATAGACCCGATTGGAGCTTCAGCGTCCATGGAATGTAGCTCTACTCCGACCCTTCTACTGTTGAAGGAAGTAATGTATGTACCTCGGCTGATCTTTAAATAAAAACTTCGGCACCTCGAGAGTGAGCTCGGGGACTGCCTCGCTCTTATGATTGCATGTTTCTTTTTGTTTGTACTCTTTCTTCGTTCGTATGCCGAGCTATTTTGAACCTCGTCTCAAACTTCAAGTACTGTATGCTATGTAACTAATCTTGTGACTCGACTGACGAACGCCAGCATGGCAGTCAAGAGCAAAGACGAAAGAACATGGGAAACATGAAAATGAACTCGGGGACTCGGTCCAAAAAGACAGTTCGGCATATGTCGTTTACTAACCCCTGTTTTTACTTCTTTTTTATGTCGGATGACTTTGAAACATACCTCGGAATTTACCAAGTACTGTATGCTATGAACAACAATCTTGTGACTCGACTGTCGAACGCCAGAATGGCAGACAAGAGCAAAGAATGCCAAATATAGTAAACACGAAAGTAAACTCGAGCAATCATTCAAAAGGATTCGACATAAAGCTTAGAAAAGCATGGTTCGAATGAGCATAATAGTAATAGAGGTAGCAAAGGAACTACTTAAGTTTGATTACATCTGCGTCCCGGCATACCGGGGATTTAATGAAGTTTTTTGGCCAAGCATAAGTTCAGGTCGAGGCATCAGGAATTACGTCGGCAGCAGCCGATGCAGCAGGGATTTCGTCCGGAGCCGAGGTAGCCTGGGAAGTGCTGGCAACGTCGGCAGTAACCTCGGCATCAGGTTGTGGAGAAGCCTCGGTTTCTGCTTCGCGGGTTTCACCGTCGTCACCTTGCTCGGCCTCGACGTCGGATTCTGTTTCGTATTCCTCGTCTTCTGGCTCGTAATCCTCGGCGTCGGAGTAGGTGTCTCCTTCGCTCAAGTTCTTGTGTTGGCATATCCAGCGAAGAAGGCAGCCATCTTTTCGCGGCGCTTGATGAGAATTGGGTCCGAGGACCAGGGCGAGCCTCGGCGAAGAGTGTCCATCTTTTCGAGGTCGATCTTCTCGCACCAAGTCATGATGAATTTGAGAGCGGCATCAGCTCCAGCGCGAGCTGAAGATGAACGCCACTCTCGGAGTCTTTGTTCGGCTTCACGAAGCTTGGCGGCGAGCTCGGGCGTAGTTTGGGAGCGTCGGCAAGAGGCCATAAGGCTCGGAAAGCAGACAGACCTGCGTCGAGGAGTTCGGACCCAATGGTTTTCAAGGGATGGATCCGAGCTTGATGGCCACGATGTGGTCCTCAACGGTCCAGACGGGGTTCGTCTCGTTACGCCTCCCTGTGCGAGCAGTGATATTGCGGGCCGAGACTTGGGTGTAGGTGAAGTGCTCTGCAGAAGGATAGCCTGTTAATAATGAAAGAAACAGTTCGGCAAAGAGCCAGTAATGTTGAGGACAAAGCAAGGCTAAGGGGGGCAAGAAGCTTACTGTCCATTTCTTGGTTGATATGTTGCAGCGTCGGGAGGAGCTGGTTAACCGAAGCTTGAAGGGCTTCATAAGCCTCGGTGGCCGAGGTGGCGCGGGCCTCGGCTAACTGGAGCGCATTCTCGTGATCCTTGGCGGCATCCTCCCGAAGTTTCTTCTCTGTTTCGACAACACTGGCCTTTTCCGCCTGCAGCTGCTCTTTTTCAGACGTCCGCAGCTCAGTGATGCGCTTGAGCTCCTTTACCAGACGAGCTACTTCGGCTTTCTCTTGTTGTAGCTTCTCGTCCAAAGAGTTTTTTCTGCAAGGACGGCCTTGTGCTCGTCGTGGAGTTTCTTGTGGTCAAACAAGAGGGTATGAAGATATCCGTGCGACGTTCATAGCATTCTGCAAGGAAGAAAAATATAGCTCGGTTAGAAAGGCTATACCTCGACAAGAGTCTCGGGGACTCGGAGTCAATCATTGGGAAAATGTTGCCGGGGTATGCCTCGACAGGAGTCTCGGGGACTCGTACCCGAGGTGCATGCTAAAGTGAGATAAAATGGATTGGATACGTCGGATGAAAATGGAGAGTTAAGATTCAAGCCAAACAATTTTAACTCCGGCGGAGCGTCAATAGTTTACCTCGAATCTCGGGGACTGGAGATGGTGGATATTAGAGGAGATACTGCATGAAAGTAAAGAAAGTGGAACTTACGTTGACAGCTCGAGTAGCAAGCAAAGCAGAAGTTTGCATTTCAAGCATGCGTCGGGCGCAGGCGCTGCTCCCCGCAGGATGCTCGTCCCCTTGGGCGGTCAAGGAGGCAGAAGAGACCTCGTCCATGTCTGCAGAATTCCAGTCTGCATTGTAGTGTTCCAAGGAGCCGAGGCTCTGGTCACTATCAGTGCGCAGAGGAGGAAATCCCCACGGTCCGCCCTGCTCGATGCCCCTAACCGAGGCCTCCAAGGCCAAAGTAGCCTCGGAGCTTGAAGCAGGCCGGTTATCCAATATAAGAGATGCCCTCCGAGCATATTCTTCGGCCGGAGGGGCAGTCTCATCAATGGGTGCGGCGAATGGAGGAATTCGGCGTGTCACCGGGGGAGGAGACCTCGGTTGCATCCTTGAGGGAGAAGAGATAGTCAGGGTGCCAGACCCAGATGTTGGTTTGGGGGTGACCTTAGACTTCACCGTCTCTTTTTCTTTCTCCTTGCCCTTCTCCAACGGCAAGGTAGTCTGGCGAACTGGTTTTTGGGGCTGCTGCTTGGGCTGTTGCTTCTGCTGATGCTTCTGCTGTTGCTGCTGTTGGTTGCGGGCAGTCTGGCTGCGGGGGGAGAGTCGAGGCTCCGGCAAGGCGGTAGCCGGAGTTCTGGCGCGATTGATCCCCGCATCCGTTTGAGGACGCGGAGAAGTCTGACCTCGGGTGGGGGCAGATTTCCCCAAGGCCGGGCCAGACCTCGGTGGAGGAGATCCGGGGCGAGAGTTCGTCGGGGTGGTCGTGGCTTCAGAGGCACCAACGGGTGCAGTCATGGAGGATACCTCCTGATCCACGTCTATGGGGGCACTGCAACGAAAAGAAGATGGTCAAGTGTTAATACCGAGATAATATGTTTAAGCAACAAACATTGTTGGCTATAGAAGCAAAGCATTACCCATCCGAGGTAGGAAACCTCTGCCCCCCGGGCATGAGGAGGAAGTCCGGACTTCTTCAGCCGGCGTCTCTTGACCGGAGCCTCAGTGGGTCCGGAGGCTCCAGTGGCGGATGGTTCGGCGGCCGAAGTTGCGGCACCAGCGCGTTTCCGGCTGGTTGCTGGAGTAAAGTTCGGAAGGTGAGGAAGGCGGGAGAGAGGTACCGCGTTTATTGGTTCCATGACGAGGAACCCCTCCTCGTCATCCGAAATCTCTTGAACTGAAGCTTGTGCTTGAGGCTTACCCGCGGTGGTGATGCGGGCCGAGGCAATGGGCATATAATCCTCGTCGTCAGGGTCCACGTTGGATGGTGGGTCCTCGACAGGGAGATCCTTGCCGAAGTGGTCCGCAGGATGGACTCCATCCTCGGCGGTCTGGCGGGCGAACAGCTGTATGGCAGACATATGAAAAGGAGTTAGGAAGAAAAATTGTCAAGGTGAACGTCGGTAGCAAGACCTCGGTGGTAAAGAAGTATCGAAGAAAACGTCGGAATAGCGTACCTGTTTCGCTGGATTGGTCCGGTAGTGGGGTTCCCTTCCCCATGTCCAAGCGTCAGAGATCTTGGACTTGGTGATAGCTCGGACTCGCCGAGCTACCGCGGCGTTGTCCAGTGCAACGTGCGTATGACGGGTGGGGTCATAAAGACCGCTCATGTGGCAGATCTTGTGAGACCTCGCCTGAAGAGGGGAGACCCTGCGCTTCACGAATGTGCAGGCCAGGTCGTCGGCCGTCAGGACTTTCCCGTCGTTCCCGGGGTCTTCCGGGTCCTGCCATTTCGCAATATACCCATGGATGGACTTGAGTTCGCCGGTGTGAGGGGGAGTGTAGTCCCAGTTGAGCTGTTCTGTAGGAGGGCTGAGGTTAAACGCCGGCAGGTTGAGGAGGTCCTCTTCGCCGGAGTTCTTCACGTAAAACCACGTCCGGAGCCACTTGCGAACGGTGTCCGGAGTAGTGATACGTGGGAAGATGGAGTTTCGGCGAGGAGCTATGGTGGCAGCTCCGCAGGCGGTTAATTGCTTGGGCAGATCCTTGTTCTTTGGATCCGGGATCACTTGCCGCTTGAGTTGGAAGTAGCGAGAAAAGAGGTCTACCGTGGCTTCGAGGCCGAGGTATCCCTCAGAGAAGGAAACGATGCAGGAGAGAGTGGTGATGGCGTTGGCGGGGAGGTGATGAACCTGGAGTCCGAACTTGTCGAGGAAGCTCCGGAAGAAGTCACTAACGGGCAGTCCGAAGCCGCGCTGGAAGTGCGCGACGAAGACCACCCGTTCCCCTTGCTTGACTTGAGGCTCGAGTTCGCCCTCTGGCAGGCGACACTCTACCCCGGCGGGAATCCGCCGAGTCGCCCTGAGCCACTGGATTTCGTCCGGAGTTACATCCGAACCTTCCCAGCCGGCTCGTTCTCCGACCTCCAGTTCGAGGTCTGGAACCTCGGTTTGTTCCGAAGTCTCAGGAGGAGACATCTCGGCAGAATCAATCTGCAGAGAATGCACAGAAGTTTAGCAAAGGAAAAAGTAAATCTGGAATCTAAGGCTATATCTGGCTAACTCAGGAGGAGTTGGACGGCTATCTTATGTACATAGAGGCATATATGCTAGGCGAACGTCTGTCCGAGGTATGAAACTCATTTCTACCCAAAAAGTATGCGAGTAAGATCTACCGGAGGAGGTAAATAGAATTTTATTCAAGAACATATGAAGAACCAAAGCGCGAAGAGGAAGAAACCTAGAGCAATGCCTAGGGTATCAAGAAAGGGAGTACATACCGTGAAAACGAGGTGCTGAAGGGCGGCGCCGGTGACGCGGTCGCAGCGGCGACGAAGGAGCTGCTCGTCGGCGGCGGCGGGAACGCGTTTCTTCTCAACTGGAAGCGGCGCACTGGTTGCGATGGAGGCGAGACGGCGAGTGAATGAGGAAGAAGAGGGAAGCACTGCCCTGGGCCCGTATTTATAACCGCGGGCGGTAACTGCGCACTACCGCGCGGTTATCGGAGCGGCGAGTGGGATCGTTTGTGCACAAATGCCCACGTGGCACGAAGATAGCGGTGGACGAGCAGGCCACAGGATCGGTTGCAGGAGGCAAACCGTCGTGCGGCGCGGTTACTGGAGCGCGAAGCGGCGCAAGCGGGAAACCTCCGCTGACGTGGGCCGCGTGGTGGAAAGCACTCGAGTGCTTTGACTATCGTGGACCAGGAAGTGACGGATGGGACACGTGAACAGTGTTCTCTGACCGAAGTCAGTAAAGATGCAGAAATCGAGGGGTTGACGTCCGAGATCTCGGCGGATACTTCGGAAAAGCAGTATGGCCCGAGGAACAGACCGATGGATTTCTCGGAGTATTGGTTCGGTAACCTGCAAAACATCGTAGCGCATGTGGTTTCGGGTTGAACCTGGTGCGGCCTTTCATCCGAGGCTGCAAGACCACATCAGCTTCGGGGACTACTGTCGGGGGGTTACCCCCGGGTAGGGTAATGATGAGGTAAAGACATGTAAGGTTAAGGTAGTAAGCTGTCCGAGGTAACGATTGAGCAAGGACGCAGGAGGCGTCATCCGACGTAAGGTGTACGTCCGAGGTATATTCTCCGAGGTATATCCTCCGAGGTATCAACCTCGGGGCAGTCAGCTAGCTACCACAGGAATAAGGTATTCTCTACCGAGGTATAGGATCAGGAGTGTTATCCGAGGTTGGCAGCAAGGATCGAGGCATGTCAGAGAGGTCACGGGCGCCGCAGAGCTCGTAGCCCGAGGCTTCAGAGGACGGCGAGGTCCGTCCACGGGTTTCCCGGAAGCTCGGGGGCCTAGGAGCTGACTCGGCTATTTCGGGAAAGGTCTACAGGCTAGACCTCGGCAGGCTACTGAAGTATGACCGGAAGAGGAAAGCTAGGCCTGGCTGGCCTGACAGTCCGGCCGTTGAGCTGGCAGGAGGCAGAGGCTTGTCTTCTACCTTTTGGCCATGCCATTGTCAGTTGTAGGCAGGGGTAAAAATGTACTTCGGCCTGTGTATATATGCGGCATCTCTACCTCCAGGGAGGAGGACGGCGAAAACCCTAGCTCATTTCCCCCTTCATAGTTTCATCTTCCTCTAGAGCTCTCACTTTGGGAGCATCATACAGCTCGAGGAGCACCTTGTACCTGAGAACTACACTGATATATTGAGAGAGGAAAGGCAGGAGTAGGGGTTTTACTTCCTCACGAAGGCCCCGAACCTGGGTACATCGTGGTGTCTTTTGTGTTCTTGGCTTTCTTGGCTTCTTGTTCATGTTCTTGTGGTTTCTTGCATGTTCTTGCTTGTGCACGTCTTGAGTGCATAAACCCTCCCCGGATTCCCCCAACGACCATTCGGCCCCAACTAAGCCATACCCATGGCATCTGCCGTGATCCCACCACGACATGTAGCCTAACCTAGGCCCATCACCATGTCAAGCACTCCAACATACCACAAGTCACCATGGACATCAAAGGTGAACTCATTCCTCTTAGATAACTCATTTCCCACCCTTTTGGATGGTATGCTACGTCATCTTCTATCTCATGTTGATACTAGGAGTGTCACGACGACTACGCGTACACGAGAGGATGACTAGGGTGCAAGAGGAATGGAGGACGCCAAGACGGTGGCTTGGAAGAGGAGAAAGAAGAGAGCAAGCAGAGTCTGGGGCGGTACTACCGGCCCCAACGGCGGTACTACCACCCGCACGGCACTACCGCCGCCACTACCGCCAGAACCATCCTTCGGGCGCCATGTGCGGTACTACCGCTCCTATCAGCGGTACTACCGCCGGCGCGGAGGCAACAGCGGCTCAGGCCCGCACCAGCGGTACTACCGCTGGTCCCAGCAATACTACCGCTGCTGCAGGAACCAGCAGGGGATATTCCTTATATCCCTCTCCCACCTACCCCTTGGTGGTCAAACCTTATAAAGGCACCTACCCCTTCAGATCTAGATAGACTGGGTTTTGAGATTAGAGTAGAGCTAGACTCCTTCTTCTCAAAGGTCTCCTTCCTCCCCCTTGTGGGGATGGTTCCTCCTCTTGTGGAGAAGATCCCTTGTGGATTCAAGACCTCTACTTGTAGTTTGACTACTTGCCAATCTTTCATCTTCGGGTGACTTTATTGGAGCGGTTTAGTTGACCGTGAGAGAAACAACCTCCAAGGCCCCTTCTTGCCGATCTCCCACCTTCGTGTAGATTCTATTGGGCCGGTTGGACCGACCGGTAAGGGAAACGGTTCTTGTATCTTGTACGTGTTCTTGTGTTCTTGGTGTTCTTCCTCATGTTCTTGCGTGAGTTCGTCCACTCGTTCGTCAATCCGTGAAGATCGGGCCACCCTAGAGGCACAAACCTCATCATTTGGTATCAGAGCATGGTTGCCACGGATTTTACATGTGTTTCCACCTCCAAATCCACCTAATTTTTCTTTAATTTTGAGAAATTCGAAAATTTCCACAAAAAATATCCCCCAAATTGCTTTTGGATCGATCTGAGATTTGAGTACGTTTTTGCAAGTTTTGATCTATAGATCTATTGCTTTACTAGTTGATCTACCTTGTTTTGCGTTCCCATAGCCTAATTCCATCATTTGGCCCTCCGATTTGAAGTTTTCGTGCAAGAATTTCCGCCCAAATCGGTCAAAATCGCGTTTCGGGCACGAAATCTCCGTCCCGGAGCGGTACTACCGCCCGCGGCACCTCAAATACGGCCTTCTGGAGCTCATGAGCGGTACTATCGCCCCTCGGAGCGGTACTACCGCCCCTCCCAAAAACTGCATTTTTCTGAAAAAATTGTTTTGGCCATATCTTTTGATTCCGGACTCCGTTTTTGTGTTCTTCAGCTCGTTTCGAAGCTACGGACAGGCCTTCATCACCATTGCGGAAGATCCATCATCCACCACCACCAAATTCTGTGGGTAAGCACGAAGCTTCTACAACAAAGGGTGAGGAACATCGACGGAAGATATAACATCGCCAATCTTTACCCCTTGCTATTCCGTTGAAAGCCACACTATATCTTTGCGATTACCATGTCCTATTGAGGCTAGCTCTTGATGATTGCTTGGGCTTTGCACATTTGCACTGTGTAGTTTTCGAGCAAAATTGCATGCGCTAGTTATCATATATCTTGTGTTGGCATAAAAAAGAAGTGGGTGTGCAAAATAGAAAAGAGTCAAAAGAGAAAAGACTCAAAAGAGAAAAGAAGCAAAAAGTGCCAAATCAAAAGAAAGAAAGAAAAAACACCACTTGTCATATCTCTTGTAGGAAGCGCGCAAGCTCGATGAACATCTAGTAGGTGGTGCATTGTTGTGCAAATCTTATAGCCCACCAATAATTTGCAATCGAGCTAGTAGCTCCTTGTACTTGTGCAACACGAGCTTATAGTCTTCGCTAGGATCATATGAGTTCTTATTGTTCTTATGTTATGGTATGAATATACCATACCAATTCGTTATGTATGGATGATGGATGAGATTCCATGGATCGAGAACCAGTTCCAATAGACTTATGGAACGTTCCCGTTCGCGTGCATCCAGCAGGAATTGAACCCGCAAATTTACCAATTATGAGTTGGGCGCTTTAACCATTCAGCCATGGATGCTTAACAGGGATCATCGTACATCGTAAATAACCAATAACATTCCTATCTTTTGAGATTGACTTGTATTTGCTTTGTGATCATCGTGGTTCTCTACTTGTTTTGACAATATCTTGGTTTCCGGTTGGTTCAATTTGCTTTCCACCTACCATACCCTCTACCAACTTTTAAGCCGTGTGTGTTTTGGAGTTTGCTTTGGATACTTGAACACAAGCATTTTACTTTGTGATCGTTTCTCTTGGTTATCCACGACGTCCAATACTATCTACAAGGTGAGAGGTTGTGTTCTAGTTCCTTTCCACTTCACACATATATACACTTGTCTTGTGAGTTGCCATGTCTAGGGAGAGTGAATGCCACTATGGAGGCCAAGATGATGTTGAGTACATGATGAGCCACAACAACTATGATGCCTCATGCTTTGAGGACATGGGGGACTACTACCACTACAACGACTACGCCGACAATGACCCCCATGACATGATGGATCATCACCAAGACTTCCGCTACAACTACTCCGACTACGACTCCGACTATTCGAGCGTCCACGACAAGGAGCGGTACCATGCTGTCAAGCAACCTTCATCAAATTGTATCGACTCCAAGTACGTGCGAATCTACACGACTCCGACTACACGAGCTCCAATGACAATGAGGCGCAAGTGTCTTCACATGCCTCATCACATGGTACCAACTTTGACAACAACGACATGGTGGACCGCCACTCCTACGACTACCACTCCGATGACATGGTGGAGAACGTCTACGACTACTACTCTTGTAGCATGTGCGGCGACTTCGACAACATGCAAGAGGAGATGACCCCCATCACCACCATGTTCAAGAGCGGCACCACCAAGCGTCATGGCACTACCTACTTCTATGGGTCAAGCTCAAGACGGTGTTCCGACAAGAAGACCACCATGAGTTCATCTTATGGAGCTCCGTCTACTTCCAAGAGTGCCAAGCTTCACCATTCGCCATGAACTTCAAGAAGGAGCAATGACAAGGCCAAGCTCCAAATTGTCAAGGATGCCATGGACGAGCTTGCCAAGAGCATACGTCCTTCATCACACTCTTCAAGGCGCCACAAGAAAGATGCCACGGTGGACCACAACATGTCACCAAGCCCTAGTGGAAGCTCCAAGGAAAGGTCGCCAAGGCAACAAGCACGCCGACGCCAACATGTGGAGAAGCATCCAAACGACTTTCGGCGACACCCCTCCGCTCAAGAGCGTCAACGTCGACATGAGAAGAAGACGGCGACAAAGGCGCATCCTATGGTGTCCCCTAGTGCTACCCTTCATGTGCGCCAACAAGAGCTACAAGTTCCATGGTTGATGAGATCATGGCCGACTTCGACAACTTCGTCGCGAAATGCCTACGTCGACGCCGGAAGAAGCATGGTCACAACCGTGAGGACACAACCAAGACGGCGCCTTTCTCAAGCATTTCTCATGATATGGTATCTACACCAAGTGCCATCACCACATTGGCCCCCATATGGGAAAAGGAAGACCTTCTATGTGACAATTGCCAAGGCCAAGACCATGATCCACGAGAATGTCCCAATCTCTTGTGCCCACTATGCAATAGAAGAGGTCACATGATGTGGGAATGCCAAGTTGGTGAACAAGATGGTGACCAATATGGTGAGAAGACGGTCGAGCATGGGATTTTCCCTTCGACCAAGGAGGCGAGTATGGATGATGCTATCACCTATGACCATGGGTCCAGTGATGATGATGCCGAGCATGGGATGTTCCCTTCGGCAATGGAGTCAAGTGATGAAGCGGAGCATGGGATTTTCCCTTCCGCAAAGGAGTCGAGCGATGATGCCTACACTATGGCATTGACCTTTGGAGGCGACATGTTTGAGGAGGTTGAGCATGGGAGTTTCCCTTCAACCTTGGAGGCGTATGGAGATGAGGAAACCGAGCCTATCCCTATGAGCTTGACTTATGAGATGGTACCAATCCCATGTGAGAATGAGAGCCACTTAGCCCACTTGAGTGAGAGTGAGAGTGAGCTGAGTGCCTCCACCATATGTGAGTTTGAGTGCTTTCACTTTGAGGAAATGAGTGATACACCACTTGAGTTGAGAGAGGTAGTTGATAGGTCTTGTGAGGCCATTTCGATTTCTAACAACTTAACCTCTACATCTAGTGTGTTTCCTCATTGTGTGCTAGGTTCCATGAATGATGAGACGCCGCTCCTCGACATGACGGTGCCTCAAATGGAGAAGATGTACATGGAGGATGATGATGATGCCACCCCATGTCTACTTCAAGTCGGCTACATGGAATCCCCTACCACTTCAACACCTACATCTCATGAGCGGGAATATAAAGGTATGAGTGTTGATGTGACCATGTTCCCGCTAGTGGACATGATGAACTATGATTGCTTGCATGCTATGGATGATTCTATTGATGTCACATATGATTCGTTCTTATTCTCATGTGATACTTTGTTTGAAACCAATGTTGATCATGTGGAATCACCTATTTGTGATGATTTTTCCATGAGCATGCCGTCTTATGAATGTTTCCATTTTTCTCCCGTTGTTGCTTGCAACATGTTGAACAATTTCTCTTTCACATGTGTTGCTTGCACTAATGTTGAACTGCTTGATAATGAGATTGCCCCATAGCTTTCTCACATTTTAGAGATGTTTCGTTTTATCTTATGGACCTTGTTCCATCCTTCACTTTGCATAGTGACTATCCACATATGTCATATTTTCCAATTGATTTTTGTGTGGTTGGTGATGTGCAAATGAAGAGACGCGTCATGATGGATGATTTGTTCATATACCGTGCACATAACATCTTCATATGGTGTCTTGTGTGTGCCGGTAACCGCATGATAATGTCAACCTCAATTGAGCATGAGTTGACAAAAAGAGCTCTTGAGAGCATACACTTGAGTTGTGGATCAAACCCGGCTCTAATGCCATTTCCATATTTTGCATCAAACAAGTTGACCAATTTCTCTTGCTTATGGTTTGTTTGCAATCATGTTGATGCTTTTGGTCTCCTCTATGACAAGCATGTTTACTTGATCTTTCACATGGATGATTTATGTGTTGCAACAAAAATGATGAACAATTGTTCTTTCCAATGGCTTATTTGCAACCATAATGACATTTTGTGCATCTCTTGTCATGAGTTCATTTCAAGAAGTTGCTTGCACATTGACCTTGCATATGCTATAAATGTCACATATTTGTGTTGTGCAAATGGTGTAACGAACATTAATGGACATGTCATTGATGATATGCTCCTCTATCTTGCACACACATGGTTTGCTTGGTCTTTGATGTGTAGGTCATACCTTTGGATGGGACTCCATGAGTTGCTTCAACCACGCATTCCTATGACGGAAGATCTTGCAAGAAGAGCACATCGGCATATTGCTAAGGTGACTTCCTTCTACATAAGCGCTCATGCGATGACCTTCATGAATTGGCTACTCTTTGAGTGTTGTTTCGTCTTCCTTGTGAGTCTTGTAGGTTACTTGAAAGGTGAAGGGACGTTGAAGAAGTGCACATCATTTCCATCGACTACATGGTGAACCACACGACAAGGTCTACACATCTACCTCCTTGCCATGATGATGAGCAAGAGTCGAGGACGTCTCTTTTTAAAGGAGAGGAGATGATGTAGCCCAACCTAGGCCCATCACCATGTCAAGCACTCCAACATACCACAAGTCACCATGGACATCAAAGGTGAACTCATTCCTCTTAGATAACTCATTTCCCACCCTTTTGGATGGTATGCTACGTCATTTTCTATCTCATGTTGATACTAGGAGTGTCACGACGACTACGCGAACACGAGAGGATGACCAAGGTGCAAGAGGAATGGAGGACGCCAAGACAGTGGCTTGGAAGAGGAGAAAGAAGAGAGCAAGCAGAGTCAGGGCGGTACTACCGGCCCCAACAGCGGTACTACCGCCGCACGACACTACCGCCGCCACTACCGCCAGAACCATCCTTCGGGCGCCATGTGCGGTACTACCGCTCCTATCAGCGGTACTACCGCCGGCGCGGAGGTGACAGCGGCTCAGACCCGCACCAGCGGTACTACCGCTGCTGCGGGAACCAGCAGGGAATATTCCCTTGTATCCCTCTCCCACCTACCCCCCTTGGTGGTCAAACCTATATAAAGGCACCTACCCTTCAGATCTAGATAGACTGGGTTTTGAGATTAGAGTAGAGCTAGACTCCTTCTTCTCAAAGGTCTCTTCCTCCCCCATGTGGGGATGGTTCCTCCTCTTGTAGAGAAGATCCCCTTGTGGATTCAAGACCTCTACTTGTAGTTTGACTACTTGCCAATCTTTCATCTTCGGGTGACTTTATTGGAGCGGTTTGGTTGACCGTGAGAGAAACAACCTCCAAGGCCCTTCTTGCCGATCTCCCCCTTCGTGTGGATTCTATTGGGCCGGTTGGACCGACCGTAAGGGAAACGGTTCTTGTATCTTGTACGTGTTCTTGTGTTCTTGGTGTTCTTCCTCATGTTCTTGCGTGAGTTCGTCCACTCGTTCGTCAATCCGTGAAGATCAGGCCACCCTAGAGGCACAAACCTCATCATGTTCTAAAACTTCGTTATATGTCCTCCTAACACATGGATTGCGCCAGGAGGATGGATCACAACCGTCTGACCGGGCCGATCTCGAGGGAGCTGGCCGGACTGCCCCAGCCGGGGTGTGTGTAAGTACAATACGGTTTATTTTGTGTTAACTCTACGGCTGAACTTCTGTTATTCTGAGCATTCAGTTGTCCGCTCGCTCAGTCAGTAGTGATCTTCAGCTCCCCTCTCCTTTTCTCTCTGCAGGGATCTCTCCAGCAACGATCTCTGCCATTGCTAGAAAAATGGTCTCTGGTCCCGGTTCGGCTGGGGCATCAGTCCCGGTTGCCCAACCGGGACTAGCCAATCGGGACTAATGCTAGTCCCGGTTGTTCCACGAACTGGGACCAATGGGTGCCCACGTGGCCAGTTCTGGCTGGGCGTGGGGGGAGACCCATTGGTCCCGGTTCGTGTTACGAACCGGGACCAATGAGTATTTTTTTGTATTTAGGGTTTAGGGTCTCCCTCTCACCGTGCCCCTCTCGCCGGTGCCCCCTCTCCCTATCGCCGGTGCCTCCGTCGTCTCCCCCTTCTTCGCATCGCCGACGTGCTCTCCATCGTTTCCGTACGCATATTATACGCTCTACTATATACACAGTACACGTTGATGCATATATAATTAATATTCGATCTCTTGCGAGAATACAACTATTTAATTACATGGAGATAGATCACATATGTAGTTCATCGTCCGAAACATAACGTTCTCCCCTTTCATCGATGACCTCCCTAAGCAGAAATCCCGCCAATTCCTCTTGAATTGCTCGTATGCGCCGTTCTGGGTCGAGCTTCTCCCGTATTTTGCTCAAAGAAGTTGTTCTCCGCTCAGAGGTCAACTCGCGAATAAACTCGCAAACGTAGAATCCACATAAATTACTCCCCGATGGTTGCTGCGGACTTTTCACCGATATATAAGTTAGCTCATCTTTGAATGGACCTTCTACATTCTGTTTGAATAGTGTCCAACACCTGCTTTGGCCAAAAATGAACAAAGGAGTTATTAATTACTTGATATCAGGAAACGAACGAGAGAGGCGATATAATGCGATAATGATTGAAATTACTTATTGAGCATTTCTTTCATTTCGGTCCACGTCGCTTGGTCCCAACTTAATGAGTCGTGGATTTCAACTATGGACTTGTCAACTTGAATGCTTAGCAGAATCCAGTGGAACCTGCGGACGTTTACATAAAGCAGACATGCATAGCTCATCAATTACACTTAACATCGAGAAAGCCAAATAAAAATATGTACAAGACAGAAACACTCACTTGAAGTTGTAAGGAAATAGTATTTCCGTACAGAAGTTTTGCTTGATTAAAGAGGTGGTCAGGTCATGCTCCACGCCTCTGGGGTGATTGCGTAACGTATGTTCATTAACGATATATGGGTCAACGAACCCAACCTCATAATGTCTAGATGTTTTGCATTCCATCATCTTCATTCTACATAATAGCGCACAAAAGGAAATATATAGTCAGGATAATATAATACAGACAATGAACGAGCTGAGCTAGAGACTTAATTACGAAAATAAATCACTTACAGACAATAACAACTGAGAATAGATTTGTCGAGGGCGCACTGATTGAATAACTGAAACAGTTCAGTCATTTGAACTGTATACTGTAACGTTTGAAGAAATGCTCCTCTCGAACGTCCACCGCAATCCACTCCTTCGCGTCCTTCTTTGATGTGTGCACCATGTACCAGTTGTGCAGATTTCGCATATGTGTTGATAGACGCGTGAGCTCCTCATTACTGACCATAGACTCCCCTGTGACATATTTCCGTGCTATCTCTAACATTGGCTGAACTTCATAGCCTAAAAGTTGACCAAGAGTCATACCCATGGCGGTAGCATTTTTCATGGCCTGCGATACAGTGATACCATGTTCTCTAGCAGCAGCTATGGCTCTGGGGTCCAATAATTGCAGGTCCTTATCCATATCGGCTCTGAAGTCCTTGTCGATATCGGAACACACTATGAGCGGGGGACCGATTGATTTTTCTGCTGTCGAGGTGGGCAATTTGTTTCCCGCCTTTTGCACTTCTTTCCTTGTTCTGCTCAGACTGGGCACGTGCTAGCTTACTAAGTTCACGACCATAGTCAGATTGCAGATTCATCGATATTTGGGATGGCTGCCCAAGGAAGGACTTAGCCCACTTTTTGGTTTTTTCATCATATACCGGCTTTTGCTCGGGCTTTTTTGGTGCAAAAAAAGTCTTATTGTAGGCAGCCACCTCCGCGGCGTTTTCCGCTTCAGTCCTGTCATAAGGTCTAATGGGAAGATTCTTATGAGGTACTTTTGGGAAGGGCGACCTTTTTTGTTTCGGTGATCGCTTACCCCTCATAGTACGAGCGGTGGGCGGAGACGGCTGACGCGGCGGTGGAGACGGCTGACACGGCGGCGGAGACGGCTGCGCTGGAGACTGGTGAGGCGGTGAAGAGGACTGTTGCGCTGGAGAATGTTGAGGCGGTGAAGAGTACTGTTGCGCTGGAGACTGGTGAGGAGTCGATGCCTTGGCTGCCAGTTCGGAAGCACGATGAATTCCTTTGGTCATAGAATGGTCGCTTTCTTGGCTTCTCCAAGTTCAAGCACCTCCCCATCTTCACCTGCAGGGTGTTCCAGCTTCAGCTCCTCAAAATCTTTCATCACTTCATCCACCGCGACAACAGCGTAGCCATTTGGAACCGGAGAGAAATGGTAAGTTGGATTAGGTCCAATTGGTACGACATAGCCGACCGCCACCTTCATGGTTAAGTTAAAAACTTTCACATGCATCTCACAAGGTGTGCTCTCCGTGATATCATCCACTAGGTAGCGACGAAGTGGAGCCACCATCACTGCATCATCAGTACAATCCTGGAGCTCCGTGGAAGCCACGCTGCTTTTCCGATTCGATGCGCCGCCGGTACCATCGCATGCAGCTTCTACCATGTGCCGCTGAGATTGGCCGCTAGTACCTTGCTGGCTAAGTGCGGCAATTTGATCCTTCTGCCACTTTAATTCTTCTTCTATATTATGCAGCCAGTCTGCAGCAGCGCGTGCTTCCATTGCCTCCCTTTCCTTTCTCCTCTGATGGTTTCTATCAGGAAATTTCTTCCTGTGCTCGGTAATCGCAATTGTCTTGGGCTTGGAGCCTGGTACGCCTCGTAACCATCCGTCGTGTTCATTATTCCCAAGGGCGCGTGTGAGCTTGTCATCCTCTCTATCGGGAATGAACCGTCACTCTGCAACATCCTTTACTGCATTTCTAATGCCATCGATGGGTAGTAGGGGATTATCTTTGTGTCTTCTGTTATATATGCACTTCCCTTCTGCGTCCAACGTGCCCCCATGCCCGTAAAACCAATTTCTTGTCCGTTCGATCCATGCGAGTGGCTCTGGAGTGATCCCTTTAGCCAGCAGGTCCGCCTCAAGTTTCTCCACTTAGGCATGCTAAAAGCGTAGCCACCAGCCCCATAGTATGGTGGTAGATCTTTTTAGCAGCATTTGCCTTATTTTTTGCAGACTTTTCCTGAGCTTCCTCCGATTTCTTGTACGACACAAATTCTTCCCAGTCGTCCCTTATCTTCTCATACCTTTTATCGAAGTCCGGAGTCTTATTTTTCGTGACAAACTCGCTGTTCAATCTTTTCTTCCAGTTCTTGAATAGCTCGGCCATCTTCTTAAGAGCCCAGTCCCTGACTTTTTGCTCCATGTTTTTCCGAGCAATCTTTTCTGCCTCATTTGGATCCTCCTCATCTGGATCCACCTCTGGCGCGGCAGGGTGAAATTAAGCATGATCTTTCTCCAAAGTCTTTCTTTGTCCTCCTCGCCGACATATCTTACTCCTCCCTCCTTTGGCTGATGTCATTCTCGAACGGTGATCGGGATATAGTCCCTAACAAGAACTCTGCATTGCTTTACCATTTTATTTTTAACACCAGGGGAGCAGTCGGTGTGCCGTCTTCAGCGACTTTTCGATCCTGTACCTTTCTTGGTCGCCCAATTTTTTGGCTGGGCCTCGTTTTGTCCTTACAGAAGATTTGCTCGATCCGGAGGGCTAAAAGAAGAAAGAGCGTTAATATATGTATATAGACAGCAGAGGCTTAATTAATACAATCTTCGGCTTCATTAATATATGTATATGCACCTCGTCGGAGTTTGCAACATTTAATGTTCCACCGGAGCCTTCGGCTTCTCCCTCGTCGGCTTCTTCCTCGCCGACTTCTCCCTCACCCAGCCGTCGGGTTCTACCTCACCGGAGCCGTCTCTTTGGTTGAGAGACTCATCTCCCTCACCGAAGTTGTTCAAAAACTGCGAGGTGACATCGCCAACATCTTCCGGCCCGCGGATTATATCCTCGAGGATGTTTTCCTGATTTTCGTCTCGTTCCATAGTTTCTGCAAATTAAGAACAATGCACAATTCCATATGTCAAGATACATCTACCCACAAAAATGTGAATCGGATATGTGAATGCATATGTGAATACAAAGTTAAATTTGCTAATTTTGCTAACACATAAATTTTGCTAACACTTTAAATATGCTTAAACAAGCTATTTCTTAATTTTTCCTAACACAGTACTAACAATTCCTAACATAAATTTTCTGTTGCTCACAAAAATACAATCTAAAATTCTACAAACATCTACTGCCATATAGAAGTCAAAACAATTGAAGTTTAATTCAATTCAAATTAGTATCAAATTCAAATACTTTTATCATCTAGTCACACACCATTTAATTCATCAATTATTCTCTATTGCTCACAAAAATACAATCTAAAATTCTACAGATAGCTACTGCTATCTAGAAGGCAACACAATTGGATTTGACTCAAAATGATCTACCAAATTCTCTACACATTTATTTTAGTCCAGAAGCTTAATAACCAAGTTTTAGCTACTGACTAAGTTCTTTTACTCTAAAAATTAAATCCTTTTAGGATTACACAGTGTTGATTATTTGTGACCTAACCCAATTGGATTCAACTAAATTAGATTAACCAAATGACAACTAAAATTGTTATAGTACAAAAGTGGCTACAATCTTTATTTGAATACCTAATTAATGTTGTTGCTTAATTAATTCTACAAAAATTAGGGGTGCTAGGCTACTGCAATACAAAGTTAACACAATTGGATTCATAATTTTTGGATTATTAGAGTATCAGAAACAAACAAATTTACATAATTAACGATCTATACTATTCTAAATACCCAGCAATTAATATTAATCTAAACAGGGTGAAACTAGTTTAGTTGCACACACATTTTCATAAGCTATCCAGAGAATTTTGGTTTGAATTATTTGGACTTATAAATCTCGAGTTATTGATTTTCAAACATGCCTACAGGTTTGAAAGTTTCTGCTAATTCATAAATTCGGAAGAGGAGGGAAAAAAAATGGGCTGAGAAGGTTCCCAGCCCACTGGGCCTGACCCAGTTTTATTTTTTTCCACGAGTGAAAATGATTAAAACGCTGATGGGTGAGACCCACCCGTCAGCGGCTAACTCTAAAAAAAGGGTGCTCTGGCGGCGGCTCTGTTTCCGGCGGCTGTTTCCGGCGGCGCCGCCGAGCCAGAGACGGTGGCCACGGCGCAATGGCTCACCTAGAGGCCCTGGAGGTGCGGTGGACGGCGGAGGCGAGTGCGTCGGCGGCGGAGCATCGGCGTCGACGTGCGCGGGCACGCGTGGAGACCGGCGACGTGCAGCACGGGAGGGCGGCATGCTGGCGGCGCGGCGCGGGCGTCGAGGGCGCCGCGGACGTCGACGGCGGCGCGGCGTGGGTCGGCGGCGTGGGTCGGGCAGCCTGACGGCGTAAATTCGCTTCAGCATCCGCGCTGGGTCCTTAGGCGTTTCTGGGAATGAATCGGGGAAGGAGAAGAGGCCGAGGCAGTTATACCAGGCCTCATTGGTCCCGGTTGCTGCCATGAACCGGGACCAATGCCTCATTGGTCCCGGTTCGTAGCAGCAACCGGGACCAATGCCCTGGCAATTAATGCCAGATTCGCTCGCGCGTATATGGACTCATTGGTCCCGGTTCTTCGTATAAACCGGGACCAAAGAGTCCTTTTTCAAAATTATTTCAAACTTTTCAGTTCTGAATGTTGTTCCCGCCTTTTTTTTCTTATTTAGGTGTTTGAATATGAATTTCACATGGTTTTGAATCTGAAAAGACTTTCAACATGAAAAGTGTTTAAATTTGAATAAACAATCCAAAACCATTTTCTGTTTTCTAAAATAATTATTCTAACTATACAAACTATTAACCATTTTGTCATTTTCAATTAAAAATGCATTAACTTTATTGCATATTTTGAATTGACAAAACTTTCAACGTGAAAAGTGTTTGAATTTGTATAAATAATCCAAAATCAATTTTACATTATTATTGTCATTTTCAATTTAATATGGATAAATTCATATCTTTAAATCCGTAAGTCGAAATTCGACAAATAATCCGTAAGCAGAAGTAAATGCAGAACAATTTCAGTGAACCTATATTTGTAAGATGAATGTTTGGTGTTGTAAAATGCAGAAGAAACAGATAAAAATTATTAATTCATTTATCTTTTGCATAACTAACTCAAAACCAGATTACTTATTCAGATGCTAAAGATCATTAGTTGGAAATGCAGAGATAAAGAATATATTTTACACGATCGTCGTCGTAGATAGACAAACATTTTACACGATCGTCGTCGTACATAGACGAACCATTTGTCCTAACCAACGATGTGGCTCAGGTTAGTCATACTCCTGCCTAGACCTATAATACTCGTCCTCGTAGTCGTCGTAGTCGCCGCCGTCGTCGTCACTGTCGTTGGGCGGCGCTCGCCTGGACTGGAAGCGAGGGTAGCGCAGGCGGGGGTTATCGCCGGCCGTGATGTAGTTCATGACGCTCTGGAGAGTCCGGCCGCTCCACCACAGCCGACGGCCGGCCTCGTTGAAGTTCGAAGGAGGCGGGTCGTCCTCCTCGTACCTGGCGAGCGCCCTCTCACGCCGATTGATGAAGAAGGCGTCCCAAGTCGGGCGGTAGTCGGGATGCCAGTGGGGATCCATCCGCTGCGCCGGAGTGAGTTCGAGGTAGTAGTGGTTCGTGATGGCCGCCGGTGAGCCAAACCTTGAGGGACAGGAGGGACCGGCACACCTCCGGTGCTCAGCCTCCAGCCGGCGGGGACGTCGTAGCCGGGCAGTGGTAGTTCGAGGCGCAAAGCGCCTCCGCCTCCGAGTAGGTTAGAGTGGGTACGGTGGAAGCCATGGGAGAGTGATGAGGTTGCAGATATGAGTTTAGATGTGCTATGCCAATGGAGCCCATGCATGACTACATATATATAGTGAGAATCCCACCAATAAGGAAGAAGCACACGGATCGTGTGTTTCTTTTGAGTGCTTGTGAGCCGTTGGATCAGGGTGTGTTTCTTTTGAGGGATTGTGAGTTGTTGGATCAGCAGTATCACGACCACTTCGTGAGCCACATGACCCGGTTGGTGTTACCTACCGGGACTAAAGAAGCACACGGATCGTGTGTTTCTTTGAAGCGCTTGTGAGACGTTGGATCAGGGGTGTGTTTCTTTTGAGGGATTGTGAGCTGTTGGATCAGTAGTATCACAACCACTTCGTGAGCCACATCAAAGTTTAATACATTCCATAGAATGCATTACATAAAAGGTTTAATACATTATTACACATGATCCAACGTCTCACAAGCGCTTGAAAGAAACACACCCCTGATCCAACATCACCAACATTATTCTACATAAACGGACTTGCTGGCTCGAAGGCCGTAGGATTAGGGGGAACGGCGGGAGGAGCCAGCCCCGTGGGCGGCCGCCCGGTTCTCGCGCGCACGTTTGCGGCGGAGGGCAAGATCCATGCAGGATGAGTCTGTGGCGCCCCGACCTGACTGCTATACAGTGATACTGTGTCTCCGTTATCCGATACCACCAGACACACCATCAAAGCATAATAGAGAGATCAAGACTTGTGGAACAACTGGCACATCACAGACTCTACGACACAAATCATATAGTTCAACTCTTATAATAGAGAAAGATAGCAAATGACAACCAGAGGTCACAGACCCAACAATACAACATGCGGAAGCGAAGTGTGTTGTTCTAAACAACAAGAACCAAAATATGGCCTAAGAGGCATGCAAATAAACATCCAGCGCCAGCTATTCCGGGATGTCCCAAGCTGCCACCTGGGAACCCCAGACTACTCGTCGACGTCCACAAAGAACCCACCTTCGAGGGCGGTGAAGTCCTCTCCTGAAAATAAGCAAACGACTTTGAGTTCGACGAACTCGCAAGATTAAGAGCTAATATATGCTCGATGATTGGCTCTCAAGGTTTTATGGTGGTTTTGCATAAAGCTGATTTTATTTGAAAAGACATAACTCCATGGCATCGTCTATCAGAATACTTTTAAAAGAGGGGTAAGAAGTAACTCTTTCTTCGATCACTTTACTCAACATCAACCACTATACCTGTTCATCAAAGGCACCTCCCCGAATCACCCTCGAGGAAGCTCACCTTGCATCTGTGAGTGGTACCTCTAGTACCCAGTTTTAATCATTCCGTTAAAGTTATTCTATGATCTTATCGTCCTTTCCCAAGTTGTCCTTAACGTGGACAGGCTTTTCGAAAAGATTTAACCCTGCAGGGGTGCACTGTGTTTACCTTCGGTACCGCCCGGCTCATTGCCTATGCTTAGCTCTCTTCCGGGGAAAGCGGCTGAGTGGGAACGGTTACAACCTTTACCTCGTTAAGGTCTAACCCAGGATCATCAGTGAGGACGAAGCACGGATCATCGACACCGTGCCCCGTGGCCACTCATTTTCCTAACACAACCATCCTCATCCAGTCTTGGTCACCATCTTCACGCACACGCAAATGGAAAACCAAACTAGAGGACCCTGACTAGTCCCGCTCAAGTTAGTTGGTCGACGGGGGTTCCATATAGCCCACCGAAAGGAAGCGCGCTCATTCTTGGTTCAAGAGGTAAAGAACTCGCACTAGGCGACAGGAACGAGACAAAGCACCACCATACCAAAGTGGCCTCTCATCCCCACCTTTAAGCATTTTATTACCTGTCACCACAATTTCTCCACCATCATTTGAACACTTCAACAACCTGTTTCCAACATGAAGTATCCATCGGACGGCTAAGCATTTAACTAAGCATGGCTAAGCATCAACATTGCATAGTTAAGTATTTCAGGCCAACAATACAATCCTATGGATAATAGGAGGGGAAACAGGTAATTGGCATCGGAAACTTAATGCAACTATAGGATACTCTAATCCAAGCAAATTGACATTTGGAACCGCATGCAATATTATAGTGGAGAAAATATTTGCGGAAAATAGGATAAGACATGCTCAGAGGGGGGATTACGCTTGCCTTGTTGAGCGGAGGAGTCAAACTGCTCGTCGGAGTAATGATGCTCAACTCCGAACTCGTGATCTACCGGAGAGCAAACAACACCGGAAAGCAACAACAACAATCAACACATGGCAATTGTGCAATGCATACAGAAATGATGATATGACATTTTAATGCAACCAAGAGATCCTAGACATGATCATCAAGTTAAATGGGTCCCGAAGTACAATTAGGAGTTATTCGGTTAACCACCCATATTTATCTTAATGGCCAACAGGTTGTTCTAGTTATGACCAGTATCCCAAAATGATGGTACATGCATGAGAATGATGTTTTCTGTTAGCATTTAACTTGCCGATCATGGTGATATGTTGTTTGCAATATTCGGAGCAATTATGAATATTTGGTGAGTATTTCAAATTGCTATTTGAATTTGTCATTTTAGGGGAGTGCAACTTATTAACATTACCAAAGTTTATTATTGTGTAGAACTGCTTGAAAACAATTTGTAAATGTTTTCTGAACATTTTGAGGTGTTACACATAAATTTTGGAATTATTTGAATTAATTGTGAATTTCCAAAGAAGGATTTCATTTCTACAATTTTTAGTATTCCATTTAAACGGAGCAGAGAATTAATTCCATTATGTCCGAATTAAATATGTATGTGTTAAGTTTGGTAAGACAAACATTTGGACACCTTATTTGCTCACTTTGGATTAGCAGGGCAAAGATATGAATTTTCAAAATTTACCATATTTTCGGATTATCTGTTTTTTATTAACTCGGATTATCCGAGGAAAGGAAATTGGAGTACTGACAAATTTCGGAATATCCGAATTTTGATGCACCAGATTATCCGGTGGTGTTGCTGTCGAAACTGAACCCAAATGTTCAGTTCGCTCGGCCGGGGATGGCACCGGCGGCGACCACGCTCTATGCGCGTCCGCGTGTGCGTGCGGTGGTGCGAGGAGGGCGTTCCGCGGAGAGGGTCCAGGCGAACCTAAACGTGGCGGCGGCGCCCGGGTATGGCCACCGGAGCTTGCCCGACGACGGCAGCGAGCGGCGGTCGACGGAGGACTACGGCGGCATGCATGTTACGGAGCACGGCAGAGCAAGGGGAGAGGACGGGGAAACGCACTAGCTCACCATGAGCACGACGGTCTGGTCGGCGAGGTCGGAGGAAGCTTGCCGGCGACGAACTCATCCGTGGCGTCCGCGGCCGGAGGCGAAGAAGACGGCGCGATTCGCCCGATGCGATCCATCCCAGCTCGCGTGACTCATGGCGGAGGAAGAGGAGAGGTTGGCGGAGCTCGTGGTGGCCTCGTCTTGGCTCGGGGAGCTCTCAACCGACGGTGTCGTGGCGGCGGAGCTGAGCCACGGTGCTGCCATGGTGGGGAGAGGGGATGGAGAGCAGGGAGCAGGTGAGAGAGGTGGGAGGAGGAGCAGGGCAAGTGGGGCTCGTGGTGCTGCTCTTCATTGCGGGTGAGAGGGAGGAGGAGGGGCCCCGGCTCGTGCGCGCCGTGCGGTATGGCCACGGCGGCATGGCGCCAGTGGAGGAGAGAGACGATGGCCTTTTGCCGATAACCCCCTGGAGTTTTAATTTCATCACGAACAGGTCCTTTTTAGCACTGGTTGCTCTGTTTTTGAATTTATTGGGGCAGTTAAACACTTCCAAAAATTATGTAAATTTTTGGGTTGCCTCTTTATAATAATATGAAGCTCCCCTAATTTTTCCAGAATATTTCAAAATCATTTGGTAGGTAATAAAATAGGAATTGCTCGCAGGCAATTTGAGTTTCTCTCCCTTTATTTTATTTTGCAAATCAAAATAGTTTGTCAAATTCATCTTTGGACTTTTGGAACTTCCTCGACAAATATAAGATGCCGAGATATTTTGTTTTGCAAGTTTGAGTGCTTCCCTTGATTTGAGATTTTATTTCAACAAGTTTAGCATTTTGTTTTCCAATGTTGCCAAACCAAGTGTTTTATTTGCTTAGCAATTTAATATGGATGCCATGATGCAATGCAACACAAAAGCGAAAATTTTAACCGGGTTTTTAGGTTTTCAAATTTCGGGCTGTTACAACTCTACCCTCCTTACAGGAATCTCGTCCCGAGATTCTTAGAGTAGGAAAGAGGGAAAGGTTACGACGGTACTACACGATCTTCTCGCTTCAGGTGGCTTCTTTCTTGAAGAGGTTGATCGAGGGCATCATGAAGATCTTCAGTGGCTTCACTTCGAGGTCCTCATCCAACTACACCATAGGGAAGAAGGAAACCTCACCGGGAGGATGGATCTTGGTGAAGATATAACGACCGAGTACCTCCTAGTAGAACCTAGGATGAGACTTCGAGCAGTCCTTGAATTGACAGTTAGGGGACACAAGCGTTTGACGGGAGATTTGATAAGAGTTTCCAGTTGGTAGACAACTGTTTCTCCAAGATTCAGAATATGAACTTTGCACAAGGCCTTGAATTTCTGAAGACGAATGCTAAACAAGATTCCAACAGATGAGGAGATAACTTGTACTAGTCGGCTTGAGTAGAACCTTCTTCACGGAGGAGCATCTCAGATCACTGGAGAAGGATCGGAAAACTAGATCGAGAGAACTTCAGAAACTCCGCAAACGTTAGTATCGGGGACACTTCTTGATTTTTCTAGTCACCGGGACAAACTTCTTGAGGATCACCAACTATCGTTTCTGATTGAGAGTCAACCCTGGGGAGTGTAGAGATACTTCAGACTCAGCACCGGTAGGAATAGGTAGCTTTGCAATGCATACCAACGGGTTACAATTGCTAGGACCCCAAGAGTTGGACTACAATGTCAAACTCCAAAGGAGGAACGTGATGACGGAACTCGCAGATTAGCAACTTGTCAGGAGACAGCTGCCCTACTTGATTTACTTGCAACGAGACACGATTTAGTCCTTGATGGGAAAACACCAAAGAAGACGGAGAGGTTCTCAGACTTTCTCTCTGTCTGGAACAATTTAATCAGTGGCTTGGATGCATAGATGAAATTCTCAAGGAAAGGAGGTGACAACATACCATTCCGAGAATATTCTACACGTGCATGATCGAGTTGAGATGAGTTCGAGGACCCAGACAATTCACTCAGATCCACGGCGACATCTTTCAGCAATTGCACGTGAACCAGGGAAAGTCACTTCTAACTCCAGAACACATACCTTGTGAAGACACCAAGTAGGTTCCAACAATTTTCCAATGCTAACGCCCAATATCCAATATAAATCTCCTCAAACATGGAGGAAATAAGAATGTAGTTGATGGGCTCAACAGCAAACTTATTCAGATACTCCAAGACGGTAGACTCATATTTCACCGGAACGAGGCATAAGTATTGGTCAGACTAACATCTTTCTAATCTGAGTTTAACCTACTGAATGTGTTAGTCTGAGTTTGATTTGACGATAGCCCAATTCAAATCACAAGATTTAGAGGTTAGCATATCCAAAGAGGAGATACCACCTCGCTTCGGCACGAACAGACTAGACATCCCTTTAGGAAGGAACTATATCGGGATAGAGCTCTTGTCTTTCAACTCTTCCAAGTTGTTTAAGCTCAACCGAATAATTCAGGACATCCAGCACGATTTTCTTGGAGAAGGGAGTTGTTCAGAGAACCAGCTTACTCATAAGCTCAACATCACGATCAGGTGACAACCTGGCGATACTTCTGGGAAGACCTCCAGAATATCACGATCCACATATAGGATATCACGATATACCATTCCAAGAATCTTCTTCATTTGCATTTTGACTAGAATATCTCGATCCACCTCTAGGATATCATGACATACCGGTGGATCTTGAGTTCAAGGGGGATCATGCCTTTCAAGGCACAACGAGGTGGTTTTGGGAGCTTCGGCACGAACCTAGCTCTTTGACCGAGGGAGTGCATCAGAGCCACTGACTTGTTAGCACTGTCAAACTCAGCTTATTGATTTGCTAACCAATCATGCTAAGGAGGACAAGGAATGTCCTTGGATTTCGGCACAGTAAGAACTGCTAAGAATATCCGATAGTTACATTATTACTCACGTCTTATCATCCTCGAGTAACAAGTTACTTGGAAGACGGGGAGCAACAAGTGTACAAGCATCACTTCATCGAGAGGATCATGATACTTAGCTCGATACCCTGATATCAAAGAGTGTGACACTCTAAGGTGGAGCAGAACCAAAAGCTGGACAAGCCCCTTATTCCGCAGATTTAATTACTTTGACCTGGTCCGAGAAGTGGACAAGGTACGGGAGTTATTTCTCCAAACAAGACGAAGGGGAAGATCTTGACGGACCACAAGAGTAACTTGCATCAGAACATACCAACGACGATAAAACTTTACTGTCCACTGACAGACAGAGGTTGGAAAGCAGATCAGAGTACGAAACATGCTCAGGAGAAATCCTAAGATGTTGAAGATGCACCAGTTATTACTCAATTGTGATAACCATGCCCAGAAAGGAGAGATGCAGCAGAGTCATGAACATAGATGGGGGATTCGCTAAGCGAATTCTGGTCATAACCCAGATGATTCCAAGACAGAATCTCCAGCTATGGCAGAGTTAAAGTTACATAGCCATCAGAGGTGTGGGAAATTAAGGTTCACCCATTCACCACACAGACCACATAAAGGACTTGGGTTAAAGGTCAGCTTCATGCGCTACTAGCAAGAGATACAAATGGTTAAGAAACCACGTGACTCAACACAAGCTAGTTGGCACACTCCGGGACCTTCTGTTCAAGTCCTTGGTTTAAAACCCAAAAGAACGGATTAAGAGATTAAACTGGATAGGAATACAAGGGTTCTTAACCAACTGAGTTGATGGGAATTTTCGTCGTACTCCAGATGGTTTCTCGGCACATGAAGCTTCGGATTGTAGCGCGGCGGGAGCAAGTGAGCACATAACATGCAAGGTAGAACCCAACCGCGAGATCCTAATAATTTTGAAGTAACAGGTGAGAAGAAAAACTTTTTAACTCAAATCGAGGTAAGATTGCTCCGAGATTAGAAGGTAACCAGATAAGGAGTAAAAAGAATCCTAAGATGGTTTTCACAACTCATTTTTAGATTAAAAATATTTCCACAAACACTAGACTCAACGTCGACCAGTAGAAGGGTTTCCTACAGGCAGTACTGCTCTGATACCAACTTGTGGCGCCCCGACCTGACTGCTATACAGTGATACTGTGTCTCCGGTTATCCGATACCACCAGACACACCATCAAAGCATAATAGAGAGATCAAGACTTGTGGAACAACTGGCACATCACAGACTCTACGACACAAATCATATAGTTCAACTCTTATAATAGAGAAAGATAGCAAATGACAACCAGAGGTCACAGACCCAACAATACAACATGCGGAAGCGAAGTGTGTTGTTCTAAACAACAAGAACCAAAATATGGCCTAAGAGGCCTGCAAATAAACATCCAGCGCCAGCTGTTCCGGGATGTCCCAAGCTGCCACCTGGGAACCCCAGACTACTCGTCGACGTCCACAAAGAACCCACCCTCGAGGGCGGTGAAGTCCCCCCCTGAAAATAAGCAAACGACGTTGAGTTCGACGAACTCGCAAGATTAAGAGCTAATATATGCTCGATGATTGGCTCTCAAGGTTTTATGGTGGTTTTGCATAAAGCTGATTTTATTTTGAAAAGACATAACTCCATGGCATCGTCTAATCAGAATACTTTTAAAAGAGGGGTAAGAAGTAACTCTTTCTTCGATCACTTTACTCAACATCAACCACTGTACCTGTTCATCAAAGGCACCTCCCCGAATCACCCTCGAGGAAGCTCACCTTGCATCTGTGAGTGGTACCTCTAGTACCCAGTTTTTAATCATTCCGTTAAAGTTATTCTATGATCTTATCGTCCTTTCCCAAGTTGTCCTTAACCGTGGACACGGCTTTTCGAAAAGATTTAACCCTGCAGGGGTGCACTGTGTTTACCTTCGGTACCGCCCGGCTCATTGCCTACGCTTAGCTCTCTTCCGGGGAAAGCCGGCTGAGTGGGAACGGTTACAACCTTTACCTCGTTAAGGACTAACCAGGATCATCAGTGAGGACGAAGCACGGATCATCGACACCGTGCCCCGTGGCCACTCATTTTCCTAACACAACCATCCTCATCCCAGTCTTGGTCACCATCTTCACGCACACGCAAATGGAAAACAAAACTAGAGGACCCTGGCTAGTCCCTCTCAAGTTAGTTGGTCGACAGGGGTTCCATATAGCCCACCGAAAGTAAGCGCGCTCATTCTTGGTTCAAGAGGTAAAGAACTCGCACCTAGGCGACGGGAACGAGACAAAGCACCACCATACCAAAGTGGCCTCTCATCCCCACCTTTAAGCATTTTATTACCTGTCACCACAATTTCTCCACCATCATTTGAACACTTCAACAACCTGTTTCCAACATGAAGTATCCATCGGACGGCTAAGCATTTAACTAAGCATGGCTAAGCATCAACATTGCATAGTTAAGTATTTCAGGCCAACAATACAATCCTATGGATAATAGGAGGGGAAACAGGTAATTGGCATCGGAAACTTAATGCAACTATAGGATACTCTAATCCAAGCAAATTGACATTTGGAACCGCATGCAATATTATAGTGGAGAAAATATTTGCGGAAAATAGGATAAGACATGCTCAGAGGGGGGATTACGCTTGCCTTGTTGAGCGGAGGAGTCAAACTGCTCGTCGGAGTAATGATGCTCAACTCCGAACTCGTGATCTACCGGAGAGCAAACAACACCAGAAAGCAACAACAACAATCAACACATGGCAATTGTGCAATGCATACAGAAATGATGATATGACATTTTAATGCAACCAAGAGATCCTAGACATGATCATCAAGTTAAATAGGGTCCCGAAGTACAATTAGGAGTTATTCGGTTAACCACCCATATTTATCTTAATGGCCAACAGGTTGTTCTAGTTATGACCAGTATCCCAAAATGATGGTACATGCATGAGAATGATGTTTTCTGTTAGCATTTAACTTGCCGATCATGGTGATATGTTGTTTGCAATTTTCGGAGCAATTATGAATATTTGGTGAGTATTTCAAATTGCTATTTGAATTTGTCATTTTAGGGGAGTGCAACTTATTAACATTACCAAAGTTTATTATTGTGTAGAACTGCTTGAAAACAATTTGTAAATGTTTCTCTGAACATTTTGAGGTGTTACACATAAATTTTGGAATTATTTGAATTAATTGTGAATTTCCAAAGAAGGATTTCATTTCTACAATTTTTAGTATTCCATTTAAACGGAGCAGAGAATTAATTCCATTATGTCCGAATTAAATATGTATGTGTTAAGTTTGGTAAGACAAACATTTGGACACCTTATTTGCTCACTTTGGATTAGCAGGGCAAAAGATATGAATTTTCAAAATTTACCATATTTTCGGATTATCTGTTTTTTATTAACTCGGATTATCCGAGGAAAGGAAATTGGAGTACTGAGAAATTTCAGAATATCCGAATTTTGATGCACCGGATTATCCGGTGGTGTTGCTGTCGAATCTGAACCCAAATGTTCAGTTCGCTCGGCCGGGGATGGCACCGGCGGCGACCACGCTCTATGCGCGTCCGCGTGTGCGCGCGGTGGTGCGAGGAGGGCGTTCCGCGGAGAGGGTCTAGGCAAACCTAAACGTGGCGGCGGCGCCCGGGTATGGCCACCGGAGCTTGCCCGACGACGGCAGCGAGCGGCGGTCGACGGAGGATTACGGCGGCATGCATGTTACGGAGCACGGCAGAGCAAGGGGAGAGGACGGGGAAACGCACTAGCTCACCATGAGCATGACGGTCTGGTCGGCGAGGTCGGAGGAAGCTTGCCGGCGACGAACTCATCCGCGGCGTCCGCGGCCGGAGGCGAAGAAGACGGCGCGATTCGCCCGATGCGATCCATCCCAGCTCGCGTGACTCATGGCGGAGGAAGAGGAGAGGTTGGCGGAGCTCGTGGTGTCCTCGTCTTGGCTCGGGGAGCTCTCAACCGACGGTGTCGTGGCGGCGGAGCTGAGCCACGGTGCTGCCATGGTGGGAGAGGGGATGGAGAGCAGGGAGCAGGTGAGAGAGGTGGGAGGAGGAGCAGGGCAAGTGGGGCTCGTGGTGTTGCTCTTCATTGCGGGTGAGAGGGAAGAGGAGGGGGCCCCGGCTCATGCGCGCCGTGCGGTATGGCCACGGCGGCATGGCGCCAGTGGAGGAGAGAGACGATGGCCTTTTGCCGATAACCCCTAGAGTTTTAATTTCATCACGAACAGGTCCTTTTTAGCACTGGTTGCTCTGTTTTTGAATTTATTGGGGCAGTTAAACACTTCCAAAAATTATGTAAATTTTTGGGTAGCCTCTTTATAATAATATGAAGCTCCCCTAATTTTTCCAGAATATTTGAAAATCATTTGTTAGGTAAATAAAATAGGAATTGCTCGCAGGCAATTTGAGTTTCTCTCCCTTTATTTTATTTTGCAAATCAAAATAGTTTGTCAAATTCATCTTTGGACTTTTGGAACTTCCTCGACAAATATAAGATGCCGAGATATTTTGTTTTGCAAGTTTGAGTGCTTCCCTTGATTTGAGATTTTATTTCAACAAGTTTAGCATTTTGTTTTCCAATGTTGCCAAACCAAGTGTTTTATTTGCTTAGCAATTTAATATGGATGCCATGATGCAATGCAACACAAAAGCGAAAATTTTAACCGGGTTTTTAGGTTTTCAAATTTCGGGTTGTTACAGAGTTTTTCAGCGCCCAATCCAGCTCGGAAGCCTCCTTCGCCTTGAGCTGGTAGGCAGTCTTGGCTCGCTGGACAGGGTAGTCGCGGACAGACTGGAAGGAGGCTTCCATGGCCTCCTGTATCTGCAACCCACAACCCTCTTCCCCATCGTCGCTCCAGTCGAAGTCGTCGTCCTCCTCCTCCTCGGGAGGAGCGGCGGCGCCTGGTGGAGGTGCAGCGGCGCCAGGTGGAGGTGCGGCGGCACCTGGTGGAGCAGGAGGCCGGTAGCTGGGCATTCCTCTCCACGCCGGGCTCGTGGGCATACGGCGGGATAGGCTCCCACGGTTGCGCCCAAGCGCGCTCTGCTGAGCACGCTCGACCTCGTCCAGAAGGCGCTGCGGCGGGCGTGGCGGATCCATCTCGTGGAGACGATGCGTTCGTGGCTAGGAATGGTGGATTAGGGTTTACCCCGTCGGCGACAATATATAAAGACCTCCAGGGCAGCGCTGGGGAGGACACGTGCCCAGGGCAGCGCTGGGGGAGGACACGTGTCGTGACCGCAAAGCCCGCCTTTAGTCCCGGTTGGTGTTACCAACCGGGACTAAAGAAGCACACGGATCGTGTGTTTCTTTCAAGCGTTTGTGAGACGTTGGATCAGGGGTGTGTTTCTTTTGAGGGATTGTGAGCTGTTGGATCAGCAGTATCACAACCACTTCGTGAGCCACATGACCCGGTTGGTGTTACCAAGGCTCCCCTACCCGGTTGGTGTTACCAACCGGGACTAAAGAAGCACACGTACCCTATATATAGCCCCCCTCCCGGACATGTTCAGCACTCAGTGTCTACTCATTGTACTTCATTTTGGCAGTACACGGGTAGCAGAGAGCAAGATTTCTGAGAGGCAGGAGTTCCTAGAGCGGAGGCTGAAGGTGAACCTCCCCTCAGTCGGATCCAAGCAGCGGCAAGGCGCTCTGATGATTAGCAACACTTGTTCGGACGGTTGCAAATCATCAGAGACGTCTTGCCGCTGTTTGGATCGAAGACCGATTTGCCGTCTCACGAGCCACCGGTGGGCTGTATGACGGGGAAACCATGTGTTTTGGGCGTGTTTTTACCAAGGTGCTGCCCTCTCCCTCCCCTACCTAGGTGTTTGATCAAATTCCCCACTCATTTTTTCAGATCTCGACGACGATGTCCTGGTTGGTGGATGGTTCTTCATAGGGATCCTTCTCACGTGAGTATTGACCCTGTGATGGTTCCTGCTCTTTGGGTGCGCAGCGCCGGCCGCTCAGCACCCGTGGCTTAGGACCCGACAAAAGTTAGTGATATTATTCGTGATGTATTATGGTTAAATAAAAATGGACCCGAGCTATGTATTATGGATTTCACCACATAAAGGTTTAATACATTACTACACATCACATAAAGGTTTAATACATTCCATTTATTTACATAAATGCCATGAACCCTTCTTCGCGTATGTCCCTGGCCTATGATCGCTTCGGCCGTAACCATGGAACATCTTCATTATTTAACGGGATGCTTGGGTCAGTTTTCACTGTGAAGGCGGAATTTCATCAAACTTATCATAATCTGCTGACATGTCTGTCTTGTCCTCGACTCCCACGATGTTTCTTTCCCTGAAAGAACTATGTGACGCTTTGGCTCATCGTCTGATGTATTCGTTTGCTTATTTTTTCTTTTTTTGGTCTGGAGGACATGTCCTTCACATAGAAAACCTGAGCCACATCATTGGCTAGGATGAATGGTTCGTTCCTGTAACAACCAAGATTCTTGAGATCCACTGTTGTCATTCCGTACAGCTGGTCTACCTTTATCCCTTCTCCGTTCATGTTGACCCAACTGCACCGAAACAAAGGGACCTTAAAAGTAGGTCCATAGTCAAGTTCCCATATCTCCTCTATGTAACCATAGTATGTGTCCTTTTGCCCATTCTCATCTATTGCATCAAAGCGGACACCACTGTTTTGGTTGGTGCTCTTTTTATCTTGGGCGATCGTGTAAAATGTATTCCCATTTATCTCGTACCCTTGGAAATTCAATACAGTCAAAGATTGTGACGCGGCCAACAAGTAGAGCTGATCTCCGACAGTGGTGTCATTCATGAGCTGTAATCGCAACCAACTGCCGAAAGTCTCCATGTGTTTTTCTTTAATCCAGGAGTCAGCCTCCCCGGGTTCTTGGAGTGTACATAATTCTTGTGTTCCTCGATATACGGAGCCACGAAGGTGGAACTTTGTAGAACTGTGTAGTGTGCTTGAGTTAAAGAATGTTCGTCCCTACATATCAGTGCTTTCTTTCCTAGCGTGCCTTTTCCACTCAGTCTCCCCTCATGCCGCGATTCAGGAACACCAATGTAACACCCCAGCCTACCCCGGGCCAGGCTGTCACCCTTGGCAGCTCTCTAGGATCTCTAGACTGGCCTCACAGATCAACACCGGTCTTTTCTGCGCACTCTGTCCTCACTCATGCGCACCCGGGAAGTACTTCCCGGTCGGTCACCCATCCTTGGGAGTGCTCCGGGCCAAGCACGCTTAACCTCGGAGTTCCTTCCAGATGAGCTTTCGGAAAAGAAGTTACAACTTGTTGATATGAGTATTCTATCAATCCTGTTAAGTCCTGAGCCAGGATCTCACAACCAATCGGCTTAAGGTCAGGAATAAAGTCAACACAGAACTCAATGACCTCCTCTGTTCCATAGCCCTTTGAGATGTTTCCTTCTGGCCTAGCACGGTTATGAACATATTTCTTCAAGACTCCCATGAACCTCTCGAAGGGGAACATATTGTGTAGAAATACAGGACCGAGAATGGCAATCTCGCCGACTAGGTGAACCAGGAGATGCGTCATAATATTGAAGAATGATGGGGGGAACACCAACTCGAAGCTGACAAGACATTGGACCACAGCCTTCTGTAAACTTGGTAGAGTTACTGGATCGATGACCTTCTGAGATATTGCATTGAGGAATGCACATAGCTTCACAATGGGTACTCGAACATTTTCTGGTAGAAGCCCCTCAATGCAACCGGTAGCAACTGCGTCATAATCACGTGGCAATCATGAGACTTCAGGTTCTGGAATTTTTTCTCTGCCATATTTATTATTCCCTTTATATTTAACGAGAAGCCAGCCGGGACCTTGATACTGCTCAGGCATTCAAAAAAGATTTCCTTCTCTGCTTTGGTAAGAGCGTAGCTGCTTAAGTATTGACGCCTTTTATCCGTCTGCTTGTTGTATGGGTCTTTCATACGTTGCTGGTCCTCCCGTGCTTCTGGTGTATCTTTTGTCTTCCCATACACGCCCAGGAAGCCTAGCAGGTTCACGCAAAGATTCTTCGTCACGTGCATCACGTCGATTGAAGACCGGACCTCTAGGACTTTCCAATAGGGTAGCTCCCAAAATATAGATTTCTTCTTCCATATGGGTACGTAGTTGTCAGCGTCATTCGGAATAGATAGACTGCCAGGACCCTTTCCAAAGATTACTTCTAAATCCTTGACCATGTCATATATAACATCACCATCAGGGAGGTTAGGCTTCTTCCGGCGATCTGCCTCACCGTTGAAATGCTTGCCTTTCTTTCTTACGGCATGACTGTTCGGAAGAAATCGACGATGCCCCAGGTACACGTTCTTGTTTCCCAAATGTATACTTTCAGTCTTATCTAAACAGTGCGTGCATGCATTGTATCCCTTGTTTGACTGTCCTGAAATGTTACTAAGAGCAGACCAATCATTGATGGTTACGAGCAACAACGCTCGTATGTCAAATTCCTGTTGTTTGTGCTCATCCCACACACGTACACCTGGTTCGGACCACAACTGTAAAAGTTCATCAACTAATGGCCTTAGGTACACATCAATGTCGTTGCCGGGTTGCTTCAGGCCTTGGATGAGCACTGGCATCATAATGAACTTTCGCTTCATGCACAACCAAGGAGGAAGGTTGTAGATACATAGAGTCACGGGCCAAGTGCTATGACTGGAGCTCTGCTCCCCAAAAGGATTAAAGCCATCTGTATTTAGACCAAATCTTAAGTTCCTTGCGTCATCTGAAAATGTCGGGAACTCTCTGTCGATTTTTCTTCACTGGGACCCATCGGCGGGGTGTCTCAACTTCCCGTCTTTCTTACGCTCTTCTTTGTGTCATCGCAACAACCTGTCATGCTCTTTGTTTCTGAACAGACGTTTCAACCGTGGTATTATAGGAGCATACCACATCACCTTAGCAGGAACCCTCTTCCGGGGGCTCGTCACCGCACTCAACATCACCAGGGTCATCTTGTCTGATCTTGTACCGCAGTGCATTGCATACCGGGCATTTATCCATATTCTCGTACTCCTCACCGCGGTACAGGATGCAGTCATTAATGCATGCATGTATCTTCTGCACATCTAATCCTAGAGGGCAGATAGCCTTCTTTGCTTCGTATGTAGTCTCGGGCAATTCGTTATCCTTTGGAAGCTTCAATTTCAGCAGTTCCAGTGTGGTACCGAGCATTGTGCTGCCATCTTCGCAATCTGGGTACAGCAACTTTTTGTGATCCTCTAGCATGGCCTCCAACTTTAGCTTCTCCTTTTCTGTGTCGCATTCTCGCTTTGCATCAGAAATGACCCCACAAGACCATCAGCGGGCTCATCTGATGCCCGATGTTCACCTCCTTCTTCTTCAACGTCTTCCATTACAGTATCACCGCATTCTTCAGGGAACATAGGATAGTTGTCATCATCTCCTCTTCTTCATTGTCTTCCATCCTAACTCCTCTTTCTCCGTGCTTGGTCCAACAATTATAGCTGGGCATGAAACCTCTCCGAAGCACGTGGTCTTGAATAATTTTCGAGTTAGAGTACTCCCTGACGTTCCGACACTTCTCACATGGACAAGGCATAAAATTATCCACTTTGTTTGCCTCAGACACTTCGAGAAATTTATGCAGGCCTGCAATAAACTCGGAACTGCGTCGTTCGCCGTACATCCATCGCATACATGCATCCATCTGCATCATATAATTAAGTTTATCAAATACCATTACAATAACATCTTGAATAGTGAAATGACCACCGTACATCGACACATGCAATATTTCTGTATCAATTACAGATGAAAAGGATAAAGTTGCTAACCTCTGTTGAGGATATCATTTTGTGTGAATTTAAGTGTGGCTCGGGCATTTCATCGAACACGTCTTGTGCGTAGCAAAGGAAAAAAAACTAGCACCCACTTCCCACCAATCCAAGCAGGAAAAAAACAGAAGAGAGAAGAGAGGGGGTGGGTTACTTATAGGCAGGGGAAGGTCATTGGTCCCGGTTCGTGCCACGAACCGGGACCAAAGCTTCGCGGCACGCCACGTGTCCGGCTCTGGAGTTTTGGTCCCGGTGCGTGGCACGAACCGGGACTAATGTGCCTAACCAAACCGGGACCAATACTCCACGGACCCCTGGCAGCTCTAACCGGGACCAGTGCCAGGCATTGGTCCCGGTTCTTCCCTGAACCGGGATTAAAGCCTGGTTCTGCTCTGGACGAAAGACTGGTTTTCTACTAGTGTGCGGCACGATTCCGACATCCGAACTGTTCCGGAACAGTCTCAAGAGCAACTTCTCCAACAACCCGCGGCTGCGAGTCCCCGACCAGCAGCAGGGGCGGGCAGGACGACGGCAACTGCTAGATCGACATGGCAGCGGCAGCTAGCGTAAATAAACAACAGTGGCCAGTGGCCAGTTATCTACCAAGAGCTTGGAGGAGTGGAGGGTCGATATGATATAGCTAGCTCGATTCAGTGAACGAGGTTTACCTATAATTAGCTCTGTGTGTGAGTGGCAGAAGAGCAGGGTAGTTTTCTGTCTCTTGTACAAGCCGTCTCGAACTCTCGATCAGGACGTGCCCAACCTCCGTAATGAAATCGCTACGTTGCTTTGCCTTGCTTTTTTGTCTGCCTGATTTTCGATCATTTGTCGCCGTCGCATATTGTTACCCAATGTTCAAACATTGTTAATTCACACAGGTCAAAAATTACGAGACCTACAACTGAAATTGGGAATTAACTTAATTCTCGCTCGATTGTGCTCTAGTCGCTTCCAAAAAATGTAACAGCCACATATTATTCATGTTCGATCAGGTTCAAAGAGTTAATAGGTAATTCCTTTTATCATCTTTGTGAGGAAATAATTATTCTCTATTGTGGACTGATCTGGGTGGACAATTCTATTTCGAACAAGGTACATTATCGGTATGTATCAATTATCATGCTCAACAACATGGACTATGACTTTAGCAAATGAACCCCAATTCCTGGCTCCATGGATTGAGATCTACTATGATTATGGCATGAATTTATGTATGATTAGACAAACAACTCACTAATTACCATGCTATATTGGACTATGCGGGTGGCCAACTATGATGACTCAAGCAAAAATATGCATACAGTGTTTATTGGTGGGTTGGTGCTTGTAGCATTTTTGCTGGTGTGAAGACGGCTAGTTATTTATAGCATGCACACAATTCTAGCACAAATTACTTATGCCATGAGCTCTACGTGAGATTTAAGACGAGGCGGTGCGAGTTAAAAAAATTAGCTAGTTGAGAATAAGTATCCATAATACACCCATTTTTCTTCATTCGCCATTTAATACTTACCTTCACATATCACTAGAAAAACATCTTGCAGTTCTTGATCGATCCAGATTGTCAATTCTGTTTGAAGAACTCTCGATGCTTGACACTGTAGATGCGAAATTACAATGCATACAACCAAAATATATGGACAGACACACATATAACAACTTGTTCTAAGACTATTACTAGTTTTTAGATGGTTGCACATATAACTCAGAAGCAACTAAGTTATTGCATACTTGGTCAATACAAAAAAAAAAAGTAGTCCCTCTATTGCGGTACCACAAAAAGAATAACCCGACAATCCACTGAAACACTGCTATAACGTGAGAAGTGGGGTGTATACATGTGGTGACGACCAGTTTCTAGTGACTCGCAAAAGGTTTCATATCGAGATATGCACATGTTTATTGAGGAGTATTTATTTCCCATTGTTGTATAGTTTCGCTTGTATCCATGTTTTTTCTGAATCGTAAAGAGAAAGGATTGACGAAATTAGGCATACGATCAACAAATGTGTGTATTTCTGCCAAAAAGAAATATGGCGACCAGATGCTACCCATATCAGCTTTTAAGAGGAGGGTAGAATTCAAATAATTAACTTTGTAAACCTATGTACATACCATGTTTCATTTCTCGAAAACGCTCCACACTTACCTTTTTCTCATACCATTAGTGATGAAAATTTTCCATCATTTATTATTTTGGATTTTCTATTTTGATCGGTCCACGTTCTCGCTCAATATCTGTTGTCATGCATAATAACATGGATCGGGTTTTCAGTCCAACAGTTAGAATAACAACTATGCTTACAACCAGAATCTTTACCTAATAATAAAAGAAGCAAGGCTTCTTGTTGGTCCGTCCGTTATTTACCGTTTTGCCCAGCCTTGACCATCGCTCGCTTGATTGCCCGTACGTAGAATTATCGAGGAATCGCACGCCTCACGCGAGATTCCGCTCGGACGACACGGACTGACGGACTGTACTCGAAGAAGAACTCTGCCCACCCGCGCCGGTGGATGATATTGCCCGAGGGACACAACCTCCACCCTGGCGGCGACATGAAACGCTTCTTCAACCTCTCCACTGGATCCTTTGCCCGCGTCAGGCTCCCGCTTTTAACGGACCACTGTGTTCTTGCATCGGTCGATGACCTCCTTCTCCTGCGGTCCGACAGTCGAGATGACTCTGCCAACTCAAGATTTGATCGACTTTTGTGAGAGTTTGATCCGATCTAGATGAAGTTCGTGGCGGCGTACGGCGTACCTGCATGCGAACCTCGCCGGGAATCCGCAAGATCCTCGACTCGGTGTGCGCCGAAGTGGAGGACGACAAAATAGAAAAGAAAATCAAGCAAAACAAAGTCAACCGGCCATCTCCCGCCTACAAAGTCGACATTACCGCATGATTCCCGCCGTCCAAGATCGATCCCGGTGGTCGTGTCGTGTCGCATCGCCCGAGATCGATAGGGCCGACTTTGTCCGCGATCGCCGTCGTGTTGCTGGCGTTCAGGTTCGTCACGCACCGCTTCTCCTTGCCCTGATGGAGTTGTACATGGCGGTTGTTGCAGATATGGTGTGTGGAGGCTAGCTTCTCGGATCAAAGATGTGGAGTATGGATCCGGAGCTTTCCTAGCAGATCCCCTTTGATGCAGCATATCCTGGCGGCAGCGCGACTGGAGACACTGCTGAGTCGGTCCTTGCTCTTGCTCGTGCGGCCGCCAGACTCGTGGGTCAAGACAGCGGCCATGGCGGCAGAGGAAGGCAAGCTAGCCCGTCTGGTCGTGGCGCTATAAGAGTGGGCGTCTCGGCGCTCTGAGCGGCATCGCGCACAACTCCCCGAGTCCGCTTGTCATCAAGCTGGTGGCATAGGTGGTGTAGTAGTGTGCCATCCGGGTAGCAGCAGTCGGGTTATCCAGGAAGTGAAAATTAACAAAACTTTGCTGATATGCTTCAGGTTAGTCACAGTTGACGTTGCTAAGGTTGATATTTATAGGTTCATAGCAGAGGTTTATCTGTGGTTTATAATAAATTTTTTTGGTATTTTCTGTATGTTGTCTGCTTAATGTACATCATATACTTTTCTTAGATTTCACATAATGATGTGTCCTATTTTAACACAACCTATTTGGGGTGATAGATATTGTTGCGGTGACACTACAAAAGGATAATTAAGCAGCCATTGTTGTGCTTGTTGGTCGACTTCTTACATGCGATTTTTTTGTTATCGTGATAAAAATTAACTCTACCACGAAGTGTTGAATGTTTAGAATTTTAATCTAAAACTTATAGGGCGACATGAACAATGATGGGTATTTGTCAGATTAGTAAAGTTGTACCCATGAGAATGAGACGAGTGAATAAATGAAGAAAGAAAGATGACACCTTATCTTCATAAAATTTCTGTTGCAGAAAAGATATGCGGCATAGATAAAGAGTGCAATGGAAAATTTAAAAGGAAAACATTTTTATTAATAATTTTCATTTCATATATTGGTTTGTTGTTCCGTGGCAACGCACGGGCATTTAGCTAGTATACATAACATACTATCGTACCGACGGTTTCAAAGCATCGAGAGAAACTATGGCTAACTGTGAGTCACCCAAACAGAAAAATAAATGTTTGCCGATTTTTCCTTTGAATTTTTGGAAAACCTTTTCCATTCCCGGCATTCTCTAGCTAGAGCAGTAGTAACTGACAAGGTAGCACCCCTCCACCCCCTCCCCAGCGCATCCCCCCTTTCAAACCCCCAACAAAACCACGCCATCATGCTCATTCAAAGCACAAACCTCACCACCTGCCCCATGGCACCCATGGAGGCTAGAGTTCTTGCCATCGTCCTTGTGGCGGCAGTCGGCTGGTGGACTCCTGCAACTGGTTGCGCATCACCTGCAAGCTGCTTTGCCACCGAGTCCATCAGCCACATGTGAGTCAATCCACACGGATCATTTCCATGCTTCCCTTCCTCTACATGGATTCCATTTGTATTTGTATTCAGGGAACTGGAGTTGCCCATCGATGGGGGAATCAGGACATTAGAATTACGGTAGAACGGCAACATAATAGCTCGAACGCTGGCAAAGCATTCAGCGGGTCCACCATGAGTGAAAGGTTCTCCTAGGCGATCGGGAGGCGATCGCGTTTTCCACTAGGGTTTTCTCTCGAGGGCGGTTGTTTTCCGGTGGCGGAGCAGATCGCGACGGCGTGATCTGCCCTGGTGGCTGCGGGTGTTCTCTTCCCTGTCTCTGTTGTGTCTCGGGACACGACGGTGGTGAGGGCATGGCTTCTCCAAGGAGTTCGGGGACGGGAAGCGGGTCCGCGAGGACGCCGTCTAGGTCACCGACGAAGAGAGGAGTGGATGATTTGGCGGCAGGCCTATCTGCGAAGATGGGGGACCTGTTGCTGATGGATAAGGAGGTCTTGGGGGTCGTGATCCGAGGAGTTGAACCGGGATCTGTGCCGCGGCCGAGGTGGGCGGCGGTGGGCAAAGTTTGCTCCCCTCATAGATTGATCATTGGCGCCCTGGATCGAGCGATGCAGAGGGCATGGGGATTGCATGGACCTGCACAATTCAAGGACATAGGCGACAGCAGGTTTGTGGTCCGGTTCACTCCGGAGGGCGACTGGAGGCATGTGATGAAGAATGGCCCATGGCAGTTCGATTTCAATGCGGTGTTGCTGAAGGATTTTGATGGGGTTGTTCGTCCTTCTGACATGACCTTTGATTCCATGGATATCTATGCCCAGGTGATGGATCTTCCTATGGATATGATGAATAGGGTTTATGGAGAGCTGATTGGGAACTGGATTGGCAAATTTATTTCTGTGGATGTGGACAAGGATGGTATGGCTTGGGGTGAGGAATTGAGGATCAGGGTTGCGGTGAAGGTTGATCAACCGTTACCGAGGGGTGTGATGGTCAGAACGTCTGATGAGGAGGTAGAAGGCAAATGGTTTGATCTGAAGTATGAAAAAATCCCGCACTTCTGCTTCGATTGTTGGAGATTGATTCATTCAGAGGAGGGATGCCAGGTTGCGAAGCTAGAAGTGAAGCAGTGGGGTGAGTGACTACGTGCTGCACCGGGCAGGTCAAGAAAACACAGTCCTCCTCCTCGACCGGCTATGTCAGGGGGGAGCTTTGGTAGCAGGTCCTTCGAGAGCAGATCGGCGGACTCCGACGCTAGACTGAAGGGGACTAGTTTTGTACATGATATCCCACCTCGCAGGCACGCTTATAGGGACTACGACCTGTCTAGCTCCTCTCGCACTGGCACAGAGGAACGCAGACGCGATTCATGCGAGGTTACCAGCCCGGAAAAAGGCCACAGGGTCCCGGCAAAGGAAAGGATTGGTAGACCAGTGGCTGGGGGAGACTCCCAGAAGAAAAATAAGACTGGGACATTTATTCGTCGGGCAAGGCAGCAATCTCCGAATGCACCTCGGACTCACCAAGTGCCACCGGGCATGAATTCCAAGAAGAGAGGGCAGAAACAGTTATGGATGCCCGTGGAGGTTAAAGTGGTAGGAGAGGGGAGCTCGGAGTCGGCGGGCAAGCGACAGCGTACCAACATCTCAGTGTTTGACAGGCTAGAAGAATTAAATGCGACATCGGCGGCGCCTGCGAGGCAGGGCCGCTGAGACCAATGATTGTCTTGGCCCGTAACTGTCGCGGATTGGGGTTGAACGCGGCAGTGGGCGAACTACGGGATCTTATTAGGTCATACAACCCAGCGGTGGTGTTTTTGTGTGAAACCAAGAAAAAGGCGAATGAGATGAATAAGCTTAAGTGGAGCATGGGTTTCACCAATGGGGTGGCTGTGGATTGCAATGGGAGGAGTGGAGGTTTGGCGTTGTGGTGGAGGGAGGACGTGGAAGTGTCGGTCAGGCCGTGGTGCCAGTATTACATCGACGCCAAAATCACGTTTGAAAACAAGACGTGGAGGTTTAGTGGCATCTACGGGGAGCCACGGACGGAGATGAGACACAAGACCTGGGAGGCACTCCACTATCTGAGAAGCCAGGATGATCTCCCCTGGCTCCGTGTCGGGGATTTCAACGAGATTTTGTCGCAAAGTGAGCAAATTGGAGGAAACTCTCGTAATGAACATCAGATGGAGGGTTTTCGAGATGCCCTATTGGATTGCGGGTTCAATGAATTGGGTTTCTCGGGGTATGAGTATACATGGGACAACAGGAGGGAGGGAGATGACAACATCCAGGTTCGGTTGGATAGGGGGACGGTGACGGCGTTGTTTCTCTAGATGTTCCCGCTAACACAGGAGCAGCATGTGATCACAGAGGAGTCGGATCACATGGCCCTGGTTATCAAAGTCCAGACTGAGCTGCAGGATCGTGCTACGGTTAGGCCAAGGGGTTTTATGTTTGAGCAAATGTGGACGAGACACGAAGGGTATGATGACATGGTCCAAGAAGCTTGGGGCCATGGTACGGGCGGGGGGGAGATATAAACAGCTTCTGCAGTAAGCTCAGAGATGTCTCTCGTGATATTAAAAAGTGGAGTTTTGATGTTTTTGGCTCCGTTCGTGCTGAGCTAAAAATGCTGAAAAGCAAACTCGAAGATGCGAGAGTTGCGGCAAGACTATCTGGATCCTCACTGGAGGTTCGTCATATTGAGCAGAGGTTGCACGAGGTGTACGAAAGGGAAGAAGTGATTGATGACTCCCAAGTGCAGGAGATCCTTGAAGTCTTCGTTGTGTAAGTATTAGTATCGATCCCACGAGGAGTAGAAGGTATAAGTATGTATCCTCTCAAATAAGAGTGTCACTTCTCTTATTATCTATGCACTAGACAAACTAAAATGATGCAAGTGTTTTTGGGTTTTTTGGTGTAGAGAATGCAAAGCTGAAAATAAAATATGATGAGTGAAATCTCTCAAAGAGAGAGAAAGCCAATCCCTATGCAGCAAGAGGACAAGCTTGAGTATGTGTTTCTTATGCGTGGAAAGCGTTCCCAAGGGCTACATGGATTTCATGGCAAAAATATTTCTAGAACAAAAGGTAAACATTTTGTCAAGTTTTAATCTTCTTTGGACGGAGCCATAATTAGGTGTAGCTAAATAAATAAACTAAACCCCTTATGATGGATCATGTGGCCAAGTAAATGACTGCACAAGAGTTATTAAGACAAAAAGTCCCACCATAGCATTACACTCTAAGGTCCCCGATATAAATCCCCTCCTAATGTAACTTCATGACTCGGTCAAGGTTTACGTGTCCTCCCAAGTCTCCCTCAATCCATTACACTAGTGTGAAACACCTTCATGCATTACTCAATGTATGGTGCACTTCATACATTGTACATCAAGACAATCATAAAAGATAAAAACTTGACCAAATACTCAATACATGTTAAGTAGAAATCATTGCCAATCCATCCTATGCCCCCAGGAACATGAGAGAACTACTCACAACGCGAAGACATGATATGATTCAATGGTATAAGTGATACAACACAATCTGAAATATAATCTCCCCACAAAACAATGACAAGTAGCAATTCACAAACATGTAGAATAGTACTTAGACAATAGCTAGGGTTCGAACAATCTCAAACTATGAGGGGGATGAAGTGGATCACGAAGATGGTGATGGAGATGGTGCTGGTCTTCACGGTGGTGATGATGGAGACTTCCGGAGGGGGATGGAGGAGCCTCCGGAGGTGATTCCGGCGGTTTTCCCCCTCCGATCTTCTCCGGCGGCAGCCTTCTGACTCTCTGTTTCTGGTTTTTGTTTCTCCGCGCCTCCTTTCGCGAAACGCCAGGGGACCTTTTTTATAGGCGTTTTTAGGTCAAGACGGAGTCGGTGGACGAAAGATCGACGGCCACGGCGGCCATGTACTTTAGGCCGCGTGGGACCCTCCCATTTCCAGCCTGTTGGGCTTCTGGTCTTCAATTTAAGCCCATTGCGTTCGTCTCGAAAATTCTGAACCGTGCTCTTTGACCTTGCCCTTTTTGGAGTCCCGAAGCTCCCGGAAAGTCTGAAACACTAAAAAAGACGTTTTCTGGAAAAACAGGGTTAATTCCAAATAAATGGGAAAACTATGAAGTATTCCCAAAATCATTATAAAACATTGATATAACCCTTATATGATGCAAATATGATTGGAATATAAGCAATTAAAGTGCAAAGTTCATGTATGCATTTTACATGCATCAACATCCCCAAGCTTAATCCATGCTCGTCCTCGAGTATGAAGATGATAAAACTAACATGGACTTTGCAATTTAATACTTAACAATGAATATCAAAGATGATTACTATTGCTACATATAGTCAAATGATTCATTCTTCAAAGGAGTAGCAATATGCAAATAGTTTATGAAGTGATATCAAGTATTCAATGACAAGGATGTTCAATGATAGTTCACAAAGTGTAACATAACAATAATATGGACACATGTATGCATAATGATAAGTATGGACATCCTACATTGGTCATAGAGTGATGATGAAAATCTGAATATGATAGGTGGACACTTTGGAAAGATGTATATGTGAGTAGAGGTAAAGCATGCATAAGTTTCATCTAACCTCCAAACTCTCTACTTAAGTTAATGATTGCAATGTGGTAATCCTTGGTGTCAAGCTCTCATTCCCCTATCATAGCATCTTGAATGATTAAGTTTAAAGTGAAAGCAAATATGAGTAGTGTGCTTGACAAAGTAAAGGTTGATGTCTCATGCCCCTTGAATACAAGTACCTACACCATGTTACTCAACTTAGGAAACAAAGCAAGTTCAATTATATATCATTGTAAGTAAAATAGTATCATCAAGAGCGTCAACTGGGGTACCTCTTGTCCCAGGATATGGAACAAGCCCATATCAAAATGACAAGACAAACAAACAAATGAAAATCTCAACACCCTTTTTATTTACCATTGGATAGCTTTTTATTGTAAGGTGTATCACAGATTTCACCATAGCATGTAAGTAAATTTCCACCATGAATGATGCATGGCTTAGATTAGCGGCCCAGGCGTCTCTCTAACCATTTATACAAACTCATTTAAACTACTCATTTCCTCATTTCACCATGATAGCATCCATAAACAAAAGTACATGATATCAACTAAATAGATGAAGGAGCATGTTGAAAGCTTGCATGTGACAGCACATATGCTAACTCTCAACCGACATTTATCAAGCCATAACATCATAATTTAATCACAATGGGTCATGTTTTATTTATGCAATATAGTAAATGTGCATCAAGTTCGTGAGAGCTATATAACCAACTTTTCCCATCAATCAATAACATAATCATTTTATTCAGAGGTATAGATAACACAAATAACATGATAAACAACTCGGAATAGCATAAAGCTAATAGGTAGATATGGTGGACTCACTGGAAAAACTTTGGTTGAAGGTGTTGGAAACAAGTTTTTATTGTTGGAATTTTTGGGCTAGCAAAGGGAGAAAGTTGACCATCTAGATGCATGCATGAGTGTCCATAGAACTAACTAATCCATGTTAAACCAAGTAAAATAACAATCAGCACCAAAACATGAATAAGTTATAGCTCTTCAAAAAGGATTTGCAAACTATTACTCATAAACAAGCTCATGAATCATGCAACTATATGTATCATTAAAAATCAACTCAAACATCCCTTTTCCCAATCTTATAAAAGCATCCAACATATTTCAACCCATATTTCCAGTAGCTCTCCATATATAAATGATAGTGTGGTGGTCTCTCAAGACTCAAACAAAACAAAAAGACGCTCCAAGTTTATGCGATAAAGTGTTTCGATCGAAAAACAGAAGTTGGACGTGTGCAAACCGAGAGTGTGTAGGTCCAGTGGGGTTGTCTTCACATCCCCAAGCTTATGGTCTTCACCATCCTTGGATAGCTCTTGGTGCATCTCCTCCAATCCCTGTGAAAAAACTTCAAAACACCGTTTCTCCCATTTCTTTTCTGTGGGGTGCATTAATAGTGATAAACAAATATGTTTCTTGCTGCATATAATCCTTGAACAAAAATTCATATGAGATGTCCAGAAAGTGTATAATGTTGTATGCCTACTCATAAACTCAATTGGATCAAAAAGATTCAACTTAAAAGCTCAAAGCATGCATCAAACAAAATGGGACAGAATCTGTCCAGAAAAACAGCAGCAGCAAAACGTATTTTTCTACCCTACCAAACTTTCTCGAAAAATTCCGAAAAATTCATGCATACAGAGGATGAAAAGTTGCAACTACAGTTCAAATATGAGCTCATTCGGAGTTACGAATAAGAATTAAAAATCATACCGTGCACTGATTCGTGCAGGAATAAAATCTCCGAACGCTATAAGCAACTTTTCAAGACCAAAATGGGTAAAACTTGGCACTTTATTAAAAACTCCAGAAACTAACTAGACACAAAATCTCTTGTTACAGCAAGAGGACACAAAGAAAAATCACACACAAAAATAACCGGGTTGCCTCCCGCAAAGCGCTTTCTTTATAGCCATATAGCTAGGCTTCTTACTTGTTTTTGAAGATGAGATGAGGAGCTTGAACTTTGATGTTCCCCTCTTTCTTGGGAAGTGTTCCATGCATAATACCAGGGTCCCATGGTGTTCTCAAACCGATCAAAATAATAGTCAAGTTGAAACCTGGTTGAGAGAAAAATAAACACAAAAGTAATAACAACGAAGTCTAACTTTCTTTCTATGCATTGGCATTTTGTATATGAATGAAGTTTCCAATGCATATTAACAAATTACTTGCAGCCCATAATTATTAGTAGCATAAAGAGGGTTCTTATCACCTCCTCTTTCATAATAGTTGCAAGTAGTAAAAGTGTATTCAACCATATAACCAATAGAATCTTCCAACTTAGATAATTTGGGAACATAATGAGGATCATTAAATTTATTTTGGAGTTTATTAGCATGCTTCCCTCTTTCAAAATAGTTGTTAAGATCAATATCAAGTTTAATATCATGGTTGCAACAAAGATTTGGAACTAAAGATAATTGCAAACCACATAAGTATTTCTCAACATAAGCAAATTTCTCCTTTATGGTGTAAGTAGGAGAGTTCAAGAACAAAGTAGGGCTCTCATGAGTAAGAGCACTATCACAAACAGCAAGTATGTCATTTTTATCCTCGCATAAATTAGTAACAACTAAACATGGAGGTTTATCAATAAGCATAGGACCATCATCTAAAGCATTATCATATAGCATATTTAAGCAATACTCCTCATTATTATCATAACTTCACTAGTAGCATTATTAAAAAGTGAAGGAGTATTATTAGTTTCATCATAATAGCATGGGTTATCATATAGGACCATAGCATTTTCAGTTTCACACTCATCATAACATGGATTCTCATAAATAACAAAAGATTTTTGAGTTTGAGTGTTACTATCATTTGTTGATGGTGAAGTTGGGAGATCCAACTCTTCATTCTCTAGCTGTTCATCATTTCCATCATCCTCTTGAGATTGCATGGGCATCCCCAAGCTTAGGTTTTTATCCACTTCTTCACATTCTTCCTCTTCCAAGCTTATGTTTTCATCATCTTCTTCCTGCAAAACATCAGTACTTTCTTGGGGAACCTTTCCCTTCTCATAATAATCAATAGCATAAATATTTTGAGAGAACTGGGCTATGCAATATTCAAGAATAGAAGTGACCTTTCCTTCAAATCTCTTAACTCTAGGGCAAGTTTTATTTTCATTAGCAAAGGTGTGCAATTCATTAGATGCATAATAAGTAACAAATTCCTCTACTTGTTCCATCTCTAAATGAGTGTAATCATTAGTATTGTAAGATGCTATGACATGTTCTTCATGGAACTTACATTGAAATCCAAAGTGTCTTTTTCTCTGTTTAAAGCAACAAGTTGTATTATTATGGAATAAAAGCCACTCTCCAGCAATATAATTTAAACTTTCCATGAAATCTTTTAGTCTTTTCCGTTCACTTGACTCTCTAAATTCCTCATCAATTTTAGAAGCTTTCATATATTCATAGTAAAGATTCATTATCTCAGGAACAGTTTTTTTGGTATTTTCCATTTTCTATTTTTTTTGTGTTTTTGATATATGGATGTATGCAAAACTAAACTAAATGCAAAACTGAAAATAAATATCTAGTGCAAACAAGAATAAAAACTTAAGCGCTACACTCCCCGGCAACGGCGCCAGAAAACTGTCTTGATGACTCCCAAGTGCAGGAGATCGTTGAAGTCTTCGCTGTGTAAGTATTAGTATCGATCCCACGAGGAGTAGAAGGTATAAGTATTTATCCTCTCAAATAAGAGTGTCACTTCTCTTATTATCTATGCACTAGACAAACTAAAATGATGCAAGTGTTTTTGGGTTTTTTGGTGTAGAGAATGCAAAGCTGAAAATAAAATATGATGAGTGAAAGCTCTCAAAGAGAGAGAAAGCCCAATCCCCTATGCAGCAAGAGGACAAGCTTGAGTGTGTGTTTCTTATGCGTGGAAAACGTTCCCAAGGGCTACATGGATTTCATGGCAAAAATATTTCTAGAACAACAAGGTAAACATTTTGTCAAGTTTTAATCTTCTTTGGACGGAGCCATAATTAGGTGTAGCTAAATAAATAAACTAAACCCCTTATGATGGATCATGTGGCCAAGTAAATGACTGCACAAGAGTTATTAAGACAAAAAGTCCCACCATAGCATTACACTCTAAGGTCCCCGATATAAATCCCCTCCTAATGTAACTTCATGACTCGGTCAAGGTTTACGTGTCCTCCCAAGTCTCCCTCAATCCATTACACTAGTGTGAAACACCTTCATGCATTACTCAATGTATGGTGCACTTCATACATTGTACATCAAGACAATCATAAAAGATAAAAACTTGACCAAATACTCAATACATGTTAAGTAGAAATCATTGACAATCCATCCTATGCCCCCAGGAACATGAGAGAACTACTCACAACGCGAAGACATGGTATGATTCAATGGTATAAGTGATACAACACAATCTGAAATATAATCTCCCCACTAAACAATGACAAGTAACAATTCACAAACATGTAGAATAGTACTTAGACAATAGCTAGGGTTCGAACAATCTCAAACTATGAGGGGGATGAAGTGGATCACGAAGATGGTGATGGAGATGGTGCTGGTCTTCACGGTGGTGATGATGGAGACTTCCGGAGGGGGGATGGAGGAGCCTCCGGAGGTGATTCCGGCGGCGTTTCCCCCCTCCGATCTTCTCCGGCGGCAGCCTTCTGTCTCTGTTTCGTGGTTTTGTGTTTCTCCGCCGCCTCCTTTCGCGAAACGCCAGGGGACCTTTTTTATAGGCGTTTTTAGGTCAAGACGGAGTCGGTGGACGAAAGATCGACGGCCACGGAGCTCCGAGGTGGAAACGAGCTGGGCCCACGCGGCCATGTACTTTAGGCCGCGTGGGACCCTCCCATTTCCAGTCTGTTGGGCTTCTGGTCTTCAATTTAAGCCCATTGCGTTCGTCTCGAAAATTCTGAACCGTGCTCTTTGACCTTGCCCTTTTTGGAGTCCCGAAGCTCCCGGAAAGTCTGAAACACTAAAAAAGACGTTTTCTGGAAAAACAGGGTTAATTCCAAATAAATGGGAAAACTATGAAGTATTCCCAAAATCATTATAAAACATTGATATAACCCTTATATGATGCAAATATGATTAGAATATAAGCAATTAAAGTGCAAAGTTCATGTATGCATTTTACATGCATCAGTGATGTACAGGCAACGATCCAGAATTGACTGGCTGAAAGAAGGTGATCATAATACCAAGTTTTTTCAGAACAGGGCGTCTCACCGGAGACGTAAAAACACTGTTCGCGGTCTTCGTCGCCCGGATGGTTTCCTGTGCAATACAAACGAAGGGATGGCGGAAATGGCACTGGCCTTCTAACAAAATTTGTTCACCTCGGAGGGCTCTACTAGTGGCGATGAGGTTCTGAACTTGATAGCAGGTTCTGTTACTGCTGAGATGAACAGAGCACTGTCTGCGGCGCTCTCTGATGCCAAAATCGAAGTGGCCCTGTTTCAGATGGGGCCCACGAAGGCTCCTGGGCCGGACGGCCTTCAGGCCCTATTCTATCAACGACACTGGTCGTTTCTAAAGGCCCATGTCTGCCGCACGGTGCGAGATTTTCTTGCTGGAGCTGATTGTCCTGAAGATTTCAACGACACGGTTTTGGTACTTATACCAAAGGTTCAAAACCCTGAGCTCCTCATGCAGTTTCGTCCGATCAGCCTATGCAATGTGTTGTACAAGATAGCATCGAAGGCGGTGGCAAACAGGCTTAAAAGATACTTCCTATCCTGATCTCAGAGGAGCTGAGTGCTTTTGTCCCGGCTGGTTAATTACGGACAATGTGCTAATTGCGTATGAATGCACACATGCGATCAGGACTAGGAAGAGGAAGAAGCCCCTGTGCGCGGTGAAATTAGATATGATGAAGGCGTACGACAGGGTTGAATGGGTGTTCCTGCAGCAAATGATGTTGAAGATGGGGTTTGCTGCGTCGTGGGTGGATATGATCATGAGGTGTGTGAGGTCTGTTCGTTTTTCGGTAAGAATGAATGGTGGCTTGTCGGATTCTTTCTTTCCCTCGATCGGTTCTGCAGAAATATGAGGTGTGCTCGGGGCAGCGGGTAAATCTCCAGAAGTCGTCTATCTATTTCGGTAAAGGGTGCAGTGCGGATGCTAGACAAGTGCTCAAGAACATAGTTGGTATTTCATGTGAAGCACTGTCTGAGAAGTACCTCGGTTTGCCAACAGTGGTGGGCCGATCGAAGGGTGGGGCTTTCAAAAATCTCACGGATCAATCAAGAGGGAAAGTTGGAGGATGGAAAGGACATGGGATGTCAAAGAAAGGAAAGGAGGTGCTTGTGAAATCAGTTTTGCAGGCAGTGCCCACGTATGCTATGGGCTGTTTTATGTTGTCGAAGGGTCAATGCAAACAACTCACTTCTATTTCCTCTCGGTTTTGGTGGGGTGCGGCAGATGGCACGAGGAAGGTTCACTGGATCAGTTGGGATCACATGTGTGCAGCTAAGAGCAATGGGGGGATGGGCATTAGGAACTACAACGGTTTTAATCAAGCTTTGCTTGCTAAACAAGCTTGGAGACTCGTGACAAACCCATCTTCCCTTTGTGCTAGGGTTCTGAGGGCACGCTATTTCAAGGATGGAAATTTCCTTGAGGCTGGGTGCCCAAATGGTGCCTCCTATACGTGGAAGAGTATTATTCATGGAAGATATCTTCTAAAGGAGGGCCTTATGTGGAGGATTGGAAATGGTGCTAGTATTGATGTCTGGAAAGACAATTGGATCCCCAGGAGTAGCTTGAAGCGCCCTTTGGGTCATGAGGAGGGGCAGATCATGGAGAAGGTCAGTGAGTTGCTACTACCAGATGGGACTGGTTGGGATGAAGCGAAGGTGAGGAGAACATTCTTTGAGATGGATGCAGAGGACATTCTGAAGATCCCGGTAGATCGCGCCGGAACAGCTGATTATTTAGCATGGAATAACACCAAAAATGGGGTCTTTAGTGTGAGATCAGCATACCATCTCAATACTCAACTCACCAAGGAAAGGGAGGGCAGCCCGAGCTCATCCAACACGACGGACGGCCACAAAGGATGGCTTGCGCTCTGGGCAGCTCAGGTCCCTGGTAAGGTGAAGGTCCACTGTTGCGGCTGACACGGAACGGTCTGGTAGTTGGGAATGAGCTGAGCCGGCGGAAGATCAAGTCTGGGGTGAAGTGCATTGTATGTAATCACGAGGAAACCCTAAAACACAGGTTTTGGGAGTGTTCGTACGCGAAACAGACTTGGGACTTGGTGCGATCATCGACGGGGTTACAACTTCGGGCGCCTCCTGAGGGTGTTCGTAGTTTCAATGACCTCAGGGGCTGGCTGCTCACCTGGTTTGGTTCCGTGAGTAATCGGGAGCTCGCGGTTGGAATGATGACGTTATATGTCATGTGGCTTGCAAGGAATGATGCAAGGGAGAAGCCGTGTATCGAGGACCCCAATATTACGGCTAGAAGAAGCATTGTGCTGATCGAGGAGTGGATTTCAGTGAACTCGGCTAGCACCAATGTTATCTCTCAAATGGAGGAGCACTGGCGCCCACCTAACATCGGCTGGTTCAAGTGCAGCGTGGATGGTGCTTTCCCTCAATCTGTTAATCATGGTGGCGGTGGTGCTGTTATCCGGGATCATCATGGAGGTTTTGTTGCTGGAGCCTGCTATTTTTTCCCCATGGTTAACGATGCGGAGAGAGCCGAATTGCTGGCTTGCCGCCGAGCGGTGGTCCTTGCTCATGAGGTGGGAGTTCAGAAGTTGGTGCTGGAAACCGACGGCATGGGAGTGGTTTCAAAGCTGAAGAATGTCGATCTTGATCGATCGGTCCATGGGCCTTTGGTCGAGGAGATAAAGGAGCTGCTCAAGACATTTGATGATCAGGTGATCAAGCATGTGCGGCGCTCGTTGAATGGGGTCGCGCATAAGTTAGCAAAGCGGGGCTGCGATAATAAAAGTTGTAATGCTTTGTTTGGTTCGCCACCGGGCTTTATTGTAAACGATGTGGCACACGATCTGGTTGGGTTTGAATAAAATCGCAGCATTAAATCTCAAAAAAAGAAAAAAGGACGTTAGAATTGCTTTTGATTGTCTTTGGAGTAGACTGGCTGGATCTGTTGATCCTGTAGGGTGCATTTTTCTTGCCCGGTTTTTTAAGTTTGGCGCGCAATTTCTGCTAATAATTTGGAGATGAATAAATCCAGCGAGCAAAACAATGGAAAAGAAACGTGCCGCTTATTTACCTAATAATAGCAGTAGAATGTATTAAACTTATTTATACGTTAGTGATTACTCTTAGCGTTGCTATTTGAATACTAAATATGCATCTCATGCACACATTGACATATCATTACTATATCCACCGTAACTTACAAGACATATTTGACTACATAAATAGGCTTAAAGAATCATTCCAACGTTCAATTTATAATCCGTGAGTTTCAATAAATATGCTTAGTTAATAGTATAGAAACTAAATTTTAAGATATTTGCTATATCATATCTCTAGATAACTCTACCATAAATATATATACACTATATATTTATGCGGTTATTCAAAATTAATTGAGCAAAAAACTATGCTACAAAATATAGTTTAAATATAGCACAACACAAATGTATTTTTCAACTATATGAGTTATGACTATATAAAAATAATGTTTCAATGAACATTTAACAATTTTTATATCGTTAAAAATGCAAAGTAATAAATAAAATATTATGATCGTTAGGATCATTGTGCCCTAAAATAAGTATAAAAGTTCAATATAAACTATATTTAAATTGTTGGAACTAAGAGGCAATTTGTCACTAATTTAACTCCTCTAAATAATGCGTGCAAAATCATAGTACATAGACAGACTACTGCCATGAGTAATTTGCACCATATTTTAATCAAAGAATTAACCAACAGTAGTAAATCATGTATTACTAACATGCACACAAAAGCATCAGAAATACTAGTACCGTCAACCATGGCTACGGCAAGAGAGCAGAATGACAAATAAATTATAGGAAATACGATGCTGCTATGTCTTGACGCGAAGCCAAAGAACTTAGTGCAGATTGATGTAGATGTGGTCGTAGGCTTTCCTCGCGTACACGTACAGCCTGACGGAGCTTGCCGGAGAAGAGGTTGCAGACGACGACGGAGATAGAGCGGTCGCGAGGACGCTGCCCAGAAAATTCTAGACCGCCCCGTGCAGGGTCGATGATCGCGGCCAGAGCTTCGGAGACACCGCTCTCGGGCTGCCGCTACACGGCGGACAGCACGGTCGACTTGGTTCAGAAGACGGCGCAACACTGTGGCAGAGGAAGAAGATGGAGTTGTGGTCTCGTGTGTCGTGTGTAGATGCCCTGCTCTTTATAGAGCCTTCTCAGGATTCAGTCCAACTGAGCAACGTTTCAATGATACGTCTTCCGGCCTGAGCACGGTGCGCAGATTGGATGCAGGCGAATCGGAAGGATAAGTGGCACGGAAGGAGTTGCAACATCCCAACGGCCAGCAGTCCACGGTGCAGAACGACTTGTCACAGGAAGTTTGAACGTGACCGTCTGATTCATAGCAGCTAATGGCAATTGAAATTCACGGAAGACGGAACTAATGTATGCATTATTTCCAACAAAAGTCAATCCCTCTTTTTTTTTTTTCGAGGAAGACGGGGGGAGGAGCCCCACCGTTAAGTCAATCCCTCTTGATCGTGTAGGGTGCATTTTTTACCCTACCCCAGTGAAATCTCCCCGCCAACACATGTTGGGTGCCGTTAGAGCCGACGCTTGGTTCAGTCAGTAGATTCATGTGAGTTATTTAGTATATATTGTACTACAGTTCAATCATTTTAATGTTTTAAAGAACACAGAATAGTTTTGATTATAACTTTAGTTAAACTCTGGAGCGGTTTACACAAGACTGTGTAAATAACTCCTCACTATTGTCCACTGACTGTAGTGCAATATTAGAGTATTTGGCTGACCTGTTTTTGGCTCACAACCCAAGAATCCGTAAACAAATTTTGTGGTTTGTGCACAAGTGCAAAGTAGGAATCAAAATGCCGTCGGCGTCGATAGCCATGTAACTCTTGCTTGCATGTTTTGAATTATATTTTTTTCCTTGCCTTCCATTGCATTTTGTTGAGTGTATCTACCTGCTTGCTAGATGGGGTTGGCCACCACTATGTATCATCAAGTGGAGAAAAAACCATTCACATGTCCCACTGTTGGCTCGAATTGAATGACAAACCAAAGTGGTGCACCCCAATACGATGATCTCAAGAACCCCATAAAGAAGATGAAGATCAATTATGGATCTATCCAATCTATCTATTGGACTTGATGAGAATGATGTAGCGCTGGACGTACAAGGGTCAGTTTCAAATAGAAAAAGACATATGATGGGGAAGAGGTGGGAGAAGGATAGGGTGGCGCGTTACGGTGCAAGAAAAATGTCCGCCACATGGACGGATATCTTGTCCATATCGTGGATAGCCCCAGAGGGCTCGGCAGGGGTCTCAATTAACCTTTCTAAATTGGAGGAGAAACGAGAGGTGAAGAAGGATGAGAAATACAAACAATTCTTGATGTGCAAAGGGAGAGGATGGAGTTTAACCGAGTGCGGCTATGTGAGACGGTGGTGTTGGAGAAGGGAAGGTTGAAACTGGAGAAGGATAATGTTTGGATGAAAACTAAGTTGGAAAAAAGGAAGATGGGTGGAACCCTTACAAGTGAGAAGGAGATAGTTAGTCTTGCGAGATTCACGGAAGAGTCGAGAATCATGTTTCAAAATGTTGGCCTCTTTGATGATGAGAGATAAAGTGGGTCATGCACATGAAGAAGAATATCAAGTAGCGTGACCTTGGCGGCAATTGCTTCATTCTTGTATCGGTTATATGTATGAATTGTTAAATTTTATTTTGTGTTGTATTCGGTTAGTACATGAAACTTATTTGAATTCAAGTTGAAACGTTCAATTGTGAATTGTGTGATTGATGTTTTGAGGGCAGGACAAGATTTGAGAGTTATGGTTGTAGAAGCCAACATTTAGTGTTGTCTAGACTGTGTCCACAGACATGAGCGAATTTGCTCAATTGGGTTGGAGATGCTCTCGCACACCACGGTCCCCACGCAGACCAGGAAGATGGGTGGAACCCTTACAAGTGAGAAGGAGATAGTTAGTCTTGCGAGATTCACGGAAGAGTCGAGAATCATGTTTCAAAATGTTGGCCTCTTTGATGATGAGAGATAAAGTGGGTCATGCACATGAAGAAGAATATCAAGTAGCGTGACCTTGGCGGCAATTGCTTCATTCTTGTATCGGTTATATGTATGAATTGTTAAATTTTATTTTGTGTTGTATTCGGTTAGTACATGAAACTTATTTTGAATTCAAGTTGAAACGTTCAATTGTGAATTGTGTGATTGATGTTTTGAGGGCAGGACAAGATTTGAGAGTTATGGTTGTAGAAGCCAACATTTAGTGTTGTCTAGACTGTGTCCACAGACATGAGCGAATTTGCTCAATTGGGTTGGAGATGCTCTCGCACACCACGGTCCCCACGCAGACCAGGACCCCCCCCCCCCCCCCCCCGACAGCAAACCCAGTTCAAAGCACACATCTCGCACAAGGTAGTTCACAACGCCACCACGCGAGCTCGTACCACCTGCCAATGGCGCCCGCGGCAGCTGGAGCCCTCACGATCGTCCTTGTGGCGGCGGTTGCGTCGACCCTGGTGGACCGGTCCCCTGACGATGTCGCGCTCTTGGCCCTGCGCAGCGGGCTGCAGGTCACGGCGGTGCAGTGTGCTCCAGAGATGGGACCCTGCACCTGGTCGACTGGTTGCACATCACCAGCGAGGCCACCGAGCGCGTCACCCGCATGTGAGTCAATTTGGCAACAGGCCCCATTCCTCGTACCCCGGTGGTTAATTCACCTATTAGGGGACAGTGACGGTGTGGTTAGTCCACACGGATCCTTTTGCTGCTTCCCGTGGTCCGCTTGGATCATCTGTGTGCTTTCCATTTGTATCTAGGACCCTTGTTCAAGCAATCGGAACGTTCGAATTGCCTTTGGACTAGACTGACTTGGATCTGCTGAAAACTTGGAGTAAATTTTGCTTGCCGCATTATTTGGATTTGACGCGGTTTCTGCTGATAATTTGGAGAGGAATAAATCCAGCTAGCAAAACGTGGGAAAAGAAACGTGCAGCTTGTTAGATCACGTGAAAAACCAACGCGAAAGGTGTGAGAATTGTTGGTCCGATCCAGAAGGCCCATATACGAAAGGCCCTTAACCTGGATCTGGAGAGGCTGACGCCTGATGGGCCAAGCCAAATGGGCTGGCTAGGAGCATTGTGTATAAGAGTAACTTTTTTTTGGCAGCCGTGATCTTCTGCTAATATTTTTATTATTCATAAGAAATGAAAAGGCTAAATGTTTGCAGAAATATTTTCTTTGTGAAACAGAGATCTTGGCTACATGAACTTGTCCGGTCCAGTGTCGCGGGAGCTTGCCAAACTGGATCAGCGAAAGGATATGTGAGCACTGCTCCCCCTTATCCACCTTTCGGTGCCGCTAGTTAACTCGTTCTGCACTAGCACCGACTCCTTTGGCGTCTGACAGGGAACTTCATGGGAACAACGTTAATCGGACGATCCCCAGAAGAGTTCGGTGATCTGAGCAACCTGACCAGCCTAGACTTGTACAAGAACATCTCAGGGTCTATACCCGCATCGCTCCGAAAACTCGCCTCCCTCAGATTCCTATAAGTTTTTGGTTTTCAAATGCTTTGCACATGTCAGTTGTTCTCATGTTTTATACCCTCGATCATAACGCATGGATTGCACGATGACATGAGGATGGATCACAACCGTTTGCGATCATAGCAAAGAACATTCCCCCGAGCAGCTTCGCCAACAACGCGAGGCCCCGACCCACAGGCAGGGAGGCGGGCCAGACGACGACGACTGCTAGGTCGAGAGGGTGGCGGCAGCTAGCAAGAGCCTGAAGGGTCGATCGATGTGGCCATCTGGATTCAGTAAGCGAGGTTTAATTAGGTGTGTGTGTCTGCCAGAAGAGTAGGGTGGTTTCTGTCTCTTGTACCAGCCTCCGTAATGAAATCGCGGCGTATACCTTTGCATTTTGTTGCCTCTGCGTGCTTGCCGACCACTGATAATTCACAGGTAAAAAACTCACGTACTATTACTCGCAAACAGAAAAAACTGACGTATTACGTAGGAGACCTGAAGATAAGCATGAGACCGTCGAGACAAATGAGGAATCCGCAGGAATTACGTCAATTGTTTTTTATATCAACCGATGGGATGGCGAGACCTGATCAGGTCGGGGCGCGGACGGACAGCACGCGAAATAAACAACGTGTGCGACTGCCACGCACGACCTGCAGCCGGCCGAGATATATTTACCGCCGGTGATGGACATGGCCAGCACTTGAGCAGAGGAGATTTGGGAGGAACTGGATTGGATAAGCACGAGCCTACCTACCCTATCCACCCACTGATCCCCTCACCCACATCCAGTTCCTAATTAGAAGAGTCCTTCCTTCTTGCTCTACTGCCCAAAGCACACACATGGGGTCCACTCTTTAAACCCGAATTTTCATTACACTAGTGGTTTGCTTTTGTAGCACTTCCATTGCTCTTTCAAGTACGGAGGGAGTAGTACTTTGCTCAAATGGAATTGTCGTTGCCATGGTTCATAGGGTGCATACATGACCACACATGGACCCAATTAATGGACAGCCTTGAGGACAGACAACATGGAACAAGTGACAAACTCTAGTTTTGTTGAAAACAATAACGTTGTGGTAGTTCCATATATCCCAACACAAAGCACAAACTCACAAGAATTTGCTTTTTTTCCCCCCCAATGTATTCAACTAATTTCCCAACATATTCTTTTGGAGCAGTAAGTTAAAAAGTAACATAAACTATTCGCCATACAAGGCGAGCAAGACGGCATTTCACATTCATCCGAGTCACTCAAGTAACACTTCTTGTGCTTTGTTAACACTACGTTTTATACCACGTCAAAAAAAAAAAAACACTACGTTTTATATAAAAATCACTCGAAGATGTTTTTTTAGAGGCACTTTTAGCTTAAAATTATATTTATTATTTTTCTATCTCATCATGCAAGCAAGCTATCCACATCATCCATAGTATTAGCCAATCAATTGTCCATGTCATTTCCACTTATTAATATACAAATCATACATTCCTTCAACCATCTAATAGTTCATATTAACAATATATAATACACACGCAATTCATGTCTGTGAAAATTTAGTATATAAACTATGACCAATTGATTTTCGTATATTTATTTAATATGTCATACCTTTTATACCATTTTATTTACACGATATATAAAAGTGATACCCGCTGCAACGCGCAAGGTATTTTCTACTCCTTCCGTTCCAAATTAATTGACTTCCATTTGTCCAAATGTGGATATATCTATACTTGTAACATGTCTAGATACATCCACATGTGGGAAAAAGGAAGTCAATTAATTTGGAACGGAGTGAGTAGTATTTAAATACAGATGTACCTACACACCATAATATGTCTAGATGTATCCGTATTTAGAAAAATCTATGCCAATCATTTCCGATCGGAGGGAGTAGAAGAATGCAACACAAAAGTAACCACACGGTTACACCTAAAATCTCGGTAACTCTTATCCATTGGGCACATTTTTCGTCGTCCCTATCCAAACACCAAGTAAAACATCGTCCAAGTCAAAAAGGATGACTTCTGGGACAGCCTTTATCCAATCCACGTGGGGAACGCCAATGTGAACTTCTAGCCGCACGATCCTCGCCCGACCTGCACCATCCAACGGCCGAGATAATTTGAGGAACAATTGTCACGACGAGCTGAGAAGCGGCGTGGGTGTCACGTTCCTCGCCATCCTATATGTCCTTCTCCCCCTGCCGCCGGCGATGCGGCCGGTGGCTGCCCGAGCTGAGCACGCGCGCGCGATTTCTGGCAGCAACTTCGTGGCACGCAAGCCACGAGACAACCCCGTGGCATTCCCGTAGAGGCCGTATCCTTCCGCCGCTCTTCCTGTTTTGACCGCTGGATTTCGTCTTCGGCTCTTGCTTAGCTTGGGGAGTCGTTTAAGAAGCGGCGGCGGCGCTTATCTAGGTTGAAGCGGTGGAGTATTAGCTGCGGGCGGCGATCCGGGAATGGGGAACGCGAGCGCCAGGGAGGTGGGGAACGGCCACGCGGCGGCGTCGCTGGAGCAGGTTCCCTCCGGCGGCGGGAGCTCGGTTGCGGCCGCGGCGCCGCCGGACGCGGTGATGCGGGAGCTCCCTCCGCCGGTTCCCTACGTCTTCACGCCGCAGGTGATGACTTTTTTTTCCCGAAATGGCAAAAAAGGAAACCCTCATCTGGTGTTCTTCATATACCGTCCTCTTTTTGTGAGAATTTTTTGTTGTTCTTGGTTAGTGTGAATCGCGCGGCGTGCAGTTCTTGTTAGCAATTTGTGCGTGATTGTTCCTTTGTCGGTGATTAAAAAGAGTTACTCGCGGCGGAGCTGCTTCTTGATGTTGGTTTTTGTTTTCTTGATTAATTTAGCATTGTTGCGATGTGAGTTCAGACAAAGCTAATTGTCCTGTTAAGTCTTAGCTGTTGCATCAGCCATTATAGATTAGTTCCATCCTGTATTTAAAATTGGACGACAACTTCATTTGCTCCGTACCTTCAACTTTAGGAGTACATTTGCAAAACAAAACAAAACAAAACAAAACAAAACAGAAAACTTTAGGAGTAGGTCGTAGCAGATATGTTTGAGATCTATGGCTGAACTGCAGCTTGGAGATTTTCCAGATATCATCAAAGGGTGGGTTCTTGTTTAGGACATAGCTACAACTTGCCTATGAAAGAAAATAGCTTTGGTGAAGACGAGTTGGTAGATTTGGTTGCGCCTGGTTTCTGCCAACGGGTTTTGGTAGCTCTGAGATTGGGATCTGGTTCGGTGCTGAGGGCAAGATGATCCTCCTTTCTCAAATGGCGCATAAACTTTAATCTCTGGATCAATATCTTTAATTTCCCTCCGTTATTTTGCGGCATTTTGGCAAAACGTGTGGGTAGTTTGTCTTGTTGTGTAAAATTATAGTGTGCTAAGCGGTTGGTGCAACATCCTAGATCAAATTGTTTACTCTCAGTACTAGGATAGTCCCCATCCAAGTCAAATATGTGGGCATAACGATCAAATGTGTTTCACAATTGCAACTGCAACTTGAAAAGGCAAGGTTCTGTTAAGCGCTAGGCGTTAATTGAGCGTTTTTGCCTCCATTTTTCTCTTTTCTAAAGGATTAAAGCGCTAAGCGCAATTAAAAGCACGTTTAAGCGCAGTTGAGCGCTTGGCGTTTTGCTCCGCTCAACGCCTAAGTGTGCTTTTTATAACCAAAAAAGAGATCCGTTGTTGCAATTTTCGGTACCGTTTGAATGTAATGAAACGTATAGTAGTATGTACTGAGTAGTATTTTGAACTGAAATCTGCAGCATGTGCTAAGGGGCAGTAAAAATCACATGATTTATACGCCACCGTATATAATTTTGAATTGCAGTCACAATGATTTATGGCTGTATGTCTATTCTTGATTCATTTATCCAGTCAAGGGGGTAGGGGCTTCTCCACCTGAACTTCAAATTGCTATGATAGGATGAATTTTTTTGTATGAAAGTATACATGTTACGCAGCAGCAGTAGTTAACTAAACATTGTTTCATCGAAAAAAAACTAATCATTAGCTACTAAGGTGATCCATTATAGGTTCATATTCCTGAAAAACAAAGCCATTGGCCCTTATATTAATCCGCTCTGGAGTGTTGTAATCTTTTTGCTGTATGGTGGCCTTGCTTTTGGCTATAATATAGCAGTAGGTGGAGTTAAAAATTTCGGTTAGGTTTTCTTTGTAGTTCATTGTTTGGATCGATGGTGAACAGTGGGTTTCCTATTGGTGCGCAAACTTGCTTTTCTGCTTTCAGCTCCCTTTCTCTCTTGTAAGACACTATTATCACCATTGAAGTAATTGAAAGGCCAAAGGGAAAACCCCGGTTCGAAGGAGAGTAAGCTTGTGTCAATCTGTATAAGTGGCAGGCTGGCAGTCAGTTTTTTATTTTCTTTTTTTAATGAATATACTGCCTCTGGTCTGGACATGGATAAGTTTATTCCTACTAAATTAATTTTGACGTATGAAGAAACATGTGCATTTGACCTCTCAGATCATGTAATACTTGGAGATATTTGGATGGGATCATGTTTCAGGTTACTCTAAAGTTCGTGTGTCGTGACAAGTTGGAATTTATTACCTTTGGCCATATTTTACCATAGGGTGTTGCTAACTCATAATTATTGGATCAGGTCACATATATAAACATGATTGCTGTTGCTTCTTGCACTGACACTTAAGTGCACCATGCAGGTTCCAGTAGCTCCGCTGCAGATACAGACTGAATTTTCGCCTGTTTTTAACCAGTCATGGGTTAATGGCTCAGATCAATCCACCAACAATAACCCGCCGGAGAAGGGAATTCCAACTTTGATTACATGGAGTCAAGGAGGAAATGAGGTATTTGTGGAAGGATCATGGGATAACTGGACTACAAGGTCTACCCTTTACCTAATCTCTGTTCAGATGTTTTATCCAATTTCGAAGATGATATGCTAATATACCAAAAACCATACGATTACTTCCAGGAAGGTGCTAGAGAGGTCCGGGAAAGATCATGCTGTATTGTTAGTTTTGCCATCAGGAATATATCATTACAGGATCATTGTCGAGGGGGAGCCCAGATATGTCTCAGAGCTACCTCATGTTACAGATGAGAGAGGGCAGGTGGCCAACCTCCTCGATGTCCATGTCAGTAAGGATTATACATGTCTATTTCAGAAATAAAGCTAGTGAACCCCTAAATGGCAAATGCCAACACAAAGAGCATGGGTGTTTTCTCCGGTTCCTCTAAGAGGTTCTCCAGAATTCAGGATCTTGGTTTTATCTGAAAACGTCTCTTTTTTAATAGGACTATGTTCCAGAGAGTCTTGACAGCGTGGCGGAATTCGACGCGCCTCCATCGCCCGAACACAGCTACGACCTGCAGTTCCCAGCCGACGAGGAGTTCGCCAAGGAGCCACCAACGCTCCCACCTCAGCTTCTCATGTCTGTCCTTGGCGGCACAGACAGCTCCTACGAACACGCTCCAAAGCTGAAGCCTGAGCACGTCGTCCTCAACCATCTGTTCATCGAGAAAGGATGGGGATCGCAGTCTCTGCTTGCCCTCGGAATCACCCACCGGTTTGAATCGAAGTACGTGAACTTCGTGCTCTACAAGCCGCTGCTGAGGAGGTGATGACAACGCGGCCAGCGGAAGATGGAGAAAGGTGGTGGTGGCTGACTAGGACTGATGGGAGTGAATAAGAGTGTATTAGCTGGTAATGTACATATGGGGAATGCAGGGGGCCTTGTTCTTTTATGCTGCTCCTGCACCTCTCTTTTTTTTGTCTTTGTTCAATAAACTGTTTTTGTAGCATGAGGTTTGAACATCCTGAACTCTGAGAAAATGAAATAGCAGTGTTTTTTTTTTTGAATTTAAATGAAATAGCAGTGTTGGTGAAATGTTTGGGTCTTGTTTGTGATCTGCAACGTGAATAAACGGAGCTGGCAAACCTGATATTCCAATTGTTTCGCATATGTCGAATATGTTGCCGGTGTTTCATTTTATCTCATACTTTCGAGTGAACTGGTAGGTGCGTGCAATTAAACATGACGATAAAGTTGAGACGTAGGCAACTCACTGGAAGAAAAGAATCTATCCATACATGTGATGTGGATGTTAACCATACAAAAGGAGATCACCATGGAAGGCGATCACCTCCCTAGCAGCATTTGTCAAAAGGCTCTACAGCGACAGGGAGATGATGGAGCTTTAGAGCATCTCTAGCAGCACCCGCAAAACCGGTAAAACCGTAAAATTCCGGCGAGTTTGTGGGTTGGGTGCGAAATTTGGGCCAGACCAGCGCCCGCAAATTTGGCCCAACCCGCAAACGTTTTGCGGGGGCCCGAGAAAGGAGCGGCCGGAACCCTATTTAGCCGGATTGCGGCGAGTTTGCGGGTCGAAATCCCCATTTCGCCTCGCACGCTCCGCCGCGCCGACGAGCAATCCCTACACCCACTCCGCCGTCTCCGACGAGGAATCCCAGCAGCCCTCCCGCAGATCCGGCGTCCCCGAGCTGCCATGGCGCCTAAGAGAGAGGCCCCGCTTCCGGCGACGACCAGTTCGGCGGCGACTACTCCGATGAGAAGCGCGTGCAGGTCGTCCGCAGCGACGGCGCATGGAAGCGCGGCGCACGGAAGTACAGTCGCGGCGGGTCGGTGCGCTGCGACTTGCCGGAGTCCGACCGGCTCCGGCGCGAGCGCGAGATTGAGATCCGCCGCCGGAAGCAACTGCGCCTCGGCCACGGCGAGGGCAGCTCCTCTGCGGGCGCGAGCAGCTCCTCCGCGGCCTCAGGTGCTCCACCGCCGGAGGACTACGACCCCGGGCATTTCGGGGTCACGCTCGGGCCGGAGGACTTCGTCCCCGACGACCAGATGGAGCAGCAGCTCCATGCGGCGATGATGCGCTCCAAGTACGAGGAGGAGGAGAAGGCCGCCGCCGCCAAGGTCGCCGCGGAGATCAACCAGGGGCTGCTGGAGCAGGCGCTGGTCATCAGCACGCTCCCGCCCGTCATCGACCTCGTCTCCGACGAGGAGTGAAGCTCCTCCGCCGCTGCGTCGCTGCCGCACCCATGGCTCCGGTGAGGAGCCGCATTTTGACCAGTAGGGTTTGATCGGCGGTGACCTAGGCTAGCGTAGATGTAGGCTAGGTTTGATCGGCGGCGAACTAGGCCGCATTTTGTGTAAAAATCAACTCGTGCTGCTGTCCAATATGAACTAGTTCGTTCCCGCGAATTCTCAAATTTCCAAATCGAAGAAATACAGGTTGCGTTTGCGGGTTCTGTTCTTCGCTGCACGAAATACCGAGCAAAAACGCGAAAAACGCGACCCGCAAAATGCTTTTGCGGTTTCTGATTTTGCGGGCTCTTAGTCCTAGCTGATCTTCTGAAACCCAGACAGAGAGGCAAGTTAATTTATACGCATGATGTATCTGTAGCAGCACTAGTTACTTGGCCAAATCAAATCAACCAAAAAAGAGCAACCACTGTTTCGTGATGATGGAAGAACTTTTGACGAAGCAAACCTTCATTTTTTCGAACTTGAGGAGGGAGAATTTGAAGTGCAATAATGAATAAACTAAATTGCATAAAAATGGATATTTTCTTAGACAGGGAAAGAGAAGGGGAAACAGAGAGTGAGAACGGGTGTTACATCAAGAGAAGATAGTACTTTGCTGTTCTTGTTCGAAAAACAAAAGAGATGCTTTGCTGTTCTTGTTCGAGAGAAAAAGAGAGACACTTTGCTGTTCTAACAAGAAACAAATTGCTTTGAACAGAGCTCTGATTCATCCAGCAATGGTGAACCTTCCATGTTCGACTGCTCCATTTTTTTTTTTTTGAGATAAAACTGGACTTTTTTTTAAACCGGGTAAGAGGCTTGCCTTTTCATTAATATAGAAGAAGTGAATTGGCCAGTTTATAAGGAAAACTGACCGAAAACCGGATACAACAACACAACGCACCACGCCGGCCCCGAGGCCACGCACCACACAAGTCGACGGCCTAAACCGTCCAAGCGGCCAAGGCCGACACCCCTCAACGCAACAGCGGAGGAGAAACCCGAAGCCGCCGCTCCGACATCCACGCTGGCCACGGGCCACGCTCCACACAGGTCGACGACGAAACCGCCCAAACAGGAAAGGCCGACACCCACACACCTCAACGCGACGCAGCGGAGGCGAGATCGGAGCCGCCGCTCCGACATCCACGCTGGCCCCAGGGCCACGCACCACCTAGCCGAAGACGAGAAGATCGTCGCCACCGACCACCAAACATCCACGGGTCCCTCTGGCCAGCGAAACATCCAAGACGAGGCCCCAAGGGGAATACGACGCCGAAGCGCCGCCCTCGCCCGATCGACGGAGGATCTGGGGTTTCCCCCGGAAGTTTCCGGGCGGAGGAGTGGGAGCACCACCAAGACGACGCCTTCAAGAAGGAAGTGCACCCGAGGGCGTCACCGTCGCTCGTCCTGGTCGACGACCAGGGCATGGTTTTCACCCGGCGGAGACACACGAACCGCCCGCCCGCCCACACGGGGACCTACCAGCCCACCATCGCAGACCCGCACGCAGACACCGTCAGCCCCACGCGCCCGACGGTCCACGGCCTCGAAACAGAGCTAGGCGCCGGGGCCTAGGTCCGTCTCGCGCTGAGCCACCTCCTAGCTCAGCTCGACGCCACCACCAAGTCCGGGGCCGCCGCCCCGGCGTCCAAGTGTTGCAGGACAGCTTCACGCCCAGCCACGCTCACGCGCTGCCATTCCCGAAGCCGACGCGACGTGCCGACAAAGGGAAGCCGGCCGGGAGGCCTCCATCTCCCGCCGACCGCGCTGCAGCTCCCGCTCGCCCAGCCACACAGCAGCCGGTCACCACCACACACCCCACCCGACGGTGCGCGCGGGAAGCACCACACACGGCTTCAGCCCGCCCGGCCCATCCAGGCCCAGATCGGGCCCTGACCACGCCGCTGCTGCCGGCAGCCAAGCCGAGGAGCCGACGCCGCCAACTGCCGCACCACGCCGTCCGCCGTCGCTGCTTCCCGCCGCCCAAACGCAGCGCCGCCCGCTGGCCGCCGCGCGCGTCAGAGAGAATCGAGGCGCCGGCCATCTCGCGTCCACCGCGGGTCGCCTCTGTCCACCTATGGCAGCGGGGCCGCCGCCACCGCGGCGAGGCCAGCGGCGGCGGCGGAGGAGAGGAGCCGTCGGAGGGCCTGGCGGCAGCGCGGGCTAGGGTTCCCTCGTGTCGCCCCAGGCGGGCGACGCGAGGGACGAGAGAGGAAGACCCACCCGTGGGGTATTAATTATTCCTAGACTTTATTATTGAATCATGAGAGGTACATTTACAAAGTCCGGCGGGTGGACTAGCCAAACATTCCCAGTTTGATTCTCTCCTTTCATGTTTAAACTCCACATGCTCGAATATGCTCCTCCTCTGCTCGATCTCAGTGATTATCGTACCATAACGCCCACGACTTCCCTCTACAATGTCACGGATCACTCCAGCACAATCTGAAGCTATGCATGCCCTCGTAATATTGACATCTTGAGCAAGCGTCAGGGCCTCTCTACACGCCAGAGCCTACAGGGTACCTGGGTCTGAAAGTCCTGAAACGACAAGTGCAGACGCCCCAGAAAACGGCCTTCGCTGTCTCTAAAAATAGAGGCTGCCGCTCGTAGAGTGAATAGATGGAACTCGGCGGCAGCTGATCCTGGCTATCCTGCCGTTGTTGTCCTCCAAGTTGATGGCGACCTGCCAACGTGGAAATGTATAAACAGGCGGTATACATTGGGCTGTGTGGGACAGGTTCGTATAATACCTGACATGGTTTTTTCCACTAGCGCCGGCACCCGGCGCATTAATGGTCCGGACAGGCGGGTAGTCAAGGGTAATTAAGGTGCAAGGACGCCGACTCCGAGCACGCCGGCATGCCTGCCGTGAAGCTGGTCCTGTACGGGAACGGCGCCGCACTCGCCCAGCTCGCCGCCAAGCCTGCCGTCGGGCTCGTCCAGAACGGGAACGGCGTCGCGTTCAACGAGCATGCGGCCACGCCTTCATCAGCGACGTGCCCAGCACACATGGCGGCCCCGAGGTCCCAGTGTTATCTTTCTTCAAGCTTTGCTTCTGATGCACGACCGTGCCGCGGCTGACGGCAGCGGCGGCTCCACCAGGGCGCGGTAGAAGGGGCAAGGAGGAGCTAGAGGCGAGCCGACGGTGGCATAGGTGGAACACGTGGGCGCACGACAGCAGCAGGCGCACCGCGTCGCCCTGTCGTGCGGCGCCGAGGTATATGCCGCACTCGCCCGGCTCGCCTGCGGCCTTCTCGTACGGCAGCGCCTAGATGGCCGACGGCTCCAACCCGGTTATGGGCGCCTTGGGTTCGGCCGGTAGGACGGCCGCCACGGCGTGCCTGCGTTTGCGGCGGCGCACGTGGCATATGTAGAGGTGACGGAGCAGGCAAGGCCGAGGATGGAGACGGACGCGCGACGGCCATGGCGATATACTAAAAGGACAGCCGTGCCGCGGCGGCGACCGGCGCCCTGACACAGCGCAGAGGCGACGACAGTGTAGACGACGCGACTGGGCGGAGCATGGTGCAGTTGTAAGTTGAGTGCATCGCCGGCGACGCGACGGACTAAGCTTGGAACGGCGCCGCATCCGCCTCCGCTGCTGCGGTCTCCACTTCCAAACAAAGGCAAAACGCAGAGACGGTTCCCATGTGATTGCACGGTCCCATGTCTGCACAGAAGTTTCAATGCCATGTGGTCCTACTGCTGTGTATTTCCATGTGTATTCCACCCTATACAAGAAAATGACATGGCCCCACCAAAAAACGTGGACCAATAGAAGTTGGACTTCCGCCCGGAGCATCTGCCGCCGAGTTCAACAGAGCATTTTCCCTGCCGCTCCCCTCGATCCTTTTCACGGTTCGACTGCTCCATCTTGTCTCGTCTCTCCGCAACGGTCTCAAAACAAGCCCATGGGCCTTTTCTTGACGGAACGCGAAAGCCATGTACTGGGCTAGGCCTAAACCAGTGAAAGAACGAGGCCCACCCCCAGCGATGGATCGCTTTCCAATCGGACACAATGCATTGATTGCCACGTCAGGAAGTTATCAGAGAGCGGACTATTCGACGACTTCTCCAGGCTCCAGCTCTTGACCGGGACCGCTTGTCTGACTCGTGCCTGTGATGGTGACGCAGCGGTGACCTGGACATGGTCTCCGTCTTCATCCATCGATTTGGCTCGTCAGCGTCTCCTTGCAAGTTGCAAGGCTGGAGACTATTAGATATAGACATCCCATCATTAATGTGCAGCTACATTACCGTGAGAATTTATTTTCTCATACAACCATCTTGACCGGATTTTTGGAACCTAGTCATGACTTTTCTTAAAATTTCACCCACTAGACCAAGGTGGGATGGGGCGAGCGGATTATTGGAACCTAGATAAATCGAAACTCACTGCTAAAACTTGGGAAATGATTTAGAAATGAGATAGCTACTACATCATAAGTTTTGAAACTCAAATGGTGGCATTATTTTTTCCCTTTTTTATAGATAAGTTTCAAAACTCAATATATATGTGCATGATTTTTGCTAGATTTTGCAAAAGTTACAAATACCTCGTGTGCTAATTTTTTAAAAATGCGAATCTAGGTTTATTCGTTTTGGAACGGATGTAAAAAATTGGACTAAGTCAAGATCTTGAGAACAAAATGTGACATGGGTATGCCTATAGGGTACCCTACCATGAGGGTACCTGGTGCACGTATCGACTAGGCCCAACTATCAGAGCCTACATGAAGCCCATGAAGGGAGGCCCACGAAGATGGAGTATCCTCCAAGTTTGGCGAAGCAATAGTCGGTTTAGAGTTTCCTTACTTGTAAATCGAGTCGGTTACGAACACCCGAGACCCAGCCTATTATTTAAGGACTGGGAGGGCCATCGAACCAGACACGTACTTTCAGAGCCACCAAAACCCTAGCGAGATCGACATCTCGCCGGGACCTTGTAACCATCATATTCACAAAGCAATAACAGACAGGCAGGACGTAGGGGTGTTACCTCCACACGAGGGCCCTGAACCTGGGTAAAATCTTTGCCCTGCTTGTCAGCCGACGATACTTCCAGCTCTACCACGTTCTCTCCCCCATATTCATAACCTAGGGACCTTAACCATGGGTCTTGATGAGTCTACCCCTCGTCAAGTGGCGCCGTCTGTGGGAAAGAATAGCGCTGGACTCGAAGTTTCGCCGGTCCCAACAGCAAACGGCAAATCGCCGATCACACCAGCAAACGGCAACTCGCCGATCTCATCTGCAAACGGCAACTCGCCGGCCATGTCAGCAAACAGCAACTCGCCGATCCAGGCGACACACGGCGACTCGCCGATCCACTCGAAAAGCGGCAGCCTGCCCGCTTCACCCGCAAAAAGCGCATCTGCTCTTCCAATGAATTTCAATCCGCACTCGCCAGAGCTTCAGGAGGCGTTTTCTGGCCTTGAATCAGGTTTGAGCTTAACTGTTGGAGCATTCAATTTTTTCGTAAACAATCTTGGCACGCAGGACTCGACAGATCCGCAACAACCGGTGCTGGGCGCACTCGAGGCTCCGTCGACTGCGCTCGCCCCGTCGTCGATTCCTGAAGCCTGCTCGCCCGCAACAACCATGTCGACCGGCGAGCTCGACAGGTTCATGATGACGGAACTCCAAGGCGAGGAGGCAGAATCAGCATACCGCACAAGCAACGTCGACTTCAACCTACCACTCGACGAAAGTTTCGACTGCGGGATCTCCCTCGATGACTTCTACGAGCCCGCGATTCATAACGACAGCAACGTCGACTCGGAGATCTTCACCAACACCAACCTCGACTCAGAAATCCATAATGGCCTCGCCAACACCGAGATGAGCATAGGCGATGAACACGCGACAACGAGATTCGCCTCGAAGATCTACTCGATGAACATACTGGCTCTGACATGAGCCTCGACGGCGACGTCGAGTCCATGACTGGAATCGACAGCACATACACCTGTCCTCGGGTCACGCCCCATCAGGTCTACGTGGCCTTCACCGCAGAATCATCCGCAGACGCAGCCGCTCGCAGGCCTGCACAATTCCCATGCACGGTAACCATGCCGGATGGGGTCACAACCTTGACAATCACGGAGGAGATGGCAGCAAAAGCAGATAAAGTCATAAAGGAGTGCACAATGATGCCACCAAATTCCACCCCAGAGGAGATGTTGACCTTCCAGTACTTCAACTGGCAGGAGTCAATTCGACTGCAAAACTACCGAGCGACGCTCGAGGAGCGCAAAAGGCAAGCCAGCCTCTCGAGTGCCCGAAGAAGGGAGCAATCCCTCGGGTCCACAATGCAACCAACCCCACGACCTAGGTCGCGGTTGGCAAGCCTTCCAGAACATGAAAGGGTAGCAATCACCCGTAACCTGTCGTTCATGACAGAGGACGCTAATGGAATCCCAGTGCCCAAAACTGCTGCGGGTGCATTATTCTCCGTAGGTGCTTACCTCAAGGCAATGCAACCTCCGGCGAATGACCCTAACGCAGCCCTGCATCGCCAACAACTCAAATCGCTAGCTCTAGCGGCACAGGCTATACAGCCAGAAGACAAAACTCCAGCAAGGAATCGCGATCGCGACATAGTCGACTCACGACACGCAGCACATCATCGCAGTGGTCGCAGCCACCACTCGGATGAAGGAAGGAGAAGCACGCGCCGGCACAGGTCCAGCAGAAGCAGATCTCGAAGATCCTATAGCAGCGATTCATACTCTGATCGTGAACCAGAGCCATGCGGAGCATTGTGCTTCACTCGACGCATCCGTGAGACGCGGATGCCCAAACGGTTCAAGTTGACAGGCGAACAACCCAAGTACAACGGTCGCCAAGAACCTTCTGGGTGGTTAGAAGATTACAGACTCGCCGTGGCATGCCAGCGTGGCACGAACACCACGGCGATGCAGTACATACGACTTATGCTCGAAGGAACTGCCCGCGACTGGCTCAAGTCGCTCCCTCCATCATCATACGACTCGTGGGACGATTTCCGCAGAGACTTCATCAAAAACTTCGAGCCTCTGTGTGAGCGCCCGAAGACATTCGAGAATTAAGGACATGCACTCAACGATCAGACGAGTCGTTGAGATCATACATACGGCGGTGGACCGAAATACGCAATTCGGTTGGCAAAGTGTCAGAAGACAGGGCCATGGATGCCTTCATACAAGGTCTCGCCAGGAAGGACTTCAAAGAGGCACTTGGTCGTGAAAAGCCAACCTCCCTGGCTGACCTCATCAAAGTTGCGACTGAGTGGGCAGATGGAGAGGATTCTGTACGCAGATCCCGTGCTTCCCCAACACGCGACAACTACGAAAGCGGCAGTCGAGGCCGCAGAGATTCATACAGAGAAGATCGCAGGCGCAAACGTTCCAAACGTCCTTACGACGATAACAGACCCGAGTTCATGGCGGCTGGATACACACAACCCCGGGAAGACCAAGATAGAAGCAATCGACGCTCGGATGATCGACGGGACAGTCGAGATCGCGAGCAGCGGAGCGACAGCTACAAAAGGCAAGAATGGCGCAAACGCAGCGACGCAAAACCCGAGCGGTCATTCGAGGAAAAGATGGACGACTGGTGCAGATTCCACCTCTTCAAGGGGGACGACGGAAAACTACGCTCCAATCACACCCTAAGGAACTGCAGGGAATTCGACCAAATGGCGACTGACTACATGATACGACTCAAAAGGTACGGCCCAGCACCTGCTCAGCCCACGCCTGCACCCGCACCACAGCCGAACGCTGTGCCCGCTCTCATGGCGCCACAGCCGCCACCGCAACCACCACCACAGCCTGCTCCAGGCGCAAACCTCGCAGGTGCCATACAACCCGTACTACGGGCGGAAGATGATCAATATCCACAGCCCCACGGGCAGATGTACATGATACAAAAGGGTCGCCCCTCCAACAGGCAGCAAAAGCTAATCACTCGACAAGTGAACATGGCTGTCATGGCACCTCCTGCCGTGCCAGATTTCTGAAGGGATCGGAAACCATCATAAGCTTCAGTCGAGAGGATCATCCCCCAGCTGTAGTTCGACCAGGGCACGCGGCTCTGGTACTCGACGCGCAAATAGGAGGCTACGCCATGACCAAGGTCTTCATGGATGGAGGCAGCGGCATAAACATCATCTTCGCGGACACGCTCCGCAAAATGAACAGGTCAGTCGAAAACCTCCCAAAATCTTCAAATACCTTCCACGGTATTGTTCCTGGCAAAGCAATTAGCCCAGAAGGCACCATACAACTCGACGTTACGTTCGGGGACAAAAGCCACTTCAGGACAGAGTCGATTGAGTTCGAGGTCGTCGACTGGAAATCACAATACCATGCTATTCTTGGTCGCCCGACGTTTGCTCGATTCATGGCGGTGCCACACTACGCGTACCTCACGCTGAAGATGCCAGGACCAAAGGGAGTCATCACTGTCCGTGGAAACTTTCAAAGGTCCGATGCTTGCGACCGCGAGTTCAGCAAAATCTCCGAGATGTTCGGGGTGGAAGAATCACTCGCCGACTGGCGATTACCAACGACCGCACACTCCTTCCGAGCATAAGAAGTTGGCAGTCGACAGATCCTTCAATGCTACAAATGACACAAGGTCGCATCAGGTGCACCCGACCGATCCGTCCAAGACAGTCAACATATCTTCGAGCCTGCCTATCGCATAGGAAGGCGCGCTCGTCGAATTCCTCCGTGAGAACTGGGAAATATTTGCGTGGTGTCCAGCCGACATGCCAGGTATTCCCAGGGAATTCGCCGAGCACTCTCTCCAATTGTTTCCAGATGCAAAGCCAGTCAAGCAAACGATGCGTCGAATCTCCGGCCCAAAGCGAACCGCAGTCGAATCTGAAGTCGACCGGTTACTCGCAGCAGGATTCATTAGGGAAATCAAGAAATCACAATGGGTGGCCAACCCCGTACTCGTAGAGAAGAAGCATACAGACATCCTTCGGATGTGCGTGGACTTCACAGCGCTGAACAAGTGCTGTCCAAAGGATCACTTCCCGCTACCCCGAATCGACCAGATCGTCGACTCCACCGCCGGATGCGCACGACTCTCCTTTCTGGATGCTTACTCAGGTTATCACCAGATAAGGATGAAGCAAGAAGACGAAGAAAAAACGGCGTTCATAACCCCACTCGGGGTCTACTGCTACACAACTATGCCCTTTGGGCTCAAAAACGCGGGTGCAACATACCAGCGCATGATGCAGGACTGCCTCAAAAAGCAAATCGGACGCAACGTCCAGGTCTACGTGGATGACATTGTCATTACCACAAGGGAAGAACACACACTACTCGACGATTTGAGGGAGACGTTCGCAAACCTCAAACGCTTCCATATCAAGCTCAATCCTAAGAAGTGTACGTTCGGCGTTCCAGCCGGGCAGCTCCTAGGGTACCTAGTCTCTGCCCGTGGAATCGAAGCAGACCCGGAGAAAATACAGGCCATCCTCACAATGCAAAGGCCTTCAAAGCTTCATGATGTGCAGAAACTAGCAGGACGAGTAGCAGCGCTCAGTCGATTCATCAGCAAACTGGGTGAAAAGGCTTACCATTCTATCGACTGATGAAGAAGGCGGACAAGTTCGAGTGGACGCCAGAAGCTGAAGCAGCCTTCACAGATCTCAAGCGGATCCTCACAAGCCCTCCGATCCTCGTCGCACCTAAGGAACGGGAACCACTCTACCTGTATGTCTCGGCTACAAACAGGGTGGTGAGCACCGTACTGGTAGTCGAACGCATGGAGGAGGGGCACATCCAAAGCATACAACGTCCAGTCTACTACCTAAGCGAGGTTCTCTCCATATCAAAACAGCGGTACCCGCACTATCAAAAGCTGGCATACGCTGTATTCATGTCCTCAAGGAAGTTGACACACTACTTCACCGAGCACCCGATCACCGTGGTAAGTAACTCAGCAATCGGTGATATCCTCACAAACCCCAATGCAACGGGTCGAGTCGCAAAATGGCTCATCGAGCTGGCTCCAAGAGACATCAAGTACGAGCACCCGAAGGCTATCAAAGCACAAGTCCTACCCGACTTCACAACCGAGTGGATAGAGGCCCAATTACCTGGAGCACCAGACGTGTCCAATTCCTGGACCATGTACTTCGATGGGTCCAAGAAACACGAAGGCGCAGGCGCAGGCGTCATCCTCATATCACCAAAAGGGGACAAGCTACGTTATGTTTTGCAGATGGGATTCAAACTACCCTCCAATAACGAGGCTGAATACGAGGCCTGATCCATGGCATGCGGATGGCAAAAGCACTTGGGTGCACTCGATTGATGATCTACGGCGACTCCAATCTCGTGGTGCAGCAAACAATGAAGGCCTGCGACGCAATCGCGGACAACATGATCGCTTATCGCGACCTGTACAACACACTGGAGGGCAGCTTCGAGGGCTGTGAGTTGAGGCACATAGGAAGGGAAAGTAACGAAGAAGCAGACATGCTAGCCAATCTTGGCTCAACTGGCGCACAAATTCCACCTGGTGTCTTCCTCGAGCGCATCGAACACAGATCTATCAAGGAGAAACGAGAGCCTCCTCCGTCGACTACGCCACCCAAAAGCAAAGTGCCTAGCACAGAGGACCCCCCAGTCGAGGTATTTCTCATTGAGCCAACTGGACTCAACCTTTTCTGGCTTACATACTCCGTGGCGAGCTACCAGATGACATAACCGAGTCCCGACGCGTGACTCGAAGATCAAAAGCATACACCGTTATCAACGGCGAGTTATACAAGCGCAGCATATCAGGTATGTTCCAAAGATGCATCGCATTCGAAGATGGCCAAGCCATACTTCGAGACATTCATGCAGGTACCTGTGGGCATCACGCCAGCAGTCGATCACTCGTAGCCAAAGCCTTTCGCGCAGGGTTTTACTGGCCTACAGCACTCAAAGACGCGGAGGACATAGTCAAAAGGTGCGTCGGCTGCCAGAAATTCGCAACAAGGCCGCACGCACCCGCATCGGCGTTGAAGACTATACCGCTGGCCTGGCCTTTCGCCCAATGGGGGCTCGATATGGTTGGGCCACTCAAAAAATCATCGCATGGCGGGCATACTCACCTACTGGTGGCAGTCGACAAGTTCACAAAGTGGATCGAGGCGGTCCCCATCACAAATTCGACTGCTACTACGGCAGTCAACTTCATAAAGAGCATCATCTACCGCTTCGGTGTCCCAAACAGTATCATCACTGATAACGGCACAAACTTCACGGCTGAGGAGTTCAAAACCTTCTGCAAAGAGCAGGACATTACGCTCAACTACGCATCCGTGGCACATCCACAATCCAATGGCCAAGTCGAAAAGGCCAACGGACTTGTGACGAGTGGGATCAAGAAGCGCCTCCTGGTGCCACTCAAAAGAGCTGCGGGTGCTTGGGTCGAAGAACTACCATCTGTGCTATGGAGCCTACGCACAACTCCCAACACTTCTACGCAGTTCACCCCATTCTTCATGGTCTATGGTGCAGAGGCAATTCTGCCATCAGATGTAAGGTTCAATGCGCCACGAGTTGAAGCATACAATGAAGAAGACGCGGAAGAAGCACTCGAAGACGCAGTCGACTTGCTCGATGAGGCGCGAGACACGGCCTTGGCCCGCACAGCTGTTTACCAGCAGGATCTCCGCAACTACCATAGCCGTCGACTGCGAACCAGGTCCTTCGTTGGGGACCTGGTTCTTCGACTGAAGCAAAAGAAGGTGCACAAGCTCGCTTCCCCATGGGAAGGTCCCTTCATCATCACGGAGGTCCTTGGTGGAGGCGCATATCGACTGAAGCACGCGAAGACAGGCGAACTCTCTCATAATCCTTGGAACGTTGCGCATCTGCGCCGTTTCTACGCATAAAGTGCTCACAGTCATACAATGTAATAGGCTATATGTCGGATGGCTGCAGGTTTCAGACGCGCTCTTTTCCTTACCAGGGTACCTAAGGGGACTGGAAGGTTTTTAATGAGGCGGCCTGCAGCCTAACATTCAAAAGAGGAATAAAATCAATGTTCCTTCGACTTCTTGTGACTACTACCCGCATAATTCATACCTTAACCGCACCCGAAACCCTCGGGGGCTGTGTTATTGATCAAATGAGCTCTCGCTCTTGCAGAAACACAATGCCTTAGCCGCACCCGAATGCTCGGGGGCTGCGTAACAAGGATCCAAACAAAGAACACAAAAACTCTGCAGCCGCACTCGAATACTCGGGGGCTGCACAGTCATTGGTTCACAACCAACACATATTTCACAAACCCCGCTCGACTGACTCGGGGGCTCGACAAAAAATCAAAGTATACAAACTATACAATATACAAAGAGTCAAAAATTACACTCGGGGGCTGCCCCCTATACAAAAATTGCACTCGCAAACTATTCTAATCCTCAGGCTCGTCCTTTACGGGCAGCTCGGGACCGCAAAGCTGTTCGCGAGTGCACTCGATTAGTGTCTCCGCAGCTCGGATCGTGTCATCCAGGTCTCTTTGTTCGAGAACCTCTCCGGCTGCAGGTGTCCGCAACACCAACCTTGGTTTTCGACTACGCATATACGCCATTGCAGCGTTGGCTCCAATCACAAGTCTCTGAGACAGCAACTCTCGAATGGGATTTGTTTGACGGAAGATGTTCAACAAAGCACGAATCCCTTGTGGTTGTGGCCCCGCAGGAAAAAGAGTCTCGTTCAGGCGAATAAACGCTGCCCGGCATAACTCCAGCAGTTCAGCACTTCGCCAGACGCGATCCTTCAGGGTGGCGAGTATGCGGGCATGGTACCTATCAAGCCAAAAGTGTTGACGCCCAGTCGTAGGGTCGTCAACCACGCTATCCAGACGCCCTTCCACGCGAATCTTTTCAGCCTGGAAGTTGTCGACAAAGCCTACAAAACGGGCGCACCAGTCAGATCAAAAGGACAATAGCTACGCAAAAAGCTTGTAAACAGAGCAAGATCGAACTTACACTCGAGTTGCCTGTTCACAAGATCCATCTCCCCGAGCACATATTCCTCGCGTTGGGTGGCCAACGCGGGTCTCGCCCTCAATCGATTCAGCTCAGCCTGGGCGTCCTTCAGATCTTGCTCCATTCTCACAAATTTGGCCTTCATATACTCCATCACCTTGGCATCATTTACCAATGACCCTGGGATCGGGTGGTGATTGGAGCCTGCGAGGAACTAGTCGCAGTAGCAGGTTCTCGTGACTGTTCAAAGAGCATAATCACAAACACAAAGTTTGTGTCAGAAGCTAAAACTCATGTCATAAGCATACAACTCTTCGAGTGAAAGACATTAGCAAAAGACTGTTTGCATAAACAAGGTAGCACAAACAAAGCGCAGACTCGCGCAGTTCAGAAGGTATCATTACAAGGCATAAAACAAAAGGGTACAGCTACCCTAAACCTAAGATTCGATTTCCTAAGCAGACGATTGGCAGTCTCGAGTGCCCGGCGCTCCATGGTGCATAAAAACCTCGGCCAGTCGCGCGGCGGCTCCGCTCACCCCCTTCAGAGAAATGGGCTTCCCATCTGGCTTCCGAGGGAACGCAGACAGTGCTGCCTCGTAGTCGCAATCTATCCCATGTCCCATAAGAAGCTTGATGGTGGACTCGGATCCGCGTACCGTGTTGGCGCGAGCGAAACCCGCCATGGTGGACGTCCCGGGGCCAAACACGTCGGCGAAGTCGTCCGCCGTCGACGGCACTACGCCAGTCGGGAACACCACCTTGTATACAGCGCCAAGTGTGCTCGTCGATTTGGCGAGTGCTCTTTCGCCTGGTTGCATAGGCGCCTAAGCCGCCCACAACCTGTTCCAGCGAAAGATCCACTCGCACGTCCGCAGAGGCCGGTGCGCCAACAGCTTCTGCACAATTCAAAAAAGGCAAAAGTCATTTCATGACACTCGACAGTTATATATCATATCAAAAGGAGAAAAGATTACTCACCTCCCATGGCCTGCGCGAGTGCCGCGAGCTGGTCAGCATATCCTCGCTCGCGTGCAGCGGCTGAGTTGGTGGCGGCAGCCAGCTCTTTCTTCGACTCTTCGCGCTGCGCGGCGAGTGCATCTTCCAGCTCCTTCTTCTCGCCTGGCCCAGCAAAATCACGTGCATTCAATACTCGACAAAATCAAGCATTGCAAAAAGAAATTCGGCAAAACAAAAGCAAAAAGGAGAACTCACGACTGAGCCGCTCTAGCTCGGCGCGCATGGTGTCCCTCTCCTGCTCCACCTGGACATAAGCCTTGGCGGAATCTGCCAAGGTGTGGTAGAAGGGCTGCGAGCACACGAATTCAGCAAAAATTCAAACTTCACAGACCTACAACTAAACGGGTCAAGCAAAAAGCTACTTACGTGGTTCATCCACGGCTCAGGAGCCGCGACTGATGTCCCGACATCTGGAGTTGCCGCCTTGGCTGTCTCAACGACAGCATCAGTGGCCATTGGCTGGGCAGCCTCGTTTCCAGTCGGTGCATAATTCGAGTGCTCCAGGGTTGGAACATTTCGACTGGAGGAGTCCCAGGCTGATTGTTTTCAGCGCTGTGGGCAACACAACAAAGCAAAAAGACGGTCAGCACAAATATGTGACAGCACAAAATTCTCATACTCAAAAAACACATACCTGTGCTCCTCATCTTCCTCATCTTCGGAGTCGCCAAAAATTGGTCCCCCAAAGGCTGGGGTACCACTCGACTGAAGAGGAAGAGTTGAGCTTGTTGAGCACGCACGCAAAGGAGCGGCTTGGAAAACAGGTGGTGAGCCTGATTCCTCGTCATCCTCCAAGCCCTGCTCCCTCGCGGGTGAACTTACAGCAGAAGGCGCCTTCTTGGCCAGTCGACGCCGCTTCGGTGGCGCGGTATCGACTTCTTGGTCAGAGGTGGCCTTGTCTTCAGATTGGACCTCTTCTGCTGCTTCCTCCTCGACCTCCTCCACATGTGAAGTGGTGGCAGAAGGGATGGGCGACTGATCCCCTTTCGGGTCCACCACCTGTGCCTGTGTTTCTTCAGTCTCGCCATTTTCAGGCAGAGGAGGAAGGGAGGCAGCAGTCGAGTGACCCTGCATAGCATACATCACAAATTGCAAAGTCAGAATCAAAAATCGCATATCGTAGAAACTACGAGTGGCAAACTATTAAACTACAGACATACCTCAAGCAAAGGGTTTTCCGCCCGTATGGCGTGACGGGACAATCGATGTTGCAAGGGTCGGCTGTCGTCAGGCTGGTGATGTGCGCACGTGCGTCACAAGCTCGTTCCTTGACAGTTCCTCTGGGCTCATCCGAGTGGAGTCACTCGCGCCCTCATACTCCCACATGGGGTGCGCTCGGGCACGGAGTGGCCACACCCGCCTCTTCAAAGGTGGCGATCAAGTGAAGCCTGTACCTTGTCCAGCATCCGTCGATTCGAGTCAGCAAAGGGCGCGCTTCCTCCATTTCTTCGGCTGAGAGCTGGTGATCCCACGCCTTGGTCCTGACGTAAGCCGCAGTCGAGAAGGTGGCGACTCCGTCTTGCTCGACACTCGCATAAAACCACCCTTTCCTCCAGCCTTGCGCGGAGTCGACGGTCTTCAGGCGGAAATAGCGGGTGTCGCTGCGCACCTGGATGCCGCAGCCGCCCACGGGGTAGGTGCGACCACCTCCTCTGTTGGGTCGCACCATGAATATGGTCTTCCATAGCGCCCAGCTGGGTGCGACGCCAAGGAAGCACTCGCACAGCGTGATAAAACACGCAATATGCATAATACCATTCGGGGTGAGATCGTGGATCTGCACCCCGTAGGCAAAAAGGAGGCCACGAACAAAGTCGTGGAGGGGAAGCGAGAAGCCCCTGGACACAAACTCCGCAAAACAAACACGCTCGTTGGCGCGTGGTTCGGGGATACCTCCTTGGGCGATGGCGCGCGGACGGCGAGTGCTCCGCGGGTGGCAGATACCCTGCTCGCGGAGCTTGAGCAAATGGGCGTCCTTGACGGTGGACTTCGCCCAGTCCCCGCTGTTCTTCTTCAGGGCGCGTGGACGCAGATGTACCCGCCACGGTCTTTTGCCCTTGGCCGCATCGGTCGCGGCAGCAGCGGCGGCACCACGCTTGGAGCCTCCACCTTTCGCCATTGCAACGATGGATGAGGGTGGAGAAGAGAGCTTGGGCGCAGAACAATGGAGGTGGGCGGAAGAAGATGAGACGAGGGGCGGCGCAAAGAGGCAAATGGCAAGTAAAAAATTCTGCCAGCGCTCCCCTATTTACCACAGATCGCAAAACGATCGCAACCGTCAAAACAAAGGCATACGCTCCGCGCGAAATCTGCCATACACGTGGCAGCCGCGGAGGCAACCGTCGCCGGCCACTCCGCCCACTACGCACGGAAACCAGGAAACCATCATCACGCCCCGTGAAAACGCGCCAGAACGGTCAAATCAAGTCCACGCGGCGTCATCCCTGGTCAGCTCTGCAAAACGGGCCCACAAACAGGGTCACGTCTTATCAAACATCTCCAAGCACGCCACCGCTTGTCAGAGATGGCAGTCGCAAAATGCGTCATTGCTGACGTTGTTTCATCCTTCAGAACTGGCATAAAAGTCACTCGATGATATCTTCGGGTGGTCTCTCGCATAAGTCTCGGTTGGTTTTTAGCAAAGATCATAGAGCCAGTCGAAATTCTTTCGACTGCAGTATCATACTCCCATCGGGAGCGTATCAAAAAATTTCTTTGACTAAAATGTGCAGGGTAAAAGATTTTGAGATTATCCTCCATTGCAAGCAATAAAGCACAATCTCGGGGGCTACTCCCATCGGGAGCGCTGTCGCGCACCCGATAGAATAATGGCAAAAGTGTCAGTCGACGAAACATTCGACTAAGTTCATAAGCAAAATCACACTCAAAATATTCCCGAGTTGATCCGACGATCCTTGGATGCTGCATGCATAGTGCAAAGGTAAGACCCACCGATCAGTCGAGCTGGGCTAAGGACCGCTCCAGCAGCGTTATCCTTAAATTTTCCGTGTCAGCAGACATGATGAATTATCCCCGACGGACGCGTTGGGTTGATTCAAAATTATACTGCAGTTCGATTCCGTAAGACCTCAACGGCTGTTTCGAGTCTGTCCAGTTTGTTCCAGATTCGAGTCCGGGGACTCGAGTTTGATTGAAAGCTAGTATGGTTTTGCCACAAATGGTAGTTAACTGGCCCCGATCCGTCGTGTGTGCCGGGCCTGCTAAGCTAATATCCCTTGACTATCATAAGCAAAAACTCATAGTCGATGAAACACTCGACATAGCCAACATGTGCTATTTCATAAGAATTCTAAATACAGATGTAAAAAATATAACGTGCATGATGTATGAGTCCATGCCCGACTCTTCGAATCAGACAAGTACTCGGGGGCTACTGACATGGGTATGCCTATCGGGTACCCTACCATGAGGGTACCTGGTGCACGTATCGACTAGGCCCAACTATCAGAGCCTACATGAAGCCCATGAAGGGAGGCCCACGAAGATGAGTATCCTCCAAGTTTGGCGAAGCAATAGTCGGTTTAGAGTTTCCTTACTTGTAAATCGAGTCGGTTACGAACACCCGAGACCCAGCCTATTATTTAAGGACTGGGAGGGCCATCGAACCAGACCACGTACTTTCAGAGCCACCAAAACCCTAGCGAGATCGACATCTCGCCGGGACTCTTGTAACCATCATATTCACAAAGCAATAACAGACAGGCAGGACGTAGGGGTGTTACCTCCACACGAGGGCCCTGAACCTGGGTAAAATCTTTGCCCTGCTTGTCAGCCGACGATACTTCCAGCTCTACCACGTTCTCTCCCCCATATTCATAACCTAGGGACCTTAACCATGGGTCTTGATGAGTCTACCCCTCGTCAAAATGTGTCTGGGTTAAAACAAAAAAAACTCAACAACACTCATATTAATTTGAGAAGATGTATAACAATAGAGAAGAAGAAAATAACAATATTAGGTTTTTAAAGTAAAAACGATGCTAAGTCCGCCCAAGTTTGTAGAAAAAAAACATTCAGCCTCTATAATACTAAATAAAATATATGTAAATATATTAATGATGAATGTAATTATACCTATTTAAAATTGTAGAGATTGATACCTTTTCTAAAAACTTGGTTAAACTTCGTGTAATTTTTTTTCAGAAACTAATACACCTTATAAGAAGGAATGGTGGTTAGCATGTTGTATGCTACTCCAGGTTTCAGCTTTACGATTTTGTATGGTGCACTTGAATATCAAGAATAAACACTTCTAGATATTTCAACATAGTGTGAGTATGAAATTGTAAATTTAGCTGGCTAATGAATCAATTTATCCTATTTCCTTACAAGTTACATTGACAAGGGACACAAAATTCAAAGTACGAATCAAGACTAAATATGTAAGAAAATGAAAATGTGGCATGCACGGTATCCTTAACATTGTGAGAAAAAACTTACACCAAACATGTTTGCCACTATTAGAGAGGCTACCAAGATCGTGGTTTAACCTGACAAAAAATGGGAGAAATGTGTTTGGATATGAGCTTACGCAATCTCGAGGCTTTGCAAATGTAATATGTCCAAAGCAATATGGTGTTAAAAGGAAAAAATTCATAATCATACTTGGTTTTGAATGAGGAGCCACCATAAGAAAAAATGCCACATTATATTTTCTTTTTACTATCACTGATAAAAATATGACAATTTATTACTTTTAACTAACATATATGTGCGCCTTTTTCCCGCCACTTCTCCATAACTCACATCACGTAGTACTAACCATTTGTAGGTGGATCACATCACAATTCTCTTCTTTTTTAGCCATTTCACCTTTTTTGTCACCTCATGCGCTAAACAAATATGCATGAAGAGCTAGAGGACCAAGATCGGTACTATGGGCAGAAATGTTTTCCATGGGGGCAGATACCCACGTGGATTACCCACCGTGGGGCGGGGATGGGAGATAAATTAACCCTTGAGAACTGTGTGGCGGGGCTCCACAGGGACTCCATGGGACCGGCAAGTTTTGGCAGGTGGGTCACGGAGACACAAATATATTATGAAACTTAAGATACTTCACACTTCACTCACTCCATATTTTTCTACACCCTTCCTAGTCTCCCCTTTATCCTTGATCTCATTCTTGTAGTCGGCATTAAGGTCCCCATGGATAGATGACGGGTACGGGGTACCTGTTGTTGGCGGTGACGAGTATCCCCCTCCATGATAAGCTAGTGAGGACTGGCGGGAATAAAAAATGGCGGGGGTATGGGCGGGGACGGCGGAGTCATCCCCGGCCATCGACGTCCATGTTGCCATCTTAATCGACACCAAAATAAAATGGGAAGTTGTCAAAATAAAATGGGAAGAAACGTGGCCGCTTATGAGTTTGTGCAATCTTGAAAAGCAATACCTTATGCATATAAGGCTTTGTTAATGTAATTTGGCTTGTATATTTTTTTATGCAATATGGCGTTGGGAAGAAACTCATAATGATACTTAGTTCCACTTATGAAAAATGGTAGATTATATATTTATATTACCTTTTGACGACCATTATTACTCTAAGTTCACACATATCCCCGCCTTTTTCCCCACTTTCCCATAACTCATATCCTGTGTATTGACCATCTTTTGTCGGATCTGCCTAGTCGTCATTCTCTTTTTTTCTAGCCATTTCTCGTTTTTTATCGCCCTGTGCGCCAAACACCTGTCGTAACCATGTTGGATGCTTGCTGCAAATTTGTTTACCTGTTATATAACAAACTCTTCACCTCACTTCGATCTTTCAGCCAAAACTACGTCGGTTTTTCTATAAGAAACATATGTCTCATCATAACCTAATACAGGTTAAAGTAGAACAAAACCACTAAACCATACAAGGACAATCTAAAACCAATGTTAAAAAATAAAGCATGGAACCTTAGATTGCCTTTTTCTCTCTCAATAAATCGAACCTTGGGTTGCCAAAGATGAAAGGAAAGCAAAAAAAAAAAAAAAAAGGAAAGCTAGAGAAAGGAGGGAAAAAGAACCGGATACATAACCCTCGGTTCCAGCAAAGAACCGCTTCTGCCCCTCACCATCGCCGCCTATAAATCCCACCACAGAAGGCACGGACAGGCCAAGCCTCGCCATCTGCCCGTTTATTTTTCCCCTTCGCGCAGCCGTCCCTCGTGTCCGTCCTCGCCTTCTCGAAGCACCCATGGCGACCAGCTCACCGACGAGCAGATCGCCGAGTTCAAAGAGGCGTTCAGCCTCTTCGACAAGGACGGCGACGGTAACCCCTTCATCTCACCCCTCCCATCGTCTCTCCACGGTCTCTCGTGGCCGGATCGAGCTCGCGCGTCGCCCGATCCGGCCGAATTGTGTCTCGGATGGTCCAGTCGTGGTTAGGCTCTAGATCCGGTAGACCCTGTGTGGTGATGGCTAGGGTAGATGGTTTGTGAGGCAATTCGTAGTGTTTTGGCGTACGCGGGATGCTTGCATCTGATGGGGACGATAGTTTTTTGGCCAACTGAGGAGAGTTGTCTTGTTAAGGTGTGTTACGGTTTATGACTGTGATTTCGGGGTGCTCCTGTAGTAGGAACTGTTTGGGGGCAGGGATTGCTTTGGGAATTAGGGTTTAGAGCTGAGTGTTTCTGAATTTGTAAGGGTGGAGATGCGATCCAGGTTGTTCTCGTGTACTTAGCAAAGGTCACATGATGTTGCTCTGAGTAACTTCTAGTATTCCCCGTTGCTGGAGATAGGTCAATGAGGTCATGTGGTTTTGATGATAGCGTGGAATGGTCCACTTACTTCTGATAGCCTAGAAGGTGGAGATCAAGTGTTTACTACTTTACTATGTAGTCAAGACCAACATTTAATACCTAGGTTTTTCTTTTCTAGTGTAGTAGTAGTAGCTCATTTCTGCAAGTTCTTCCGCTGATGCGCGTATTATTTTCTTATTTGGTATATTGAGGAATATGTTTCAGCATGTCTTTAGACGCAAGTTGTCCATCTGTGATTTATGTCATATCTAGTATGCATATTAATCCTTTAATTTTTAAGTAGGATTTTGAATATCATATGTATATGGAGAACAAGTGTATATTATTTGGTGTGAGAAACCACCCATTGCTGAACCTAAGATTGTCTACTTAAGGTTTCAGCCTATAGGCAGTTGATCATTTCTTACATTATTCGTAATCATTCTGTGGAATAAATTAATAAACCGTTTTTAGAATTCAGTGTGCTGGATGCACATCAGTGACATTTCAGGGAAGCGTCTGGAAGTTGACCTATGTTATTGTTCCCTTCATGTTAACTAGTTGGCCTATAATATTTTATAGTTTATGCTTCAATACAGTGCTTCAAGACATCCTTGTTTACGATTTCTGCTGTTGCATTGCAACTTGCCACTTCTTATAAAGTAATACTATAGGTGCATGAAACTTTAGCAATTCAGCATGCTGATTGGCGGTATTATGGTGTATCCATTTGTTGTTAGGACAAAAGTGATGATGTAGTCCAAAATTGGATATTTTATGAGTGGGAACCAACCAGTCTTAAATCAATAGTTAACGTTTTCCTATTTTATTTTATAGTACCGTGTTCCAAATGCTTACCAAAAAGTATTATCGTATGATGAGCTTTGAGTTATCTGCAGGTTGCATCACTACCAAGGAGCTGGAACCGTGATGAGATCCCTTGGCAGAACCCCACCGAGGCAGAGCTTCAGGACATGATCAACGAGGTCGACGCTGATGGCAACGGCACCATCGA